>CM061535.1:57371315-57767467 GCA_030545055.2 Neoaliturus tenellus | reverse complement strand
AATAGTTTTTCTTGGTTCACCATGTTTACGCTGCGAGGTCCAATCTATTACTAAACGTATCATTAATAGTTCAATGGATTAATACAAATTTATCCAATCCTATACGATATCTTCCATTTTTTATAGCTTCTTCTTTCATAATAACAAGAAATCCATATTTTTCAGCCCATGCTTTGCCACACATTTCTTTAAATTTATCAAATGACATGTCTGCATTTACATGATCATTATATATGTGCTTTAAATTTGTTTCATCCTGCTTGAAGATAATAAGTAGATTTGCATTATCTCTTATTAGTTGTTTTGGAATTTTGCTGTAAGTTTGGCCAATATAAATGCTATCAATATTATAATGTCTCCCCATGGCAAAATAACTTCTAATAGTGTCATGATTTTCACAAGATACATCATCGAATATAAATATAGAAAATGGTTTAGCCTCGTTTGGCTCCATTATAGTTTCACTAGCATTAAACTTGTAAAAATTAACTTCAGGCACACTTGCAAGTACCTTATCCAATAATTGGTATTTGGGTTGTTGCAAAGATTTGGAAAAGATGTAAATGTTGTTGAAACGTAATCCTTTAGGATTTGTTATTAAGTTAAAAACCACATTCGTCTTTCCACAATTTGACGGTCCAGTTATTAAACACCTTATTGTGTTTGGCAGTAGTTCACCATGTTTTCCATGATTTAACTTGTCGTTGTCAACTGTTAATTCATCAATATTATTAATAAAAAATCGATCCTTTTGTTGCACAATCTCCATCTTGTGTAAAGGTTAAACACGTAATGAGTTCATAAATTGTTACACCAAGTCTTTTGTAGGGATCCAAGAGTCTTCACTTTTATCAAATCCCAACCAACGTACTTTAACCTTATCCTTTTTTCTTTGTAAAATTTTTTCAACAAGATATACATCGCCAACTGATGATTTTAACAGCTCGTGTCCGTAGAATCCACCTTCAAGTAATTCACCCTTGTTGTCCTTTAAGATGTAAGTTTCAGGTATTGTCGGTTGCACTTTATAGATTGTAAACACTTCATTAGTCCAGTTTGGCAGATACCTTTTACTAAATACTCCTTTATACTTACTTATACGAACTTTATCATCAACTTTAAATGTTTTAGGCTGCATTTTTTCACCTTTAGGAGTTGTATTATTCCTAATACGTTTTAATACCATCTTAGCATGTGACCTTCCAATTTCTTAAATCCATATCCCATATGTCTGAGATTGATCACCTCAGATTTAGTAAACGCAGTCGGAGTGCGCGCCTCCGATGTTTGGGAATCCCTAGCGATAACGGAAGCGAACAATACCTGCCCGACTATTCAAATACAATGCTGGCCGGCCCAAGACTGATAAGCGTCGGCCGATACTGGTGAGTCAGCTGATTCTCCCGTGGTCGTCTGGACGATTTGGTCATTGCAGAGTTGGAGGTTAGGGAAGTGGAACCTGAGCGACACGTTACCCTCATCGCCGACATCGGTGGATTTGAAGAGTTGTCTTGAATTACAATTCTACTGAGGTGAGCAGACATTAGAGTTGTTTAATTTAAGATTCAAAAATTTAAATGTGGTTCCGAAATTAATTATTGAATGAGTTAAACCGTGTTGGCAGATCGACTTGTTGCAAACTTTATTTTCCTGTCGTGTAACGGACAATGGCGTTGCCGATAATTCCAGAAAACGAGCAAGACGTGTAATTAATTAATTAAGAATTTAACCATGGTACAATGTGAAAAGACTAAACGTAGTGATATTTTTGTTGAACTAATTTTAATTGAGTGTTGATTTAACTTATTTCCTCAGTCAATGTTTAAATATTAATCTATTTTCTGACTGTGTGTTAATTTGCTGATTGCCATAAAATCACACGTGGACGTTCTTGTGTAAATATAATGAGTATAATAGATTTTGTAATTTGATTTAGTTGTAAATATATGTTTATATTTGCGTCAATAATTTAATCATGAACCAATATTTTAGGATTAATAAAAATATGCTTGATGGGGAAAAAAATAATAATAACTTTTAATTTGTTAATTATTCCAAGATTTTTTTGAATATTTTCTTCTTCTGATAATGAGGAGAAAACAATTAGCCTATACAATTGAATTATTAATTAAATTCATGTTTCATGTTATTTGCCCAAAATTATTGATCTAGTTTAAGTTTGTATATAAAATATTTGATAAGGAGTTGTGATTGTGGAAATTATGTCATGTAATCAAGTAGCCATACCTACTAACAGATTGAACTTAAATTCAGAAAACAATAATGATAGGTCCAGATTATGATTTATGCAATATTATGTAAACGATAAGGTTTCCATATATTCTCCGAAAAGTTTTGTTTTCCCAAGTTTTAATCAAGGGGATTAAAATACATGATTGTTATATAAAATATTGTATGTGGCCTTGTTTACAATTAATTTAAAGTTAATTTGATGCTTATAATAAATTATACTGGGACTTGGGGAAATAGTTATTGTTGTGAAAGAGAAACTATTCCCGATGAATATATTTATAGGGTAGCTGGCTATCCCCCCCCTCTTCACCGAACATTGACATTGGTGTGGTCCTCGATTGTGCCGCCCGGCCGCTGAGTGCACCTACCGCCTGGCCCCTGCAGCCTGCCGCGCCCTGCCGCTGCCCGCCGGCCTGCCGCTACCTGCCGCTGACGCCTCGCCCCTGGCGCTGCTGCGGACACGTGACGCTACCTGCACCCATTGCTGTCACGCGTGACTGGAGTTTCGCGTCGCGGACACGAGAACTTATTTCTGGGCCTAGATAAGACTTTGTCATCGGTTGGTGAGTCTCGTCTTCAATTTATTTTGCACTTTTGGAACGGTACGCGCTCACGTGCCTACGGACTGGACATTGGCGATTGAAGATGCCGTCCCATCACCCCTCGGACTTTGGACATTGTTAGTTAAGAATTTCTTGCCATTGATGTTGTGTAGTTTAGATTTATGGTACTGCGTAAATTTTGGTGTTTGTTTGTGATAATTAATATTTGCAGGAGCGGTGGCCACCAGCAGCTCTGACATTCTTGTTTATTTAGATTAATCTGGGTAATCAGTTGAGATTATTAAGTAATTGGGTAATTTCTGATAAAAGATTTATCTGGTCTTTTTGAATCCATTTACTGTGAAAGATTTATCTGGTGTTTAATACATTTATGAGTTGTTCAGAACTTTGAATCTCAGTCTTTTTTTTCTGAACCTGACTTTTAAACTGTATGGTTAAGGCTTAGAGTCAATCCTTGTGTGAAGATACTATTGCTGGGTAAATAGTGCTAAATACCTTAGCCATCAGAGCCTAAATTAATTATTTTCTTTTATTTGCTCTGAGATTCTTCTTTAAATAAGATTATTAATTATTTTTATAATCTCTGAGAGAGTAGGCCTAGTCAATAATTAGTCTGGAATAAGTAATTGGTGTTGAAAGATAAATGCTTAATTCTTTTGGGGAGAAACATATGGTAATTCTTATTAGTTGTAAGCAACTAGTCGATGCGCAACATTCATTTGAATCCTTATCATTGTTCTGTCTGCCACTTATCGGTTGAATTGTCCTTCAAATTGGAAGAATTCTTTCCTTGTTGGAATTTCTTACTGCTGACCAACAACAAGGTGGCGCCCTAAAAATAAATAAGTAAATAAATAAATCCTGGCCGGTTAACCACCTGGAGGAATTTCAACCAATAGAGTGGACATTGAACGGATCTGGACCAACCCCGCCCATCTCTGAGTATCAGCCGGACAATCGCGCCTTGTTGAGGTTGCAAAAATGGCGCTGCCAACGTGGGGCCTGAATTTAACTGGTGTGCTGAATTTTAAAATTTTTATTTTGAGAAATGAGTTTGTCTGTCTCTTTGTTTAACCTGGTGGCTGCTATCAACATGTCTTCATATCATCTTAGGAAAACCGAGGTGGAGTATGAATTAAAAATTAGGGGATTGCCTGCAACTGGAAAAGCGGATGAGTTAAGGAAACGTCTTAGCCAGGCGTTCACAAATAATGTCCCTGTGGAAAATGCTGTTATTAATTCTTTGGATTGTGAATCCGAGTTAGAAGAATGTGAATTGAAATATACTGATCTTTCTAAACTAGTGGAAGACTATGAAGGGGATTGGAAAGATAATGAGTTTAATCGCATCACAGCGAGACTTTGGCATTTGCATAGCCGCATAGAACGCATTCCTATCGCAGCATCCACCGATGAGGATCCTGCCCAACAGAAAGAAGAACTTCTGCAGAAAACAAAAGCCATGATCGATTCTTTTAAGAAACCACCTGGAGCGTTGCCAGAACAGAACGCGGCCCGTTCCTCACAACTCGCCCCAATATCAATGCCGCAGGAAGATGATCAGAGTCAAGGCCTCCCACGAGAAGAGTCACTACAGACAGTCAACGTCCGAGAACCTCCTACACAGACCAACATTGGGGGAAATGTGTTGACCAATGTTAGCGAGAATACACGGCCGGTGACAGAAACCGAGCTGTTTGGTAGATCAGTTCAAAGCACCTCGAAAACAAATAATACGAGAACTCAAGGTTCATTCTCCCAACAAAGAGTAAAATCGATTCCTGTTTGCAAGTGGAACCTCAAATTTGACGGCGGATCTAAACAGAGTGTAGGAGCTTTCCTGGAAAGGGCGGAAGAGCTGAGAAGAGCTCGTGGAGTTTCAGTAGAAGAATTGTTCGAGAGTGCAGTCGACCTGTTTACAGGCCCGGCATTAGTCTGGTACAGATCAACACTGTCAAGAATTAAGTCGTGGGAACAACTATGCAGTGAAATGAAAATTGTGTTCCGCTCCCCCGATTATGATTTTCGTCTCCAACAAGAGATATTTAATCGAATGCAAGGAGATGGTGAAACCATTGACATGTATATTGCGGCAATGGAAGGTTTATATGGAAGGTTATCAGTTAAGGTTCCCGAAACGACTCGGCTTTGTCAAATAATGAACAACCTTCATCCCCACCTTCATGACCGACTAGCTTTGGCAGACATCCACAACTTGGAAGATCTTCGACTAATGGGCCGCAGGGCTGAAGGAGGTCGGCTCCGGCTAACTATGCCAAGACAGGTGCCGAGAAATAACCAAGTTCTTGAACCGGACCTTGCCTATGGAGAGCCTCCTCTGCAGCGTAGAATGATTACCGGGAAAGTAGCCAGCTTAAGACCAGCAGCCTCTCGAGATGCATCGTCTGTGAAATGTTGGAACTGTGAGCAGTTGGGACATAGATTTATGGACTGTACCCAAGAACGGAGGAAGTTCTGTTATGGTTGTGGAACGCCCGACATAGTAAAGGCGAAGTGTGTAAAGTGTAACAATAGGCCAAAAAACTTGTAGGGAGGGGAGCTCACCAAGAACTTGAGGTTGGCTCCCCACTGATCGAAACCGAAGAAGTTAAGATAGATTATATTCTCCAGAATATTGCAGGTGACTCTAGGCCGTACCTAGACATTCGAATATTTGGCAAGTTGGTGAGGGCTCTCCTAGATTCGGGTGCCTCTCACACAATACTGGGAGAAGAAGGACTTAGACTTCTAGAGGGTGTGCCTGTGAACATAGTTCCTGTACATGGGAAGTGGGTTGAAACTGCTGACTCAAAAAAGCATTGGGTGAAAGGTCATGCCACGGTACCCATCTCATTAGAAGGAAGGACACGAGATTTATCTATGTTAGTGGTACCTAGTCTCAAACACTCAGTTATCCTCGGAGTGGATTTTTGGGGGAAAATGCAAATTGTGATTGATATTCATAACAAGACTTGGGAATTTTCTCCAGGTAGGCCTCGGGTGGCCACACTTGAATTACAAGAGGGATTGAACGCTGAAGAACATTTAAGTGCTGAAGAGAAACGTCAACTGGAGCATTTCACCCAAGAACAATTTAGGGATCAGAATGTTGTGTTGGGCCGTACTAACCTGGTGGAACATGTGATAGATACGGGAGGCGCTCAACCTATCAAACAGAGGTATTACAATATGTCACCCCACAGATTGCAAATGGTCAACCAGGAGTTGGATAAGATGTTGGCTCTTGGAGTGGTGGTTCCTTCGAAGAGTTCCTGGTCGTCATCTATTGTTTTGCTAGATAAACCTGACGGGTCCAAACGCTTCTGCGTAGATTATCGCCGGGTAAATGCTGTCACGAAACGAGATGCCTACCCCCTCCCACAGGTTACCATGATCCTCGATAGGCTAAGAGACGCCAAATATTTGTCATCACTAGACATCAAATCAGCTTACTGGCAGATCCCCCTGTCAGCCGAGAGTCGGGAGAAGACTGCATTCACGGTTCCTGGTAGAGGACTCTTCGAGTTCACTGTGATGCCATTTGGGCTACATAATGCCCCGGCCACGTGGCAAAGACTTATTGATCAGGTGATCGGTGCCGACTTGGAGCCACATGTTTTCGTCTACTTGGACGATGTAATAGTGGTCACCTCTACATTTCAGCACCACTTAGATGTTCTAACCCAAATATTTCAGCGTCTGCGTGCAGCCAACCTTACACTTAATAAAGATAAATGCCACCTGTGTCGGCCCGAGCTAAGTTACCTTGGGTATGTGGTTGATCGGCGTGGTCTCCGAGTGAATCCCGAGAAGGTGGAAGCGATATTAAGGATACCGGTGCCAAATAGCCAGAAGACGGTGAGACAATTCTGCGGAACAGCGTCCTGGTATCGACGCTTCATCCCGGATTTCTCAAGTAGGATGCATCCATTAACGACACTTCTCAGGAAGAAATCAAAGTTTGTTTGGACAGACGAAGCCCAGCAGGCTTTCGAGGATATCCGGAGTGCCTTGATTCGTGCCCCCATATTAACTTGTCCTGATTTCAACAAGCCCTTCACTATATCGTGCGATGCCTCAGGAGTTGGACTTGGAGCGGTATTGAGCCAACCTGGGGAGAAAGGAGAAAACGCCATTGCCTATGCCAGCCGGACATTGACGAAAACAGAACAGAAGTACTCGGCAACTGAGAGAGAGTGCCTGGCAGTCATCTGGGCTGTGGAGAAATTTAGGCCTTATGTAGAAGGGACACATTTCACTATAGTGACAGATCACTACAGCCTGATCTGGCTCCACAACCTTAAGGACCCAAATGGTAGACTGGCTAGATGGGCTCTCCGGTTACAGCCTTATAGCTTCACCCTGGTTCATAGGAAAGGTAAAGAGCACGTCGTCCCAGATCTCCTGTCAAGATCTGCACTCGAAGAAAACCCTGGAAAAGTCAATACCCTATCTTTGACAGAGGAGGACAAGTGGTATAACAAAATGATGAAGGAAGTCAAGGATAATGGTACGAAATATCCAAACTGGAGGGTCAAGGATGGGCTATTATTCAAGCGGGTACCCAACAAATGTCGCTTAGAGGACGAGGATTTAGAGTGGAAACAGGTTGTTCCCAAACCATTGCGGGGTGACATCCTTCACCAATGCCATGATGTTCCAACGGCTGGACACCTTGGATGTCAAAAGACATACTTCAGAGTCCAAACTAGGTACTATTGGCCTAAAATGCGACAAGACGTCTCCAAATATGTGAGTCGCTGTAGAATCTGTCAGCAAACCAAATTTGACCAGCAAAAGCCGTCAGGGCTCATGGGAGCATATCGTGGGGTTAGCAAACCGTGGACGATGATCAGTGCCGATCTGCTTGGCCCATTCCCTCGATCGTCTGCGGGATACAAGTACCTTTTGGTCGTACTCGATACTTTCACAAAATTTCCCCTTCTGTTCCCTTTACGGGAAGCTACGGCCACGGCAGTTGCTAAAAGATTGGAGGAGGATGTTTTCCTCATGTTTGGCGTTCCGTCTTACGTAATCTGTGATAACGGCTCTGAGTTCGTTGGAAAGAGGATAACCCAGTTAGCTGAGGAGTACCGAGTTAAACTGCTCTATAATGCAAGGCGACACGCCCAGGCGAACCCCACGGAGCGTTACAACAAAACGATTGGCCCCATGCTTCGAGCATATGTAGGCGAAAATCACCGTCATTGGGACAAAGAAATTCACAAGTTGGGATTCGCACTACGTACGACCAAACATGAGACTACTGGATACAGCCCGGCATTCTTGAATTTTGGCCGTGAGTTGTTCGCTGTTGCGGATATTGACAACTCCAAAGAACCAATCTTGGATGTCGAAGACCCTACTTCACACGGCAAGAAGATGGAGGAACTTCGGAAACTCTACCATCAGGTTGACCAAAAACTCCGTGAAGCTCACGCCAAGAATGCGGATCGTTACAATCTCAGGAGAAGACCCTTACAGTTTGAAGAAGGTTCCCAGGTTTGGAAGAGGAACTTCCCTCAAAGTGATGCATCAAAACATTTTTCTGCAAAACTTGCCCCCCGGTATACTGGACCATTCACCATCTTGAAGAAGGTATCCCCAGTGATCTATGAACTCATAGATGATGAAGGCAAGTCCATTGGCCACTGGCACGTGTCAGACCTCAAAACGTACATCTAAGAGAAAATTTGGGAAATTTTCTTTAGGCGGAGGGGTATTTGTGACCTTCCAATTTCTTAAACCCATATCCCATATGTCTGAGATTGATCACCTCAGATTTAGTAAACGCAGTCGGAGTGCGCGCCTCCGATGTTTGGGAATCCCTAGCGATAACGGAAGCGAACAATACCTGCCCGACTATTCAAATACAATGCTGGCCGGCCCAAGACTGATAAGCGTCGGCCGATACTGGTGAGTCAGCTGATTCTCCCGTGGTCGTCTGGACGATTTGGTCATTGCAGAGTTGGAGGTTAGGGAAGTGGAACCTGAGCGACACGTTACCCTCATCGCCGACATCGGTGGATTTGAAGAGTTGTCTTGAATTACAATTCTACTGAGGTGAGCAGACATTAGAGTTGTTTAATTTAAGATTCAAAAATTTAAATGTGGTTCCGAAATTAATTATTGAATGAGTTAAACCGTGTTGGCAGATCGACTTGTTGCAAACTTTATTTTCCTGTCGTGTAACGGACAATGGCGTTGCCGATAATTCCAGAAAACGAGCAAGACGTGTAATTAATTAATTAAGAATTTAACCATGGTACAATGTGAAAAGACTAAACGTAGTGATATTTTTGTTGAACTAATTTTAATTGAGTGTTGATTTAACTTATTTCCTCAGTCAATGTTTAAATATTAATCTATTTTCTGACTGTGTGTTAATTTGCTGATTGCCATAAAATCACACGAGGACGTTCTTGTGTAAATATAATGAGTATAATAGATTTTGTAATTTGATTTAGTTGTAAATATATGTTTATATTTGCGTCAATAATTTAATCATGAACCAATATTTTAGGATTAATAAAAATATGCTTGATGGGGAAAAAAATAATAATAACTTTTAATTTGTTAATTATTCCAAGATTTTTTTGAATATTTTCTTCTTCTGATAATGAGGAGAAAACAATTAGCCTATACAATTGAATTATTAATTAAATTCATGTTTCATGTTATTTGCCCAAAATTATTGATCTAGTTTAAGTTTGTATATAAAATATTTGATAAGGAGTTGTGATTGTGGAAATTATGTCATGTAATCAAGTAGCCATACCTACTAACAGATTGAACTTAAATTCAGAAAACAATAATGATAGGTCCAGATTATGATTTATGCAATATTATGTAAACGATAAGGTTTCCATATATTCTCCGAAAAGTTTTGTTTTCCCAAGTTTTAATCAAGGGGATTAAAATACATGATTGTTATATAAAATATTGTATGTGGCCTTGTTTACAATTAATTTAAAGTTAATTTGATGCTTATAATAAATTATACTGGGACTTGGGGAAATAGTTATTGTTGTGAAAGAGAAACTATTCCCGATGAATATATTTATAGGGTAGCTGGCTATCCCCCCCCCCTCTTCACCGAACATTGACATTGGTGTGGTCCTCGATTGTGCCGCCCGGCCGCTGAGTGCACCTACCGCCTGGCCCCTGCAGCCTGCCGCGCCCTGCCGCTGCCCGCCGGCCTGCCGCTACCTGCCGCTGACGCCTCGCCCCTGGCGCTGCTGCGGACACGTGACGCTACCTGCACCCATTGCTGTCACGCGTGACTGGAGTTTCGCGTCGCGGACACGAGAACTTATTTCTGGGCCTAGATAAGACTTTGTCATCGGTTGGTGAGTCTCGTCTTCAATTTATTTTGCACTTTTGGAACGGTACGCGCTCACGTGCCTACGGACTGGACATTGGCGATTGAAGATGCCGTCCCATCACCCCTCGGACTTTGGACATTGTTAGTTAAGAATTTCTTGCCATTGATGTTGTGTAGTTTAGATTTATGGTACTGCGTAAATTTTGGTGTTTGTTTGTGATAATTAATATTTGCAGGAGCGGTGGCCACCAGCAGCTCTGACATTCTTGTTTATTTAGATTAATCTGGGTAATCAGTTGAGATTATTAAGTAATTGGGTAATTTCTGATAAAAGATTTATCTGGTCTTTTTGAATCCATTTACTGTGAAAGATTTATCTGGTGTTTAATACATTTATGAGTTGTTCAGAACTTTGAATCTCAGTCTTTTTTTTCTGAACCTGACTTTTAAACTGTATGGTTAAGGCTTAGAGTCAATCCTTGTGTGAAGATACTATTGCTGGGTAAATAGTGCTAAATACCTTAGCCATCAGAGCCTAAATTAATTATTTTCTTTTATTTGCTCTGAGATTCTTCTTTAAATAAGATTATTAATTATTTTTATAATCTCTGAGAGAGTAGGCCTAGTCAATAATTAGTCTGGAATAAGTAATTGGTGTTGAAAGATAAATGCTTAATTCTTTTGGGGAGAAACATATGGTAATTCTTATTAGTTGTAAGCAACTAGTCGATGCGCAACATTCATTTGAATCCTTATCATTGTTCTGTCTGCCACTTATCGGTTGAATTGTCCTTCAAATTGGAAGAATTCTTTCCTTGTTGGAATTTCTTACTGCTGACCAACAACAAGGTGGCGCCCTAAAAATAAATAAGTAAATAAATAAATCCTGGCCGGTTAACCACCTGGAGGAATTTCAACCAATAGAGTGGACATTGAACGGATCTGGACCAACCCCGCCCATCTCTGAGTATCAGCCGGACAACCGCGCCTTGTTGAGGTTGCAAGCATTACCGCTATTTACTTGGTTAGGCTTCATACCAATGGTTCGATGATACTTGTTGTTATATTCTTTTATAAGTTGCGGTAAGATATCATACCAAACATATGATCCTCGTTTGGAAATTAATGTTTTATACATTGCTCCTTTTAATGTTCTATTGAATCTTTCTATTATTGAAGCTTTAACTTCAGAATTTGTAGAGTAATGATTTATTTTATACTTCTTCATTAAAGCTGCAAAGTCTTTGTTAAAATACTCTTTCCCATCATCAGTTTGTAGATGTTTGATGTTGAATTTATTTCTTTGTATAGCCGTTTCCATAGCTTTCGTAACACTTTTACCAGTCTTGTCCTTTAGCGGTAAGGCATCAGCCACTTTAGTAAAACAGTCTATAATCGCTAAAATGTATTTGAATCCTTTATTCAACTTACTATGTGGTATCATTTCAATGAGATCGGCTTGGAAAAGATCATTCATTCCTTTTATAACTGTACTTCTTCTAGGAAATTTTCTTCTTGCCGGCTTATGAAGTTCATTTACAATTTTATTTTTTAAGTCTTCCATCTTCAGTTGTGTCTTCCACATCGCTTGTAAAGGTACTGATCTCTAGAATGGTTTATCCTCTTTTATATACGGTTAGGATATAGGTCAAGGCCATTTTATGTTGGTGTAAAAAAGAGGGAACATGACATTGGGCTTGTCATGTCCCCTCTTCCTTACGAAAGGAAAAAGGAAGAAGGTAAAGGACGAAGAAAAGGTTTACTGATCAATAGGGATTAGGGAATAGTGGCCGAATGGTAATGTGTTGATGTTGTTTTCAAGAATGTGGCGTTTATCATCCTTATAACTTAATGCCCACTTTGTTTGCTTTACACTATACAATATATGGTTGTAGCTTCTGATGGTGTTGAATGTTGCGGTTGTTTCCACATTTTCAAATAAACATCTCTTATAATGGTCAAACTGTACTTTCTTCTTTAGATATGACGTCTTGATACCTTTGGCTTTCTTCACAACTTGATGTTCGTCCTTTTCACTGATGTACAGTTGGAATGAGTACAGTTTGGACATTAAAGCGACAATTTCTTCCATTGGTACACCATTTGTTTCGTCTTTAAACTTGCCCAACACCTTTTTATTTCTATCGTAGTCATAGTTGGGATGATCTTTAGGATAATCTGAAAAGTCAAAATCAGTAGTATATACAAAAGTACGTAGATCTTCATACATGTCTTCTGTTCTTATCCAATAAATAAAAGCATCTGTATCCATATATGCTATCCCGATGTTTTCTCTTCCATAAAACTTCACCATCTTGTTGTAATGAAAGTCATACATGTGGGTTTTAGAAATATCCAAGATAGACATTCCCACATATAGAGGACGATCCATTGTTATTGAGATTTTGTTCATGGTAACAGCTACAAGATTCTCGTTAATAATTATACTCGTTCCAAAGTTTGGTTTTTGTACTAATTTTTGCAATTTCGCCGGATTGCTAACTAATTTTACATCTTTATGCTTTCTTTTGTTTTCCAACGTTTTGCCAAATATTGAATTATTCATTAATTTGAAAAAGTCCTTTTGAAAAGCGGATGTTGCTGCAGTCCTTCTTCTTGTGTTGTTGTCTATGTACGGTTTTAACCAACAAGATTGATTAAATTGTATTGATCTATTGATTCTTGTTATTTTTAATCCCAATTCTATTGCTTGCTGTATTGTCCAATAATGAGCTACATATCTTAACTTGTTGGTTAACGTCATCATTAACTTGGGCCATCTACCAGTTGGAGATATTTCCGTCTTGGCCAATAGTGGTAAATCGTAGTGGTGGTCATGCAGTTGTTCAGGATATTCAAAGTCCACATCCAAAATGTAACCAATGTCTCCATCTTTGGGTATGTCCATTATATTGCCTATCAAATCTGGGTTCGCCCACTTAAAATTACCATATGGAAGAGGATTTGACATAGCCCATCCATATAGGTTATTTGCGTCAAAATAACCTAAGAATGTTGTTGGTTGTGACGCATCGAAGTTTGGGAGATATTTGTTGTTAGCTTTTACATGTCTAGTTACACTTTGTGTCAATCCTCCACGAACACCTGACTCTATCATCAAAACCATATCAATATCTGTAATAAGTTCAAGCCTACACTTTGTTTCTTTCAGCATAGCTTGCCATGCTAGTCCAGGTGATGTATAAGAATGAAGTGGGTCCAATCCATATGCTTCAAAACAGGTATCTCTAAATTCTTCCATTATATCGCAAAGTAAAGTCACATCTAATTTAACATAAAAGTCGGAATATTCTCCCAATGTTGTCATTCCTAGTTCATTCCATACTTTACAAGCGTGTTGATAGTCCTCTTCACTGATGTCCTCTTCATACAACTTACTCTTGAAGGCTTCTCTTGGCGGAAGTGATGTTTCTTCAAATTTTTCCAAACAATCGATGTAATCATAGGGGAAAACACCTTTGCGGAGAACTAAATCCAATTTATCTTTACTTACAATCTTCATTGTTTCTATTAAATTTTCTTTCTTTAAGTTTTCAGTAAGTTTACTCAAGCTAGATGGCATAAAACTGTAAGAGTCTAGAAAACGTAACTTCATATTTCCAATTGTTTTACTAAAACTAATAAACTTTTCAGTAGTTTCCGCTATCACATCGATTTTTCCATCATCTCGTCCCAATTCCGGTATGATAAAATGTGCATCATAACCACTAAGATTATGCAAAATTACAGGTATAAAGTTGCGAATTTGATAGTTAATATTACATCTGTTACACGCGGCACCTCTATAATAACCTGTTAGATGGTCATGATCACGTACCTTGTGATTTTCCAAAGTATATTCATTTTTACATAAATAACAATGGGTTGAATTTTCATACTGAATCTCTTCTTCTTCATCCATCGGTATCATTGGTACAATATCACTATACAATTTTTGTACATTTTCTGCTATCGAATATAAGTGGTCAAGGAAAATTTTAGAAGCATTTTCACCGCGATATATGACAGGTTTTGAAGTTAGATCATATTTATTTAAATGATCTTCTGACAGTGTAGATTTAATTAATAAACAAAAACTGTTTGGATCATGCATTTGGTACTTAACACTTTTCTTGGCTTCATCATCATTATTTTCAATAGGAACAAGTGTAGATTCAAAATCCGCATAAACAACAATGGGAATACGGTACTGATGAGATATCTTCTCAAATTTTAGCTCGGCCTTATCTGGTGATGGTAACATTATTTTTGCTTCATAGTTGTTGTTACATAGTTTTTTATGCTCTTGTAACCATTCTTTTCCATTTCTTCTTTCTTGTTGAAAATTGAAACATCGTTTGCAAATTATCTTCTTATGTCTAGTTTTACACAGTTGGTTATTAACAAGAGTTTCAAACTTTTTGATCCATACATAATGTGAAACATCACCTCTTGTAAGTAATAGCAAGTCCCTATGATCCGGTAGTTCATTCTTTACCACACGCAATGGAAACACTTTATTTGAACTGTCCAGACCGAAAACATTAACAGATGTTCCAGGGTTTTGTTTTTCGAATTTTGGGATGTCCTTTAAAGCCACTGGGTAAGTCAATCCTTGGAAATTATATTTATATCTGTGTGTTTCATATTCTTGACTGGGTCTATCCGCATGGTGAGGTGGTACAAATTTTGCCGTCATTGCATATCTAAAACATTCCATATCTTCATTTTGAACATTTATGCACGATTTGGTGTCTGAAATTTTCTTTGGGAGCGGAATATAACTGCTACCCCTTAATCCGTAGCCGTGTTTATGAACTCTGATATCCATACCCTCAATACTAACCAAACTCCAACCAGATCCTCTTCCTTCATGTTCTTGAAGTTTTGTTAAAATTTCTTCCAAACAATCTTCAACTATTGAATTAATATCTGAACTTGCCATTATGGTCTGGTTTTTTGTCATAAATCCTCTTGGTGACATTTCTCCTTCTACATTAGTAAACATAGCATTTAATAATATGCCAAATTTAATAAAGTTTAGTCTTCTTAATTCTTTTTCCAGTGTTCTACTTACAATTCTTCTTACTTCTTTAAAAAACTGCTCCAATTCCAATTTTTCATTTTGAATTTTGTGATGCATTACTACTCTACCTTCTAAAGCATATACTTTTAAACTCGGTATTTCATTAGATGGTCCTGCTAATGGTTCTTCATGTTCTTCTTGTTGTTCTTCTTGCTGTTCTTCTTGTTGTTCTTCTTGTTGTTCTTCTCCATATAGTTTTAAATCTTCATATTCGGTTTCTGTTACATCTTCATTATTATTATGGAACAACTCTTTGTGTATTTCTAGTAGAATATTATCATGAAAAGTTTCTAAGCAAATTTCACATTGATACATCTTGTTGATGTTTACTCTTTGAAATTTAGCAGCGAAATGAAATGCTTCTCTACTGCTCCCTTTTTATAGCCTCCCAGTTGTAGTGGGGGGACGGTAAGATTTTTAGTGAGATGTTAAAAATAGTAGGTTAAGACTAAAGCTGAAAAGTAATGATTAAAGCCTATATTTTCTTCCAATTGCAAATACTCCACATATGCCTCCGCCCATAGCCATAACAGATCACTGTTACGCCAATATACACCAAAGGTGGGTCTATCATCAACTAAAATTGGAGATGCTATGTTTACTAATCTTTCATTTTCTATCCATGTCATAACTTCAATTACAAACCTTCCTATAATATCCATTGGAGAATTCGGATCCACAAATATTCTTGTTACAACATTTTCACTTAACAAAGGCTCTTCAATTTCTTCAATTTCTTCATTGTTTTCTTCATCGTTTTGTACATCGTTTTCTTCATTGATTTCTTCATCCACCTCCAATACTTCTTCAACTTTTGTACATTTGTTATAAAATATTGGAGCATCTCGGGGGGACATGTTCACTCTAGCTATTATTGGCAATGAATGTCCCAACGCAAACCACGACACTCTTATATAGGCAAGTCAATGAGTGGGGGTTTCTTTTAATAATAAATGTTTATTAAAAGAAAATAATTTAATTCTGTCTTTACCACAATATTACTCCTAATTAGAGCTTTCCAATGATGTATCGCTTGCCCTATTCCGGCAAACCATTCTCAAGTTATAAGTAAATTTGTTAGCACTTTGCTGCCGGGGGGGGGGCTCGTCAAGTTCAAGGTCAAGGTCAAGGTCAAGGCCAAGACGTTGTGACGTCGGGGGGGGGGGGCTCGCCAAGTTCAAGGTCAAGACAATACACTTAAGACATTATACTTAAGATGGTACACCTAAGACGTTGTGACGTCGGGGGGGGGGGGGGGGGTTATGCATGAATGGATTGAGGTCAAGGTCAACAAAAAATAATAATGATCCAAGGTGATGGAGGCGGCTGTAACCGTCTCCACCACCCTGTGTTCCTCAAACACTCCAATCCCAACCCAAAAAGTTACGTCTTGCAAGGGATCCCAATTTTTTTTTGCCCGCACGCACTTTGGCGATCCAGTTTGGTGAGCTGTGATACGGGCGGCCAGTCTCGGGCCATTTGGCACTGGGCTTGACCATGTGGTAGTTAGGGACACTGGAACAGCTAGTGCAAGACGCAATCATATTTTTGCCTGACCAAAATTAAAAAAAAAATCAAAAACAATAAAAATATGCGCTACCTACGGCACAACGCGCATGTCCCACCCATATTTAATGAAGTTCAATCGAACTTCTTAAATTTACATTTACATTTTAATTTAATCTACCCAACCTAACAGCTAGCTGTGGAATGTAAAAAATTATTAGTACACAGATAAACAAACACAGACATAGATACACACACACACACACATACACACAAATACCATAAACCAATACTTAAGATTAAAAACACATTTCTTAAACATAAATAATACCATAAAACACCTTAATGCTAACATCGCAATGCGCAAGTTAAACCTTAAAAAACTAACACATCTTAAGACTGAAACCAAATAACACTTTCCATAAAACCATAGACACACACACACACACACACACACAACAAATATTAAATAGTAATAGCCTAACAACAAGAGTAACTCAAATATATATCGGCCGCTTATACATTTGAGTTGCCCTCTGAGTCGGGTCGGAGCGTCGCGTCCGAAATTCCGAGCCCGACTGTGGCGGCAATAGTCGTCGGGGTAGTTCTCGGCTCCCAGAGTGGTGGGGGCCGGGAGGGGTTTCAGGGGCGCGGAACTTTCCAGAAATGTCAGTGGAAAATTCCAAACGGATGTGCTTTGTTACATGTGGGTCGCCTAAAACGCAGGTGGAGCCTTGTACCTCTCAATTTGCATTAGATAGCATCAAATTACATCCGCTGACAAGTACATCCGCAGCTTTCCCCATCGCGTGGCAGCATAATTATCGTCGATTGTTATCCACCCTCTTCCGCCGCTTAATTATACTTCCAACAGAAATAGGCCGCCAAAACACGCAACTTGTTTTTAACATACAATAGACTATTGTTTGGAAATGCATTACTTATGCTCATAATCCTTGGCCTGGTCGGTACTTCTTACACGCTACACCCAAGACGTTGTGACGTCGGCGGGGGGGGGGGCTTCCGGTTTCCGGTCCGGTCGGGGGGGGGAGGTCATGCATGAGTAACCATCCGCATGTATATAAACGACGGGAAGCTCGCGCGCCTCCCATATAGGGAGCTGACACCCCAACGGTAAACAACCAATCCGTGAGTTCATACCACATAGTACTTTAACACACTATTTATTTTAACATTTTTATTATTTTTACACTATTTCTTAATACTACATCAGTTATTTTATATATCTTAATTTTATTTTCGTCTCAAGTTTCCATTTTTTTTTTTTTTTTTTTTTTTTTTTTTTTTAATTAAAATATGCTAATTAACATCGTGTGCAGGAAACTCACACTGATTAATTGCAGGTTCCATTCTTACACACCTGTTTCCTCCTTAATATGCAAATTACTCTCTTACTTTAACAACACTTAAACTCTAACCGCTACTTCTCGGTCATATTAATATAATTAGTGCTACACTACGGGATTTACCTGTGCAATAGTGCACGCTATGTTTCCTGCACGTCTGCAGGTAATACACCTTACAATCATATACTTATTGCTACATTACACAAGACATTTCTTGCACACCTGCAGGTAATACACTTACTGACCGTCTACTATTATAATTATTGCTACAGTACGAGAGACATTTCTTGCACACCTGCAGCTTATACACTTTACAACCGTTTAATATTAAAATTATTGCTATACTACAATGGTTACCTGTTCAATCACAGTTGTGGTCCCCCCCCCCCCCCACTTGATTATCCACAGAGCAATACTTGCAATCCTACAACTGAATAATTAATTAACTTCCGCGATCACCAGTACTTTTTTAAACTACCGTCTCTTCCTCTGACTCTTGTGACCGTAGCCGCAGCCGACTGACAAATAACCGAGCTCTCCCGAACCTCGCTCTTTTATGCGGTTTTCTCGGGGAGGGGGTTGGAGGGGCGTCGCACGTGACTCATCGATCGCATAAAAAGGGGGGTTGCTGCCGCGCGCGCGCCATTTCGGTGGCGGAATCGGTCGGGTGAGGAACTATCCGTAAGTCTCTAGCGCTTTTACAACTAACGCTTGTTACTCTAAAATGTGTTTGCACTTAATATGCTAATTAGTCTCTATATTTATGCACGGGACATTTCCTGCACACCTGCAGGTGATACACCTTACAACGGTCTACTATTATACTTGTTGCTACAATACAAGATTTACCTGTCCAATTGGCAATTGTGATCCCACTTAGTCGTGCACGGGATATTTCTTGCACATTAGCAGGTCATACACTTTACAACCGTCTAATTTTATAGTTATTGCTACAGTACAAGATTTACCTGTACAATTGACAATTGTATTCCTACTTATTCGTGCACGGAACATTACTTGCAATCCTGCACCTGAATAATTAATTAACTTCTGCGGCTACCGATACTTTTCTTCGCCTATATGTTTCCCCCTGCTACAACCTTTCGCGGCGCCGCCCGACAAATAACTGAGCTCTCCGAAGTTCTGTTCTTTTATGTCATCCTCTCAGGGGGAGGGGTTGGGGAAGGGGGGGGGGGCACACAACCCCCATAAAACGGGCATCGGTACCGCGCGCGCGTCATTATAGTGGCGATAGGGCAACAGTAAACAACTATCCGCAAGTCTCTAACACCTAGTCTAACACTTTTTTACTTACGCTTTTTTACTCTAACATATGTTTGCACTTATTATGCTAATTAGTCTCTATATATTCAGACACACTCGCGGGCGCCAGTCATATACTCGCCAATTGTCGGAGAGTACACATCTCCCCTTCGTATATTATCATGGCTTCGCACTCTTTACAACTAAAGCTTTTACGCACAAAACATATTTTACAGAAACAATCTAACTCCAAAGTTTGTAAACCGCGTACTACATTGGCTAAGCTTAAGAAATACTACAGTTTTCACCCGTTGTACTTTGCAAAACCTAGCCTGTGCAACACTGCATACTGTACTGATACTGTTTTGCACGCTGTCTTAACTGACATGCTGCAGTATCAACATTTCAATCTTGTTACACCTATTGACGATGCTATCCAATTATTCTTATTCACTATATTACCGGGTTTATATGATCGTTCTTCCTTGGACACATGTCTCATTCTACTGTATCAACTCGCACTGTAAACACCTAGGAGCTCTCCTATCATGCAACTATTATTTTAATTTAATTTTAAAAATAAACTAAAACCTCAACCCCGAAGCCGCCCCAGTCCATTCCCACCGAGCCCCTGCGGCTCCCACTTTTTTAAAAACCCCTCCGGATGACCTTGACCCACTTCCCAAACCCATCCATCACTGTCAACCCACACTTCCAACCCCACACCTGCCACTTCCAACCGCTGACCTTGACCTGGGCCAGGAGTGGCCAAAAGCCACTACTTGTGTGTCATTTACTTGATACAGTTTACTTCATATGGTGTATAAAAATGAAAGTATTACAGGTGGGAAAGTGCTATACCTGGGAGACGAGCATTTGCTCGGTAAACTTAAACCATTACCTCCTGTTACCTGTTACCTCCGGTGTGGTCTCGTAGACCCTCTTCATAGGGCATGAGATCAGTCGATTCCTATCTTCTACTTGCTCTCCTTGCGGAGTTGTCAATGGAGATTGCGTTGTAAGGAAAAAAAGGTTTGAGCTGGGTTGGTAATGGGATATGGTATAATTAGAGGAGATAATCGGGAATTTTAATAAAAACACTTTTCTATAAGATACTGTTTTAAATGAATTTTAAACTTGGCTGGTTTACATGCTATTTCTTTCAATTATTTAAAGTATTTTTGATACGGCTGGGAGGAGTGCGATCGGACGGTAATTCGCCGGATTACAAGGATCGTCTTTCTTGAAAAGTGGTCTTATGAGGGCCTGTTTTCCCCCGGAGGGAAAAACTCCTTCCTGAAGAGATGAATTGACGAGATGCAACAAAGGTGTTTTTATCGCAGGGAAGCATTTTTAATTATTTCCATAGAAATACCATCCCAACCACTTGATTTTTTACTTGGCATTCTATTAACAAGTCCAGTTAATTGTTTCTCATCTATTGTGCAAAATTTTGAAAAGGTTGCTTGTGCATTTATTACATTATTTGGTGTTTGTGGCAGAGTAGGCCTAATAGATGAGGGGCAACTTGTGCTTTCATTCAAAGTATTTGCAACGGTTATAAAATGGTTGTTAAAGACATTGCTGACAGTATGTGGTTCTGACTCTAAAGTGCCCTTGTGAAACAAAGTTATGTTATTGTTATTGTGTTGTTTATTTTTGTTTCTGGACTCATTAACAAAACCCCAAGCAGTTTTTGAGGGATCACCGGATGACTCTATTTTGGATTTATAAAAGCTGATTTTGTTTGCAAAATTGTCTTTCTGTATTCCTTTTTTAATCTATTGTATTCTATCTTAAGTCTATTGTCCTTGGTTTTTCCCCATTCTTGGTAGTCATACAATATCAGTAACATGCAGTGCACTAAATAAATATCAAGTGCAAAATTTAAATTTTTTATATTCGAGGCTAGATGGTTCGCTCAGCTGACTAGACTTTCAGAATGTTTTTTTTATGCCTACGGGTGCTGCACTCTGGTGTAAATTTGTTGAACCACGTGATATTCTACTTCTACGGTTAACAGCTGATTTACTTATTGTTACCAATTCTATTGTTTATTTTAATTCAAGTCCATTTCCACAAATTGTTTATTTTTACCTTTTACTTTACTTTTGTTTATCTAAACATTCATAAACACCAGCATAAAGTAAAATTAAAACTGTACAACTGGTGTTATTATACTATCATTTAGAATTTAGTAATTCAGTAAGTGGCGATAACGACCCCATATTTTATACTGAAGCACGTTGTTCGTTCAGTAACAGTTGAGTCAGCTGTTTAAGCAACTCTTTTGTTTTGATTTTTAACTCCATAAGACCAATGCGAATTTTGTAGGATTTTAATTCATGGTTATAACGAAATGCGATTATTTCCTAGACTAGGGCTATATAAATTTTATGTTTATCCTAGGAGAAAAAATTTTCAGTTTGAATGTGATCGTTAGAGCTATTTTCGAGATCCTTGTGCATATGTAGGCTACATAATCAAATACACCTTATTCGTATATTATATAGTCAATTGGCCAACTATTATTCGCAGACGACATCAAGATTTATTCAGCTGTATCTTCTCTTGTTGACTGTATGATCCTCCAAAACTGTCTGAAAAGAATATGTGATTGGTGTATCTCCAACGATATGGACCTTAATATCAAGAAATGTGTAGCCATCACCTTCCACCGTAATAAGAGTCCTATAGTCTTCAACTACACCATCAATAATGTTGGCATACCCAGAAAGGCTTCAATCCGTGATCTAGGCGTGATGTTTTCGTCAAACCTTGCATTCCATGACCATCTGGATCTAATCTGCGGCAAGGCGTCCAAGGCACTGGGCTTTATCATCCGGACTTCGAGACACGGCCTCAGCATCACTGCAATGAAATATCTTTACATCTGCCTCGTACGCTCTGTTCTTGAATATTGCAGCATAATATGGTCTCCATACTCCGTTGGACAGATCGACCGTCTACAGAAAATACAAAGTAGATTCATTCGTGTCATCGGTCTCAAGCTGGGATACGAGTACATCACTATCCCCATCAACGATATTGAAATTCAACTGGGACTTCAACCTCTACTACTGAGAAGGGAAGTAGCTGACGTCACTTTCCTTACGAGGGTTCCTAGTGGTGATGTTGTCTGCCCTGAGCTGCTGGGTCTGATGAACTTTCGAGTGCCTGGAGGAACTCGTTCACAGAGCCTCTTCGCCCTTCAAGCCTGTGCCAACAACTACCAACATCACAGCGTGGTCCCACGGCTGCACAGAATGGGAAACTTTTTGTCGCCCCACATCGACCTCTTCAACACATCAGTTGAGATTGTCAAAAGAACTTTTCTTTCTCTTAAAGACAATTTGTAATTTATTTCTGTATTTCGTTGTTTTGCACTCTTTGTTGTAAATTGTTGTTGATAGTTTTTTTCACGTTGTTTTGTTGAATTCTTTGCATTGTTGTTATATTTATATTGATATTATTGTTGTTGTTACATCATTGTTGTTGTCATATTATTGGTTGTTATATATTTTGTTATTATGTTTGTTTTGTTATCATATAGGTTATATTGTAAGCACTACATTATCCATCTGAATTGCATGTTACTTTGTAAAAATGGCGTATGCCATGTACAATAAACAATAAACAATGAGGTTAACGATGTATTAGTGCTCAGCTCAACAGATAGGGAAAAGTGTCCCCTGTTGCTTGGCGCCAAGTTCCCGCGGTTTCCTTGGTAACCAGTCCTTTTTTTACACTTTCCCATCTGTTATTTACTATATTACCCTCACCTGTCCGACGTTTCTATGGTAACCAATCTCAATCTCAATAGCCTAATCACTGACCAACAAATCAAAGTGGTCCTAAAAACAAAGACAACAAAAGAACAAATAATCAGATGTTTTAAAAGTACAATCTGTAATTTTTGAAGTTGGTTGCGACCAATCAGAATGGCTAAAACTGGTAACCAAAGAAACACATGTAAAGTGTGGGATGGTTGCCAAGGAAACGGCGGGAATCGTGGGTAAAATGGCGCCAATCAACAGGGGACAAAAAATTAACATTTGTTGAGCACTCTATATAAAGTTAACCTCGTTGAGTATAGTATATTGCCTAATGGCAAACAGGAACTGTCCCGGGATCTCAGATTGACTTGGAGCAGTCCTGGGAGCCTGACGTCCGGATCACATGATCGCACTACAGTAGCATCACTCCGGCGCGGCGCGTCGTCCGGTCCGGTCGGGACGGATATAGCTCGGCCGGGGAGGTGTTTATGAGCTCCTCTTGACGGTGCAATATCGTATAAATATAGCGGCCGCTGGGGAAACATAAAGATCAACATAAATCCGGAGTTTGTATAAATAACAAAGTAGAGGCTAATTAGATGTGTTGAAAGGCGAAGAGCCGCAGAAATAACCGGCCAGCCTACAGGGAACAGGTAGCGTTGTTGGCTGGGAAGCACCGAATCAACTATAGGATTATTCAGATCTATAATTATAATAAAAATTTTGAGGAAATGGCATATGGCAATCGTCGAAGCCACAAAAGGAAAATGAAGACTTTTTTGAAGAATTTTATTTGCAATCTATACCATAACACTGTCACTGTCACGATACTCCGGGGCTTCTTCGTCCCCAGACATTCCTGCAGCATCTGAAAGGTATCCATTGACTGCCGGAAGATTAGTCTTGACATCACGGTTTGCATTCTCTTTTGTTCAAAGTTATCAATTGATGCATTCGTGGTCTGTTTTACTAGACTAACTGAGCATTATCGGGCCGTGGCAAATTCCAAGTGAGTAATATTGCCTCCGGCCCATCATAAATAAAAAAAAAATGGCGTTTTGAGTTTATTGAGAAGCTACAGGTGACAGGTACAGGGGTCTTTGATGTAGTTGGATATTTCTGAGTGAGAGGGTATATTTTTGTTTGAATATTAAAGGAATACCTTCAACGTTAATTCTAAATGTTATTGTATGTTTACGTACTGCTACAAATGAATTTCACCAAATTACAAAGATTTAAACTATTAAAATCCAAAAGAATAATAATTTTAAAGCTGCAACGGAGCGACGAGACCGCACTCCTGCGGAGAACAAGGGATCTAATTCTGGTCTGCCTTACCGACCACACATCTGGTCAAGCTACGGCGGGCATGGTTGCGCTTTGGATGGGTTACTCATTGTTTTTCTTTGTTTAAGATTTTCTATTACGGCTTCATTATGAAAACATGTAGGTCATTTCATACTTTCAGAATCAGAATATATTACCACTAAAAATTATTTGCAATTTACGTGATATTGTCCACATGTAAACAAAGGGTGGGAGATGGATGAGATTCCGCGGGAGAGCGCAAACCGTGAAGTCAAGACTAATCCCCCGGAGTTAATGAATTTTTTCAGATGCTGGAGCAACGTCTGGGGACGAAGGAGCCCCGGAGCACCGTGACAGTGACAGTATGAGGGATTCCAGAGCAAGGCGGGGGACACATAAACATAACCAAAAGGGATCATGAACTTCCGGCTACTTGTGTTGCGTTCCTTATAACTTGCCAAGTTTTCTCTTGAATGAGATCGCTCTAATGTTTAATCAACTGTCAAACTGAGCTGGACGAGATCGCACTTTTTCCTAGGAAAATGGTTGTTGGACGAGTCAGCACTTCACCAATTTAAGACATCGGTAAATTGAGAAGAAAATGTCTTTTTATTTAATTAAAATAATTGAAACCGTAACGAGAAGCAGTCAAGGAATTTTTTTATTTTGCTCAGTAGATTGTAGTACTTATATAGGGCTAATTATTTCCTATTACTTATTATAGAAAACATTGTGAGCAAACCATCCGATGTAGGTATATTGTCAATTCTTAAAAAGTCGGAAGATACTGTAACTGACTGTCAACTAGTAACATCATTGTGTTCAAATAATAAAAAAAAGATTTAACACAAATACTTTGAAAATTTGATCTACATGAATGGAATGAATGTAGGCCTACTTACATGATAAGCCTATAGACAAATAAAGGATAACATTAAGTACGTCATTGCTGCTCCAGAATTGTAGATTTCGAGAGCGGCAATGACTATTATCGTAATACACAAAAGATTTTTCCTACCACCATAATTGTAAAATATTAAATTTTTATTGTATGCAAATTTTTATTTAGATTATGTTGCACATTATAGGTGATTAGGCGTGCACATTCTTAGTTGTTATGTTTGGCTATATGGCTCACGACAACAGTTAAGGCAGCGACACACTAAAGGACCGTACATCGGATCGAGCATCATACCAAACATTGCACCGCACAGGGAGGTAAATTTACTCCGAATATTTCCCCGAAAAGACATCGGACCGAGCATCGTACCGGACAAATTCACCAAGAGAGGTGAAGGAAGTTTAGAGAGAGAGAGAGAGGGGGGGGGGGTAGCGTGAGTGAGTGAGAGCGCTAGAGCATGCTGTGGAAAGGGGAGGGGTATTCCATGCGAGCGTTCGGGGCGACGCTCGGAACGGCGTTCGGAACACTGACACACTACCGTACATCGGACCGTAGGCCGGACCGATATTTTTTTATGTTTCGCCAGAAAACCGCCTCCAGAGCGCTCGGTACGATGCTAGGTCCGGTGCTCGGTCCGATGTAAGGACCCCTGACACACTACTGGACTTGCTGTTTTTGCTCGGTACGATGTTCGGTCCGGTGAAAAGTCCGGTAGTGATGTGTCGCCGCCTTAGAAGTTTTTCTCAGTCAGGGTGCTGTCCATTAGCACCCCGTTGTTTGGCATCATGGCATCATTATATCCAAGCATGCCATTATAATGGTGACTCGGCATTCAAATTTCGCTTTAATGTTGAAGGAAGGGCTTGTATTCAACCCTATTATATGGTGGTCTTAGACACCAATATGTGTAACCCGCCTAAGTGTTCGACACATCATTGAATTATAATTTTCTCATCGACAACCGTGAATGGAGAAAGCTCTCCAGCGTGATGGCAACGATTCAATAAGTTTTTGTAAACCTGACAAGTAAAAACAAGTAAAATATAGTATAGGTAGGTTTTTGGACGAGATAGCACTAGTTGGCGTGTAGAGATTTACCCCTCGCCATGTTCATGGTATTTGTGCGAGATCGCACTTAGATGAGACCGCACCTGGACGAGAGAGCACGACAAACATAAATTTACACAAGCAAAATCACACAAGAAAGTCCTGAAATATGAATTCTCTGATAGGTGGTCATCGTAGACTGTTCAGGTCACGACCTCGGACTAAGTATAACTTAGTCCGAGGTCACGACAGCCGACCTCATACACATAAGTGGTAGAGAGACCGGGTTTCTCGAGTCATTTGATCGGGGCCCGGGCCCATAAATTGTTTACTGGAGCCCGGAAAATTTTTAAGTTAAATAATAAATTATATCTTCAGCAACAAAAGTGAAAAATGTTTAACAATTGTTGGTGTGTAATCAGAGGGATCATAATATTTTTACAGAGGCCCGGAAAACACAAGTAAGATTTTTCTTTCAGCCACAAAGAAAATAATTGATTGAAAAATTTTACTTGAACATACATGCGTTTATTTTACGGCTGAAAACTTGTTTATTATAAAGCGCGCAATAATTATTTGCTACTGTCTACTCTGAGTTTTGGTGGTTCGTGGTGGCCACGTCGCTTCGTTATCACTTTGTTTATCTTTCTTATCTGCTTTGACTTTGAGCCTGTCGAGTTATGTTTTACCATAGCTCTGCTTTTTCCTTTAGCGAATTTCCCTACAGGGAATACGCTATTATGGTAGTAGCCATGGTGAGACCAAAGCCCGGAGCAGTGTCCGTGGTACTGATAACTTTTGACAGGTACCTCTGATTTTGATGAAATTTGGTATGAAGGTATAAGACTAGGTCCATTTTCATGAGTTTGCGAACCAGCATGATCGGGTTATGGGAACGGGGTTTTATGGGGTTTAAAAGGGGTCAAAAATGAGTTTTCGGCATTTTTGGAGCATAATTTTCCAATTCAACAATTTTAACTGAAACCATTCAAAAGAGCTTATAAAACAATTTAAATTTCAATTTAGTACTTGAATTTTTAACGTGGCTTAACAGGTTACGGAGAAAAGACAAAATAGGTTTTCCATGTTAATCTCATGGGAAATCAACAAAACCCTGTACATATCTCGCTTATTTATTGGAATAACTTGATAAAACTTGGTATGTACATTCATTGATAGGGTTTAACAGATATTTGCTTACAACACCTACATGGCGGAAAACCTACGTACTCACCCCTATGGGGTTTATGGGGGAAATTAAAAGAACACCATAACTTGATAATATTTGGTTTGTACATTGCTTACAATGCCCATATGGTGGCAAACCTACATACTCACCCCCATGGGCTTTTTTGGGAAAAATTAAAAAGTGCCGAATATTGATACAGTTTGGTATTTACCTGATGTAACTATTACATTTTATAATAAAACTAACATTTTCTAACAACATCCCATGGCAGCATACCTACACTCCCATTCCTATGGTGTTTATGGGGGAAAATACGATATCTCAAGATCGATTGGAAATTCGCTGAGTACGCAGGTCTGCTGCGACGGGGGTATTTCATTTTGAGGTCCCCAGAGGCCAAAAATGCCGTTAGTTCATTTTCATATATATATGTATATACATACATATATATACATACAGGGTTAGGCAAAAGTCTGGACACCCCCAGCTAACCTTTTAACGCATTGCAGTAGGAAAACCAAACTCGGCACATGTTAACAACTTAAAAAACTGCACTTTTTCATCAACTACACAACTTTGCCCCTGACCCAAAATGGTTTATTTTGGGGTCAGCCCCAAATTTTCAAATGTAAACCCCTATTGAGTGACCTCTCATTTTAAATGGTTTATCAAGAGAAATTAAATGGCGCAAACTGGAGGTCGATATCTCACCCTTAAACAAAATGGCAGCCATTTAACAATTTGAGAAGTGTAAGCAAGTTTAAGTCTGGACACCCCCAATTAATCTTTTAACCCGTTACAGTAGGAAAAAAAAACTTGGCACATGTTATCAACACAATAAATAAATGCAATTTTTCATCAAAGACACAACTTTGCCCCGACCCCCAAAATGGGATACATTGGGGCAGCCCCAAATTTTCAAATATAAACCCCTATTGAGTGACCCCTCATTTTAAACGGTTTATCAAGACAAATTAAATGCTGCAAACCGGAGGTCGATATCTCACCCCTAAACAAAATGGCAGCCATTTCAAAATTTGAGAAGGGGTGATTGACATTCAATAAAATTAAATCGGAAAATAGCTATTTTAGAAATACAAATTTTTAGAATTATTTTAGAACTGAACGTACTAGTTCATTTCTGCTACTAGGTTCAACTCTAAAATAATTCCAGAAATTCTTGATTCTAAAAAAGCTATTTTCCGATTTAATTTTAACGAATGTCAGTTAACCCTTCTCGAATTTTAAATGGCTGCCATTTTTGTTAGAGATGAGATATCGACCTCCAGTTTGTGCCATTCAATTTCTCTTGATAAACCGTTTAAAATGAGGGGTCACTCAATAAGGGTTTATATTTGAAAATTTGGGGCTGCCCCCAAAATACCCCATTTTGGGGGCAGGGGCAAAGTTGTGTAGTTGATGAAAAAGTGCAGTTTTTAAATTGTTAACATGTGCCAAGTTTGGTTTTCCCACTGCAACGCGTTAAAAAGTTAACTGGGGGTGTCCAGACTTTTGCCTAACCCTGTATGTATCCGTGGTACTGATAACTTTTGACAGGGACCTCCGATTTTAATGAAATTTGGTATGAAGGTGTAGGACCAGGTCTATTTTCATGAGTTCGCAAACCAGGGCAACTTTTTATAAAGAAGGAAACTTTAAACTTATAATACCGTAGGGAATATACACAAAATGTCAAAATAGGCCCACTTGGATTTGCATTTTTTACTATATTATGTTTAAATTCATATAATAAAGGATTTCACTGAATTACTTTCATTATAAAGAATGTTCGAATGACTAGTTGGATCTTTTAGATAAAAATAGCCTTAAAGTAGGATATTACAATTTTGTTACCATTAAATTACTAGCGAAGTTTTAAACGGTTGCACTAAGAATAAGATGATTAATATACAAACATAAAAGGAATACAATTAATTATTTTTAAACTTGTTTTAATACTGAACTTAATGAATATGTAATGAAAATACTGCAATACAAACTGGGACATTTTACTGCCTGTAAAAATAATTGTTTTTATTAGATGATGCCTTTTTTTGAGGAAGGTATTACTTAGTGTATTAATTATAGGTACACTTTTTGCTATTTTTTTTGGAAATTACGTAAAACATAACAACAATATTAAACTGCCTTTTTCACAATTTCATACCATATTTTCGTTTAAAAACCATAAATAATAACAATAATGATAGTTAACCCTGGGTATATCTACAGGCTTTAAATGTAGTGGCTGCCGCTTGTTCTTCTTTGCTTAAACAATTAAGATGTTGTCCGAATTATTTAAAATTTAGTATAAAATTTATCAGTGAAGGGAGACGGATTGTAATATGTTGTCTGTTCTGAATCAACAGTAAAAATAAACATCTAACATCGTTTTAGCGTTAGCCACTACTGTTGAGTCACGTCCGGCAGCCGCCATCTTGTCGTAGGCCAGTGAAATATTCGTGCTTCAGCTCGTGCTCCATCTATTGGTCTAATGTGATCGTTGCCTCGTTGGTAATTTCACCCTGATCGATTCGAGGCTGCAGTGTGGAATTCAGTGTTGGAGAGGTACTGTTCTTTTAAGCATTACATTGAAAATCTTCAGGTATCCCAAAATCATATAGTAATCCTTCCTTAGTAGTCGGTTGTTCCATCAATATCACATAGTTTCATAATGCAGCTTGGGAGCGATCGCACCCATCAGGGGGAGCGATCAATCCCGTGTTGCTATGAACGTGTAAAGCAACTACAAGATTGCAAGCAGATGCTATTCTGATTACTTTATGAGCATTACTTTATTCATTTAAGACATTTCACCAAAAATGCATTTACTTTATTTTTTATATTTCATTTATTGCTTAGTGTAATATTTTGGACGCATTAATGATAACTTAGAAATTGAGTTACTTGAATAAAAATAAATTGAACAACAATAACTTTTTGCTGGCATAGTTTGAGTAGTACTGCATTAAATAACAGGATCAGGTGTAACTTTTTCCTATCAATAGGAACTTCGGAAATGTCCCACCAAAGCTTGATAGGATGAAGCAAATGGTGCTACTAGGCACCTTTGGAAAACGTACCGTTACCATATCCTATGGTTTTAACTTACTTGATACTTGTAACTATGAAGTCTTAACAAAATAAGGCCCATCCTAAGCAAACTTGGCTTTCTATTATTGGATGCAAAACATTAAATTTGCTCGTTCAGAATGTTCCACATAAGTCCATTGGCCTACAAAATTGGGACCCGGTAATTGTACCCCAGGAAAAGTACCCAATTGAAAAAACGTATTGTCACTCAGACGTCACGAGGTGTGGAGCTTAAAGTGGTATGGAGTTTAACTCACAGCTGGAAAACCACCCCCAGTTTATATTTATAAATGCATTACTATCTTATTTGATTGCTATAAAAATAACAATATGGCAAACCACACATCAATCAGAAAACTATCCCCAATGTACTGGACTTGGAATTTTAACCCCGGAAAAGTACCCTCATGTATAAAAATTCTAGTATTTAGCAACTGGATTTCTTTACTTTATAATTACAAATTTACGTTTTCTCTGTGTGAACTTCTTGTCTGACTTTCCTGCAGCATTTTGGCTGACTTACAGGCATGTCCTGCTTTATGCTGTATATTAATACGTGAAGTTTCCTTATATAACACGCCTCGTCCCGCCCTTATTTCTAAACCAATTTGAGTAGTTTTCTGGGTTCCGTCAGTTGCGGGTAGTTTTGCTTGAGGTAGAATTCCTGGGGTAGTTTTCCTGGTCTAGAACTTTGGAGAGTACTTTTTGCTGGGAGTAACAATCTATGTGTAGTTTTCTGGGGATAGTTTTGCTGGCAGTACCGTAACAATCTAGGTGTAGTTTCTGGGGATACTTTTCCAGACCATGAAAAGACAGGGCTGGTAAACTAACAAAACATTAATTCAATTGTTACTTATAAAAATAAGTTATACAAAGCATAGCTATCGATCAAAGCAGAATATAGTTTATTCCCTACCTAAAGTTTATGAATGGGAAACTATTCCCATATCTGTGACATCAAAATGACGTAGCGTTTTTTCATAGGGTCTTTTTCCAGGGGGAAATTCCGCTACCCCTTAAAATTAATAATTTATCAACAAATTAGCTTCGTAGTTTCATATAAAATAAATTTTTCATATAAACATGTAGGTCATTAAATAAAAAGATAGAAAAAAGGGGTACTCAGGTATTTTTATTTTATTTTTAATAATTGTAGTAGCCCTCTTAAGTGAGCTTAATTTCCCTAAAATAAATTTTATATACTATCAGTTGTTGAACAGCTACAAGAACTGCTCAACCCAGAGGAGTTGACAACTATCTGTATTTGTATCTGGAGTACCACCAACTACACCATTCCACCACAACGCCTACCTTCTTATAGTGGGGCCAAATTCATAAGCAACTTATATGAGGGCCTTGAAATAGTTAACGCTACAATATAAATAGCAGCCAAAAAGGAGAACAATCAACAGCTTGACTTAGGCCTATAGACCACAGCTTATAAACAAGTGAATACTTTATAGCTGAGTGGTTTTACAACTTGCTTTTGAATCTGAAGGTTGCCCGTTCCGTTGGATTTTAAAAAGGAATCTGGACCCAACTGCCTTTGGTCAACGTGCTATTAATTAATGATTCTGACAAATGAATCAGCTGCTGTTTGTCAGTAACAAAGCTACAACTCATCTCATCCATCAACCTTACCTTCAGTCATACTCACCTTAAAATACGTATCATGAAGATTTAGATGTTAAAATAAGTCCAGCCGATGATGTAGGTACATCGGGTTTCAAGAAATGATATGAAATGAAAAAAATGGGTTTATTCTTCTGCACATGCAGACTATACCGATTTATTGTTTGTATTCATCTAAAACAAATGCTGATGCCATTTCTCAACTTGATGTTTATGAAATAGAAATATTCCTATTTGTAAAACAGGAAACGATGAATCAAGCAAAAAATTTTACAATGTATGATAACAATTTTATTTTGACTAATGTTAAAAAGAGGTCCCTACTGTATTTGCTTTTGTATGTATTGTACTGACTTTAAATTTAGTTTCTCAGTTTATGCATAAAAAAGTGTAGACCAAAACAAAAAATTGAATTCAGTTGTGTTCCATTGTAAAATACTGACTGAATACTTTAAGTTGAATGATTTCTTCCGTTATAATACCCAAGATGAAAAGATAGGGCTTGTAGAGTAACAGACTGATAGAAAATAGATCTATTTATTCAAAAACATGTATATAATATTAAATATAGTGCAACAATAATAACAACACGTTTGTCGGCTCTGATAATAATTGTCACAAGATGGCAATGTATATCCAAAATCGATACACAACATTACCAAAATACATATAAATCTAAAAATCTTATGAGTATAAACTAAGGCACTTCACAAAATTCTTAATTAAATGCTAAATATAAATCCGACAAAATAATATTCAACAAAAAACCAAATACTAACTTATTACACAATATCCACAATATTTTAATCAGTTTTTCCTGCTTGCATTGCAACTTGATTTTATAGGCTTCTTAAGCCTGAGTGGCAAATATTACTGTAGATCAAGGAATCTAAAATGAATAAAGAGAAGGTAGGGGTCAAGACATCCAACCCCCTCTATGCACCAGGTGTTCTTTTGCTCATATGACGTCATCATTATCATCACCAGTAGGCCTATCACTAAATAATGATGTCATAGGTACAAAAGAACACCTGGTGCATAGAGGGTGTTGCATATCTTGACTCCTACCTTGTCTTTATTTATTTGGATTCCTTGCTGTAGATTAAAACAATAACAAAAATATGATGTTAAAAAATAACAGAAGTCACTACCATGGACCAAAGAAAAAAAGTCAAATCTGTCATTCCCATTTAAAAAAAAAATAGACTCAAGAACAATGAGTGTATGGTGAAGTTTCTTGCTGTTAAGTACGGCTCAAGTCTTTTCCAGCCTCCTTTACTTTTTTAAACAGTACGGTACCATGCATTTTATTTCAACAAAAGCATTTTTTTAGAGCACTCGTTACACTCAGAGCAAAGCATGATGTTGCAATAGGGATTTTGTAATCAAGTTCCTTACAACACTGGATTGATGTTAAACTTAGCTTGAGTACATTTTTTTCAAAGAGTTTATATATGATAAATTACATTAAATTACGAACATTTTTTAAGAATTTTTATTTTTCCTAGGTAAACACTGACTAGCAAATTCTATATTTATTATTTTTTGAATTATGACTTCCATGTGGTACATTTCTAGTTAAAACTGTCCTTATACATTTAATTAAGCCTCCTCTACCAAAGTTATTTCTTAACACAGATAAACATTGAAACCCTCAACAACCAATAAGTTTATCGCATAGTGATTTAAAAATAAAGAAACACTTTTATATCTCTGTTGTTTATATAATGTTTGCTGAGTTTGCTGAGTTGTTATTTTTATTCCTGCAGACTAAATTAAATTGGCAAGAAATTAATTTGAAGTTTAAATGGTTAAAATTAAAAAGGTCACTACAGCACAACTATTTATAAATGTTAGAAACTAATACATTCTTCTTATTATTCATATTGTGTCTAATATAAATAATAGGATGTTTGTGAAGATTTAAATGTTAAATTATCAATCATAAGGATTTATTACAACGTTTTATTTTGACACATTGGCAGTAAAGGCATTTTTTACTAATTATGATCTGTCATGTATATGGAACATAATTCTAAACTCAAATTAATAATTGTAATAAAACAAATCTTATTACATTTATTATTCATAAAAATCATATTAACAACAAAGCATAATCTTGTGTATGTTTAGCAAGTCACGTGACGTAACAAAACAAACAATTGTAAAATAAAAATGTGTATTATAAAAAAAATAATAGTTTGAGCATTCACAGTTTAATCATAAAGGTGTGATAAATTGACTGTTGCAAAATATTTATAAAAAAAACGAGTTGAGAAATCTCAATAAAAATCTATATCAACCAAGTTTTCGCAAAAATATATATCATGGCATAACTTATAAACTATATTAATAAAAACTAACAAAACAAAAATATTATTTAGCCTAAAGAAAGAATTAAAGCTTGGCCATGAACCTAAATTAATTTTCAGAAACACAAAAAGACCTTCAACTTAACCATAACATAAAGGTCGAAGTTATACATTTTGTATAAAGACCAGATAGACAACTTTCAACAATTGGTAACCAATTATGGTGTTAAATCATCAATATTTCTTTTTACTGTACTATTTAAAAATAATATATCATTAAATTCAATTTCAAACTTATACCACACAAAAATCCACATTTAAAATATTACCAGAATACCGTTTCTAACCATAGCTCCACTACAAAAAAAAAAAAAAAAAAAAAAAAAAAAAAAAAAAAAAAAAAAACTATAAAAAACAATGTAAACCATAATGTTTCTAGCTGCAAAATACAAATTAAAACTATTAGACACACTTGTTTATATTTTAGATCCGAAAATTAACTTTGACCCGTAATTTGTTAGACCACTTATGTATAAGTAATAATGTATGTGTAAAATTTCATCATGCATTGAATTTATAAACAACATATTCTATCAACAAATAACAAAAACTAGTCTAAGGAAAATATTTTATGACAAATGAGACATATAAATAATTTAACAACAAATCTCATAAATCAATTGAAAATTTCGTTTGAGCTATACTACTTAACATGACTTAGATTTTGGGAAATCTCACAAAGAGGTGAGATTATTTTTAAGTGGATATTTCAATAGATTTATTTTAATTTAAAATTTAGTAGATACTCCAAAAATTAGTAGAAAAAAAGTCCAACATTTATAAGAGGTTGTCTTATCAAAAATAAGTTTTTACTCAGAACTGACTGAAATTAACCTTATTTTGACATATTCATATGAGAAAGTTTTCCTCATAGAATATTTTAATATTTTTTACTAAGGTGTGATACGAATGCCAATAGAACAACAAAACATAGAATCAACGTGTTGGAAATCAGACTGACTATTCCTTTGACATACTCAAATAGATTGTAAAATAGCTGTGATAAGATCGAGCAGATTTGAAATTGATGTTCCCTCCGCTTTGTATTGCCCCATGAATTGTGGAACTTGCTTTCAAATGTTCTTTAATCAATCTACTTGTAAACAAAACTTTCCTTCCAAAGATGAATTTTGATCTCTGAGACAATATAGAGCTTTGGGATCATACATTTTCTCTGAGAGTACTTCAGTAGACCCTTTCTTAATCAGCCCTGAATCAACCGGCGCCCGGATTAACTGCCTCCGGACAAAAGATAGCTCAGTTTAAACGCCCTGAATTATAAAATGGGTCGCTTTAAGCGGCCTTTTCTTGGAATTGAGAGACATCCGTTCCTATCCTTTTCGCTTTATTGACATAAAAACGCATCTGTTCAAGGTTCATTTATAGTTTGGATGGGAAACCCAAAATTTAGCCTACTACATACTGTTGAATATTCACCAACATCAGTTTTATTCTACCTTTTGTTGAGTCTAGACATACAGTACGGGAACGTTAATTTATTTATTCATAAAGTATCAATAATACGTTTTATTTCTTTGTATTTTACATATTTACACAATTTTCTGTTTTAACCGGCCTTTTAGTTTATCCGGCCTAGTCCTGGTCCCATGACGGCCAATTAAGAGAGGGCCTACTGTATTCTACACAATCTTGAAGAGAAATCTATATGTAGCAAGTGCAGATCAAGACCAACGATCAATAGCAGATGTATAGGTTATCCTGGCAATGAACACTGCTTGAGTACAACTCAGAGAGGGAAATGGATCGTCCTTCGGCTCTGAATTGTCTCCATGAATTGTGAAACTCATTTTCATGTTCTTTGATCATTCTACTAGTAGGTGTGAAATTCTTTTCTATCAAAAATTAATTTTGATCTCTGTGACAATACAGTTTTTGGAGTAAACTTATCAATTTCTTTTTCTGTTTAGTTTTCTGCGTAAATTTGAAGAGAAATAGATGACCTCTAAGTGCAGATGAATAGGTTACTTAGGCAATGAACACAACTTACAGTTCTTCAGCTTTAAGACAAGAAAATGTCTGAAGATGTATTTATACTAATTTATGTCATTAGCTCTTTTCACCAGTGGAGTAAATGAGGGAGCAAAGTCTGCATGATACTAGTACAACCATTAATCATATTGATATGATTTGTAACTCGTAGATTTGTTGTCCTTTGATAGCAATCTTTGATAGCAATGCTTCTAGGCTTTTATTTACTTATGACACAATATGGCATCACCTCAGTTTATATTGGCACTATATTTAACATATGGAGACGGGCAGTTGAACTTAGCCACCATCATAGGTTAAACAATCTGATGGTAGGGGGTTCTGGTGCACCTAGGCCATGCAGGCAAGACAGTGAAGACCCCATGTTAAATCTGCAGTTATCAGCTCATCAAGCTGTCCTTAATCACATTTGAATCTAAAGAGGTAAGTTTTTAAGTCTATCAGCACTGAAATTATCTAAAGTAGGTCTGCGTATCATATTCTTCCAACTTAAAAATGTACGGTAGAAAATTGGTGAAAATAATTTAAAACTTTTAAGTGAACATGTTGCAATCTGTATATGAGGAAGTATTTCAATCGAAGTTAAGTGCAAGTGGCATTTACATAGTAAAAAAAAATTGAGCATTAAGAAATCAGTGGTAAATACTACTGGTATTCACTGCTAGACTATCACTTAACATTAAGATAAACAGTGCTGATGTCAAAAGTCACTCCAAAGACATAGTTAATTTTTTTCTTTGATGGTTGAATTTTTCTGGAGAACGTGGTAAAAGCTTATATTATCATAATTTTATATAAGTCTGAAATTAAACAGAGTTTTAGAGCCAGAAATGACATTTTTATTTAATGTTTAATTGCTAGGAATCCAAACAATAGTACACTTTTACAAATATTCAATTTTGTCTCATTAGTCTAACAATACAAATAAAGTACTCGTTACTTGAGGACGCTTGTCAACGTTAAATAGAACATTATAGGGAAGCATATGATAAGTAGATGATTTTATCAAGAAGTTTTGTTAGTTAGTAAAGGTGTATACACAAAAAATTTTTACTAATAAAAAAATCAAACTAAAGGCAACAAATATTACTGTACATTAATAAAGTATCCAAATAAAAACATCCTTCACTAAATAACCATGATATAAGTAATAAAAGCTGAGTTGTAACTAAGATTCACTAGTTAGAAAAGTCTTAAACAATATTGAACACATTTTAGGGACCTTCAATTTGTTTTGCTCGTTGGTAAGTTTTACTTATGAAAAATAGCAATAAATGGTAAATCTATCACCAGGAACATGTGTTTTGAATTATTTATAATAGTCTAAAGCTATTCGTTGTTTGCAAATTTTAACTTTGCTTTAAGGCACTTTGTTTCTTATTCAAATAAGGAACAGGCAAAAAAGGTTTTATTTGAGGGTTTCCCAAAATAACAAAACAATATAACACACTATTGACATATAAAAAAAATATATCTCTAATTGACTATTTTTTTAAAGTATGAATTAAAAAACTAAAAAAAGTCTTCCACTGAAAAAACAATCATCATTGGGATTGAAAAACTTATTATGATAAGGGGAAGAAATTATATCTAGAGTGGATTTAAACGTTGTCCAAGAGATTGCACAATGAAACCACTTACACCGAACTGGAACAAGATGAGGCCATTCTAGCAGCACTCTGGGTCTCATTTGTTTATGTTTAGCTCAGCCAGCTGAAAACATCAAGCTAATTTTAGTTTCAGACAGAAAATAGAATTCTATGCTCTTTTTGACATGAGTGTATTGATCATATTTTGCAAAAGTAAAACTAAACTCACATAACCTCTCAACCTCAACACAACAAATGTAAGATCGATATGCGACTCCTTGAATTCATCTCCATATTACATAGGCTATTGTTTTGAATTCATTCACAAAATGTTATATAATCTGGCAAAGGCTTATGAAATTGAATTTTAAACTTCTAAAATTCAACCCAAAGTACATCCCCCAAAGGAAATCTTGGAGGAAGCTTCATAGGCCTTCGTCACATCATGATGTCTATAATTTTTAACGGCTTTAAATTTGGAGCCATAGGCCACAAACCCGACCTCAAAAGGTCGAATATTTATGAAATTGCATTTATAAAAATGACTCCAAGGTCCTAGTAACGGTACTGATCTCGATCATCCATTTCAGGTTCTATCTATTTGAATATTTTAATGTTTTGATGGGGAACGGTCCAAACCCTAATACTACTTCGGGCATTCTACTACTCTGATATACTTTGCTACATGGTTTTCTAAGTTTGATTCAATGTAAATATCAACCTATGCTTACATTTAAGACATTCTTTCAACTCTTGGTGGATAACCCTCCTGACATGACAAAAATTTGATAAGACCTTCAAAAAGTATATTTTAAATGGAAAATATATTTGTCATTAATTGGTCAGAAAATGTTAAGCCCGTTCAGGACTTGTACTCCCTGTACTATATGAACCCCTGTAATAAATGAACACTATTGTTTCATAGAACTTGCTTTCATTTCTCTTCATAACAATAAATTTAGGTTTATACAAACAAATTAATCCTTGGTTTTTCTAGTTTTACAGCATAAAAAATTTTAAGTCTTCCAATAAACATTTTTTCACCAAGCTGTATTGTTTTTTTACAAATTTTGCAATTTCACAGCTGTAGCACAAGTTTGGTCGCCCATTGTGTATTTAAAGACTTCCATTTGACTAAAAAAGTACTTGACTAAACAAATATTGAAAGAAATGCCTAAATATATTGCTTAAAATACTTGCTACAGAGCTAATGGCTGACCTCTTTCTCTTCGTCGACTTCATCCTCATCATCAGAGCCGTGGCGGGACCCCGCGGGAGTGGTATGGCGGGAGGCGGCGGGGCTCGGGGGCTCTGAGAACGGGCGGGGATAGTTCATCGTGCGACCAACCCCCTCATCTTCATCCTCAAAATCTGGGTACACGATCTTACATGCCTTCTGCCTAGCCTCTCTGTAGTACTGTGAAAGTATTCAGAAAGTTAAAGTTGAGTAGCAAATTTCCAGAAAAATGTGATTACATTTCTTATTTTCATCTATCAAAAAGAATCATCCGATTTTATATATTTATAATTTCAAAACTAATAATCATATGGACATGGGATTACTTTTATACTAAAGGATAACTAATAAAGTTTATTACATACCATTTACAGGTGCTCAATATAACCCTTAGACGATAATAGAACATTAGACAATAATAGGTCTAAAAAACCCTTTTAGATGCCGTACACAGCATGCAACTCTTGGTATTACTCAAATTGGTCCCACAGCTTAGCTATAGCATGCCTTGAGTAATGGTTTCGATGGCTGCTCTGATTTGGTTCTTCAGTTCAACCAATGTTGTTGGTAGAGTAGGGATATAAACAGTGTTTTTACAAACCCATACACAAGAAACCATTGAGAGAGTTTTTAAATAGTAGGCTTCCTCAAAAGATGGATCGGCCATATGGACCTAGCGATTCCGCGTTATCACTGGCAGCCAAGGTGACCAGACCTTACTGTTTGTGATTTATTTTTGTGAGATTTTGTAAAAGACACTCTTTATATGCCTCCTCTTCTAACAAAATTGGTTGAACTGAAAAACCGAATTAGAGCAATACAATAATCAAATCCATCACTCTAGACATGCTAGCTAAAGTCTGAGACGAATTTGAGAATCGCATAGACTTGTGCTATGCTTCTAAAGGGGACAATAGTGAGCACCTGCAAATGGCATGTAAAAAAACTTTATTAGTTATCCTTAAGTATAAAAATAACCCCATGTCCATGTGATCATTAGTTTTTAAATTATAAACTTAAAAAATCGGATGATTTTTTTTATACACCCTGTATTATGTGGGGCTAAGTAAATAGGTTTGCTTCATTGGGGTTTTCCGAGAAAATGTGTGTTAATTCTTACCCAGTAAAGGTGAATTCAAAATTGGATCAAGAAGTCACTAACAATATGGTTCTTGGTAATATATCCTCCAGGAGATATCTTCACATTTGGAAGTTTTATAGTGGTGTAATAATACCAAAACAAGCTAGCATAACCTGCAATGCAAATTTGGAAGCCTGACGGAAGGTATGTCATCAATTTCTTAATCTAAGTTGAGCATTTTCAGGACAATAATTATGTTTTCAAAGTGCTATACATAGTATTTTTCATTAGCTTAAAAAAACACTAAACTATAAGTCACTTAAAACAAACACATTATTCACACAAATATTATACCATGAAATCAAGATAATGCTGTGAAAACAAAAATATCTAAACTTCCATAGCTTGAATATAACCTAGGATAAAGTTGATCAATTTGACCTAAATATCTGTTTATAGCACATAATAGACTGTAAAGAGCAATCAGTTGCAACAACAGATGTATGACTTTTCTAGGAGGAATTAAGTTAATCTTGGGACGGTTAAAGCAAGAGGTTAAGAGGGTTTATACTGTAATTCAATGATTATGAAATTTCAAATGTTTCATAAACATTTTCATCCATTTTTAAGGCATTCAATGACCTCACAGTCTAGATAACTTGAACAACCGCTGACAGTGATAGGACAGAAACTCCCCCGAGTAGAGAGATTTGACAGACGAACTAAGGACTCTTTTTAGCTTTGTCAATTAATTTTTTATGTTTGAGTTACAGAAATATTTATAAACATTTTACTCTTAAGAGATAAATCAGAGTATTTTGTAGGTAAAACTGCTTTTCCCCATAAACACCGTGTTAGGCCAATTTTGCAGGACATTACTGTATGAGGTAAATTTTATGGATGGTCGGGAATGTTCTTTTGTTTTGGGACCGAACGGGATTTTTATTTCCCATTCAAAATTCAGGACGGGATCGGGGAAGGATTGCTCTTCTCACAGCCATCGAGAAATATTCTTTGGGACTATTTAATGAACAATAATTTTATAACTATTAACGTAAAGTCTTGAACAACTGCAGATTTTGCTGAATTAGAATGAAAGTCTTTTGTTGAAAAGATTTAAAATATCAAGTTTTGACATTTGCAGTATATAGCGATCAGCAAAGAATTTTTTATAGCTAAAGAAATTAACTGAAGAATATAGGTATAATGAAAACAATTGACCATGTTAAATCCTGCACGAGTGTTGTTGGATGAAAACCTTAAAAGTATGGCATGTAGAACAAAAGTAAAAGTTATATAAATAAAAATATAGATTAAAACAGTTGGTAAAATTGTAAGGAAAACAAAACTCTATTACATAAATGTGTCCTACCAAAATAAAATTTTAAAAAATTTAAATAAGAATGAATAAGAACATTTAAAAAGAAGTTTGGATACCGGGTGTCCAGCAATACAAGATCTAAACAATAGATCATCTCCGGCTCAAGGAATTTTTCTCTCTTCCTTGTTGATGAGATCACATAGAGATCCCCTAGCGCTAACAGAAGTAAACATTTATTGTTCGGCAATTCCCATCCCAAAAAACACCTAAGTAAAATGATCCTTCACGATAATTGCAAAAATTTTGTTCCCAAAAGTTTGCCCGCTATTTCGGCCCCCATCCAATCCTATTAAATTTTAAATCAACAAAAACTCACAATGCCGAGGTTTCTCCAGTCCAGCAGGTCACTCAGACGTTCCGTTCGGTTACGTTGAATGATGCGCTGGCGTCGGTTCAACCGCGCAAAGTCGTACATGTACTGCGCTAATTGCTGCACCGAATCCTCGACACCCATGAAGCGTCGATCCACAATGTATATTCCGTACGACATTGGATCCGCTATGTGCTCCTGCATAAAGCACCCAAACCCTGCAATAGACAAGTTTTTAGTTGGTTTCTAAAGATAAAATAGTTTAACAGAAAGAAACTTTTTTTATATGCCTGGTTTTTACTTTAATTAATTTATGAGTTCCCTGACTTTTCTTAACATTCCTACACTAAAAAAGCTATTGATAGTTAAAATATTATTTGATAGGCTTTAATTTTTCCAAAAACCATTTAACAGTGATTCCTTAATTAAGCTTTAATGTTACTGTTTACCAAGTCTAAAACAAATACTAATAATGAAATAAAGAACTAGTCACATGGAAAACTTCAACAGCCTGAAAACACCGAGGTAGTTTTAGATGAAAGAATTACTAAGTAAATCAAATGAATTGAATATTTTTATTTTTCCTTTGTTGTATTAGTAAACTAATTTGAAAAATTTAATAAATTTTTACAGGATTACTCTGGGTTTACAATTCATTTACTACCTTTTATAAAATTTTAAGGACCCTCCCTGCATTAACTTTCGGTGTTTTGGAAAATTTCCTTAGCGGTAAAGTTTTATTTTTTATTTGATTCAAATACAAATAGGCACAAATCTTTTAGGCTCCTGTTACACTACGGTGACCAGCCGTGTAGCTGGCGACGTGGCCGGCAACGTGGCTAGCGTCGTGGCTAGCAACTGACACGGTGGCTGGTTACGGCGCTGATCACCTTCATGGATGCTTCATGACGTTTTCAATTGTAAAGATGTCATCGAACAGTGAGTATATGTTGTTGCTAGCTCTCTTGCTTAAGAAAAAAGGAAGAAGGAAAAGAACACTGCACGTTCGTCCTATTCTGTGTGTGACTAGAAGGAGAGAAGTTTCTTTGTACTATACTTTGTTCGACGAACTGTGAAATTATGAGCAAAAGTTTTTTTTTAACTATATTAGAATGTCAAAAACATAATTTTTTTAATTACTCGATTACGAAGAACTTTACAATATACTAATTACCAATCACTTTGCCCTGCGGTTGGAGGGCCATTTAAAAACACGACATTTGCCCTTAAGTTTTAACAGGTAAAAAAGTAGCTCGCTAGGAACAGGACACTTGCCCCAACAGAAGAGAGGGAGCTCCTCTCAAAATGGTCTAGTTTCTCTCTCTTTTTCCAGCCTTAATTGGGTCCCCCATATTTTTTTTAAAGCACAAGCAGTGACATTATACGAGGAACATTCAGAAAGTAAGTTCCGTTTCTGTTATTCTCCGCGATAGCACTATGATCGCAGTTCTCTCTGCGCCGTAGTCTCTATGTGTCAAGCAGAACAAAATGGCGCCATTTGGAACACGCTGTCTCTTGTAAGTACTTTGTAGCGCTTGTTTGTAATGACGGAGTTGATTAGAAATCCCGCCTCTCGCGAAATTTGATTGTTAATTCGTTTTCTGAATGCACAATACGTAAAACATTTTGTTTTAGGAATTTTGTTGATTGATTTTTTGACGTGAAGTGAAACAAACCATGAAGAAGTTTTTTTGCGAGACACTGAAGAAACTGTGACGCGCCATCCAAAAGAAATGCCGAGGAATGCTGACTAAAGGCATAGTTTTCATTCAGGATAGTGCCCGACCACACTCTGCCAATGTCACAAAACCACTCCTTCAGGACTTTGCCTGGGATGTGAATGACACATCGATACATAGCAAAAAAATCTATATGCGCCAAAAAATCAATAAAATATGACTAAACTATAATAATGAAGGTTACAATACCTTAACCGTTGTCAATCCAACTAGTTTTTTAATGACTAGTTTTGGGAACAAGGTCCCAATGTAAAATCTTCTAAAATGTTCGAAAATGTTAAAATTTTAACCATTTTGATGATGGCATACTGTTCTTCAATAATGAAGACCATGACATTTTAGAAGATTTGACAATGGGATTTTGTTCCCAATACTAGTCATCAAAAAACTAGTAGACAACTAGTTTTTTGATTGTAAAAAACTAGTTAAGGTATTGTAACCTTCATTATTATAGTCTGAAATCAATCCAGGAGGCAAGAAATAATGAATAAAAAATTACTAAAACAAAATGTTTATACGTTTCTTGCATTTAGAAAACGAATCACCAATCAAATTTCACAAGAGGCAGGATTTCTTATCAACTCCGTCATTTCAAACAAGCACTAAAAAGTACACACAAGGGACAACAAGCTCCAAATGGGGCCATTTTGTTCTGCTTGACAAAGAGAGACTAAGGCGCATGTGCGGAACTGCGATAACAGCGCTATTGCAGAGAGTAACGGAAACGGAACTTACTTTCCAAACGTAGCCCGTACTTGTGTTGATTAGTCACATATTTAAAAGAAATTAATGTACTTGAGTGGTTAATGCCACTTTTTAAACACTCTTCTTGTGAAATATAAAACCACTAATTATTAGGATACCCTTTCATTTCCAACTACTCTCTAATGATACATCACATTGTCCTGCATTTCAAAGATAACAGGGAGAAATGGACAAGATTTTCAATTTTTGTAGAGGAGGTTGCTCACAATTTTTCATCTCCATTCTATCATCATAGAACTCCACTGCATTTTTTGGAACTGACCACAACAAACCAGGCGCTGTGCCAAACATTTCATCAAAGATAAGTTGAGTTATCGTTTGTAACTTTAGACATACAAAGCAACAATCTATCCCAATTATTAACAATATATTCCATCCTACACTCATCTCTCATTCATATTCAGGTTAAAATACCGACTATGTGAGGCCCCTGTCTCAAAATGACTTAGTCCTCAAAGTGTCTCAAAGTGATATAGTGATTTAATAGCAATATGAGATACATAATTTATAACTTGAAGTACTAGAGCAAAAAAATTTTCGGTGGATTCTCTCATCTTTAATTCAATTATAATCCTCTATTCTCTTCTCTCACATAAACTTTTTAATTCACTGTGCCAGAATAGCCTGGAGAAGAGAGAGAGAGGTGAGCGACTGGCTGTATCTTTTTTCCCCTCTCCCTCTCATCTGTCAGGGCTAATGTCCTATTCCAAGCAACCACTATTTGCACCTGTTAACTCTTCGAGGGCAATTGTCCGGTTTTTAAATGTAACTGTAACCACAGGGCAAGTGGAACACAACACAGGAAATTTACCTAAGATCTGATCAATTCATAGTCTCATGCAGGGTGTCTACTGCCAAAGAGATAAAAAAATCAGTGACTTTTTGGTGACTTTTGGGGGTGAAAATTGTTAAAAATCAGTGACCTTTCCGTCTCTAAGATAGAAAATGTTGGGGGAAAATTGTAAAAGTCACAATACTTTTGCTCGCAATGGCATTATGTTTGCAATTTATACTAAAAATGTGTGACTTTTTCTTGCACTTTAAAGAAAAATCAGTGACTTTTTGGTGACTTCAGTGAAAATTAACTAAAATCAGTGACTTTCGGTGACTTTTGGTGACTTCGGTGACCAGTAGACACCCTGTCATGGAGATTTAACATAAAAACTTTTTTTTCATAATGCCATAACCAATTTTAGTTTTGTTATGTAATAAGTATTTTTATTAATTTTATAATATTCCTTATTTTAAACAATTGATTTCATATACCAAAGCCAGTTTTGAATAAGAGCCTGGTTTATCACTTAAGAAAAAAAAAAATAAAAAATAGTTTGATATAAAATACGCAGCCTAACATCAGGGTTGTGTGTTTCTAACTCACCTGAGAGATTGGTAGTGATGGAGGGGATACCCATGACAGTACACTCGGCTGGCGTGTAGCCCCACGGCTCGTAGTAGCTGGGGAACACTCCCAAGTGACAGCCTCGGACAAACTCCTCGTAGTCCAAGCCGAACAGAGGGTTGGTCGACGACAGGAACTCAGGGTGGAAAACAACCTGCACAACATAATGGTTTGCTGCATTTCCTTCAAAGCACAATGTTTTTCTGCGACAGATTTTTTATTTTTATTTTATTTTTTTAGGTGCCAGAGGTATTTTTGCTGGCGTGAAAGTCAGTGGGCATCCCGGGAGTCGAACCCGTGACCTCTTGAACTGAAGTCCAAGACGCTAACCGTTAGGCTAGCACGACAACAAAATTATGGCAATTTTGTAAACTAAAAAACAGCTTAACCCCCAACTGGGTTGGAGACATGTGTTGAGTGAAAATCTGGATGCTAGTAAAAGTAATATCAATATATTCCTTCACTTTTTGACAAAGATATTGATAGTATTTCATTACAGTATTAAACTACACAATAAAATGGCAAGTTGTAATTTACTTTTATTTATTCAATTAAAAAAATTACAGTAATGATTACAATAATAATGTATGTAAATGTTAAGGATAGTGTTGAGAATAAAATTGTAAGTTTCCTTAACGCTTAAAGTGGAGCAGGGAATTCTTCAGATCCTCTTTTACTTTTTTAAACTATGGTTAAATTTTTTATCCATGGATCTGTGTTTAGTGTTGTGTAAATTGTGATATGTTTTAAGAGGGGGTGAATTAAAAAAAAGTTGCATTTGGACATAAGAAATTAGTAATTGATGATTTCAGTTATTACATATTCATACTTAAACTGTAAATGCCAAATGATTTATAAAAAAAAATCATTTTATATATATTTTTTAAACTTGTTTACTGGATGAAGATACTAACTGGTAGACAATTTTAACAACACAGTAAAACCCCACACACTTGATGCCTTGTGGATTGAGGCATTGTTGTGTTTGGCCAAAATCCGAATTTCCCGGAGCCGAGAACACTCAACCCGTTTACACCTTGGAGGAATAATATATAAGGAGTGGCCACGCTCGGCTAGAAGCGAAGCCGCCGCGCAACACGGCGAGTGGTGGGGCGAACTCCCGAGTCCCACATGCAGGCATATAACACAAGCATATAGGCCTAACATATAACAGTATCATATTAGGCATATAACAGTGCCTAAAAATTCATGAAAATAAGACTGCACCATAGTGTTAAACTACAAAACTTGTGTTCATTCAACAATAATGTGTGAAACTTAAGAAAAAGCTTAATTTATGCATAAGTAATAAGCCTATTTTAATAAGTTACTAATAAGCCTGATTTTTACTATTTTATATTCATTTATAGTAATTATGAATTAATTTAATTAATTAATAACTAGGTAGTATCGTTTGCCAATAAATTATTGTCCAACATATCTTAAATGATATACGGAACCTTATACATAAAGCAGTAAACTCAATATTTTTTACAAATTATAATAAGGTAATATACATTGAAAGTATCAGTTCATGTATTATTTTTTTGTTAAAAGTATTATACTAAGGAATAAAATTAATTTTACAGTAAAATATATGTATTGGCATAATTTATATTTAGTTTTTATGCATTAAAATCATCTCTTCAATACAAATCTTTTACTTTAATGCCCATTTATAAATAAAAATAAATTTTTATCTAGAAAAATATTATATTACTGGATAGAGAATTTCATCCTCATTAAAAATGCAAAAGGTGGACTGTGTGATTTGCTTGGTTTGCTCAGAATTTTAATTCAAAGTTGCGCGCGTCGCGTTTTTCCCCATCTCTCCCGTGTTACAGCGGCGGAACCATGCCACTCTACGGCCAGCCGTGCCACTCTAGTGGAGGGGAGCGACCGGCTTCACTTTAGCATTGTATATCCATATGAACGTGGCCTCTCCTTATATATTATTCCTCCAAGGTTTACACCAACATATCGTACAATTTATTTCATGAACAGTCGGACTTTGAAAGAGTATTGGTGGTGATTTAACCATGTTAATGACCAAACATTCCTGACACTACATTAGTATAGAATTCAGTAATTGAAACTTAGTTACATGTGTGCCACATGTAAGCTAGGCGGTAGCAAGAGTGATGAATATAGTCTTCATATGAAGCGTAGTTCAAGGTTTCTTTTGGAATGGCATACATGTGTTAGTTACTTGTTCATCTCCTGAATATAAATATTAATTTCAGTAACTTTTTTCAAGACTTTCTAGCTTTGCTCTACAAATGAAACAATGGTATTAATGCAAATGTTTGTATGCCATCTTATTTTATAAATTAGGACCCATTTTATGCCACTTTTTGTGATAATTTCCTTAGGGACAAAGCAACCAGGAAATAAAAAATTTTAAGTAAAAGTTGTCGCCCCGTGTTTTCTGTCATGCGTGATTTCCGCATCGAACCCTTGCTACAATGAACACAACTAAACTGTTAATTGGCAAACCAGGACTTGGAAATTCAGATTAGTCTAGAGAGTGAGCATCACCACTGCAATGTCAAACTTTACAGATTGTGAACTCTAGATTAAATTTACTATCACCTTTTTCGGTTCCCGCATTAATAGGACTATTGTCTACATGAATGTCTCCCCACATATAAAGTAACATAAACTATTTATTTCATAAATATCACACCAGATTTGAAAATAAAGAATATTGGAAAACCCACTTAAAGCTAGGCGGTAGCAAGAGTGATGAATATAGTCTGGATATGAAGCGTAGTTCAAGGTTTCTTTTGGAATGGCATAATAAACAAACAAATTAATACAAGTTACATTTTTCACAAAAAAAAAAAAAAAAAAAAAAAAAAAAAAAAAAAACTTTGCCGAGGTCAGTTTTAAAACGGTGTTTGCATTTATTAATTAGTAAATTTTACTGACTTGCATAATACCATTGCAATTTTTGTATACTGCCATATGTCTAGAGTTGTATCTTTAATGGTAAATACTGGTAATAGTTTATTTATAAAAAAGTCAACAAAACTTTCCTACCGCTGTGTAAACCAAAATGTGTAGAACGTAAACCATTAAAGGATTTATAAAGAATATTATCAATTATCCTGAGGAGTGCGTTTTCTTTTCAGCTGGGTTAGCATTAAAGAGTGTAACAATTAATATTTTCAATCAAGTATTTCACTGTTATGTAATTGTCATAACTTTAAAGCTTAAACTAGCTTAAGAAAAAGAATAAAGGTATTTAATTTACAAACCAGCATTGGGAAAAATGTTTAAGTTCTAGGCCTATCGATGTTGTGCACATGTTATATAGCCTGGTCACCATTAACAGAAATTGCATCCCCTTTCCTGGTCATGGTCACCAATAACAGAAATTGTATCCCCTTTGTATTAACAATGAATTTAACAGAAGTCCGTAGTCATTTTATCCTAATTTCAAAATTTATTGGCAGAATCAAGACCGATTCTTGATTTTTCACGTCAAATTCAAAACTAATTCAAGATTTTCAAAACAGCTGGTCGTCGCACATTGACCCTGTCATGGTTGTAACGATGCACCCACGTCAGACCAATGACACGAGACCAGTCATGCGGCTTCATGGCAGAGTACCAAACTATGGATAACATGGTCGCAGAGTGGCCACTGAGTGCTTTCCCGAAGGGTTGATCGGTCTGCATAGCCCAAGTGAAGCTGGGCTGCAATGGCTAAGCACCCTGGATTTAGCTTTACAAACAGACATAAGCAATTTTATCTTGGATTTTAATTTTACACATATTGACTCACATGCTCTGTGCAGCAGAATTCATTTTATTATTTATTAAACTCAATGGATATACCTTGACCCTGTCGTGGACAGTGTTGAACAGGTGGCACCGCCGTATCCCCGCCAGCACGGGGTCGGCCCAGTCGTCGATCACGTTGTGGGTGGTGATGGGTGGCAGCCCTGTGCGCTGCAGCGCGTACAGGCACCGCTTGATCTTCACCTTGTCCTCCTTGGTCAGGAGCTCTTCTGTGTTGGGAAGTCGTCCGCTGGCAACCGACACATCAGTGGTTAACATCTGATTCAAAGATAATCTAGACTTTTTTTTAATAAAAAGCATTCTTATGTTTTAGCGCTTTCAAATACTATGAGATTAACCAACAGACACTGACATTAAGTAGTTTGATGCTTTCTTAAAAAAAAAATCCAATTTTTTAGTTTTACGGGTGCATGGAGCTTACTGTTAAAAGGGGAGCAAAATGCAATCTCAGTTCACAGCAACTGCTATAAATGAAAGAGTGACAACCATAATGGAGAAAAAAATCCTGGTGATAAACCATTTTGATGTAAAATATTCAAGGGCTTTTGGATGATTTAAACGTAGCTGGAGAGAGAGAGAGAAGGCCTGAATATCAATCTCTCTAAATCAGAGGAAATGAGGATCAATGCTCAACTGGTCTCACCCTTGGAAGTAAACAACTACGCTTTGAAGCAGGTGGAGCACACTGTATACCTGGGTAGTGTGTTGGATAAGAGTGGGGGGTCTAATGGGGATGTCGCCAGCCGTATCAATAAAGCAAAAGGTGCCTTTGCCCAGCCAAGCCCAATATGGAGAGCAAGGAATATTCAGATTAAGACCAAAATAAGGATTTAAATCAAATGTTCTGAGTGTCTTGCAGTGGCTGTGAAACATGTAGGATTACAGCAGTGCTGCTAAGGAAACTCCAAGTTTATATAAACAGGTCACTTAGGGTAGCGCGCGGGATTAGGAGGTCAAATGTCATATCAAATGAAAATTTGCTGAGAAGGTCTGAAATGGACCGAGCCGCAAACCTTATATCCAGAAGAAAATGGCGTTGGTTAGGGTATATGCTGAGGCACGATGCCATTTCCTGAACGGCTGTGGAATGGAACCCTCAAGGAAGTAGGCGGCAGGAAAGACCAAGAATTACTTGGAGAAGGAGCGTGATAAGAAAGGCTGAAAGACTGGGATATATGGGAGGATCTCAAGAGATTGGCGAGGGTCTGGGATGGTTGGTGAGCAGTTGTTGAGGCCCTATGCTCCCCAGAGGAGTGAGAGGAATTAAGTGGGGTCAAGATGTAAAATAACTAAACAAAAACTTGCACTTATATTATTAGTCTGGGCATACGCTATGAAAGCATAGTGTCAGGGTTTTCATGAACTGTTTAGTTTAGTACTATATATATTTTTTTTTACCTTTTCCCGCCTAGAAACTTTATTATATTGTTTGGGAAGTATTATAACATTTCAGAAGTATTCTTGTATTAGAACAAACATGTAAATGAATATCATCAAAATTCTTTGATGTAAATATGGAAATGATGGTTTGAGGCCAAGTCCACTCTATACAGATTTGAAAAAATCAGAGGGAGCCATCTGATATACTATTCACAGTAAATAACAGTGTACTCTATATGTAAAATAGAAATAATAATTTAAAAAAAATTCTTAACATAAAAATTGTTACACCTTATTCTGGGTACAGTTATGTCCTCATCAAAAGTATTTTGTAATACATCCTTTCATGGTCACTAAAATAAAAATTCCTGGGTTTCACCAGCCCAACCAGGAAATTATGTGAGTGTTAATAAAAAATGTTGGCATACGTTTTGAAAATAACAAATGAATTGAACTGATTTCAGAACATACAGAGTGGGACAAGAAAATGTAACTGAAAAATAACCAGTTTGTCATTAAATACACAGCTCTATTAAAAATATACCACTTATTTTCTTTTATTTTTGACAACATATAGATATATGTTTGATCCTTAAACATTTAGCAACATTGGTCAGGGGTGAGAGCTTTTTGAGGCAAGTGTATACATTTTTTTTTTTTTACTTTAAGTGTGGATATGTTCTTATAGCATGAGGCAAGGAATTTAGAATCAATATGAAATTTCTTCTTTTTTGCAGACTAAATCCTCTAAGAAAGGCTGTAAAACTCTAATAATCCATTCTTTGATGTTAGCATTTTGAGTAGAAGCATTTGGCTTCAACATTTCAGAGGACAAAAAAGATAGGACACAGCAAACTCACCTTGAAAAGTATTGATGAGCTCAACAGAAACACTAATACACTAAAACATTAAAGATTTTCGTGATATTTTGTCTTTCTCAGTAGAAATTTTCAAAAACAAACAAAAACTCACTCCTCTTTATGTTTGAAAAAAAAAAAAAAATACACAGATAGTCAAAATACCACAACATTTACTAGTGTTATAGTGTATTGGTATTTCTATTAAAGGTCATCAATACTATTCAAGGTAAGTAAGCTGTGTCCTATGTTTTTCTTCCTCTGAAATAATAATTCATTCTGTGTCTTCTTTAACCATATTACCTACAACAAAGCTACTGAAAACACTCAACCTTTTTGATGACCTACCTGAGACAAATTTCGTACATCTGCTTGCTCATCTTGCTCTGGATCTCGTTAATTGTGTCTCGTAAGCTCTTCGTGACGGCATGTCCTCTTAAACTCTCCACGTTGAAGTTGTTTGTCTTGGCGGGGAAGATGAGGAATGCTACCACCGTTACGTCCGGGTGTGAGGACTGGGAAAAATGAATAAGTTCCTTATAATTCAAATATTTTGCTTTGTTAAAACCAGTGAATACATCTAAGGTTTCTAAATCAGTAATCTTAACATAAATTAGATATACTTCAAAACACCAAAGCATTCAGTGGAGAATATTTCAATGTGAATGTATATCACTGAAGAGTGAGAGTGATTAGTGTGATGGATCAGATGAAGAGTAGCTTTGTTACCGACAATGACCAGCTGATTCATTTATCAGGACCAATAATAAATAGCCCGATGAACAAATGCAGCTGGGTCCAACATCGAACCCTCAAAAAGCTTCTAACTTTTATCAGGATAATTTATCATCATAAACACTATACCTGCAAATATACAAAGCCGAAATATCATTTAAATGTTTTTTTTTTTTTTTTTTTTTGAGGGAGAGGCAGGGAAAATGCATTACGCACACAGGTGGCCAGCCTGTAGTGTGGGACTCCCCTAAAAAACGGGTTTACCCACTAAAAAACCTCCTCTACTCTTTAGGATTCTAACCTGGAATTGTTTATCACATTACGTCAGGCTAGGCCTAAATTTGGCTTACGCCCATGGGGCTCGCTCCTTATCCAGCTGTTCGGTCAAGGGATCTGGGCCACTTCGTGGTCCAAATCGGTTTTCTTTTCCAGGAGGATACCCCGGACGAACTGTGACAAACAATCCCAGTTGCCCTCATCCTCCATAATCTTTTGGCAGACCGTGTCCACCGAAAAAACACCGAGTTTTCTTGTGGCCTCCAGGCGGGGCCTTTCCCAACGTGAACAGCGGAAGAAGGTGTGTTCCGCGTCATCGGGAACGCCCGGGCAGTAGATGCAATCCGGTGAACCGGTCTTGCCCATCCGGTTCAGGTACGACTTGAAGTAGCCGTGACCTGTCAGGAACTGCGTGAGGTAGTAGTCCACCTCGCCATGCCGCCTTTCCACCCATGGTTGGACCTGCTCGATGAGTCGCGCAGTCCATCGTCCTCGGGTGTCGTGCTCCCAGCTGTGTTGCCACTGCTGGAAGGTTCGGGAGCGCTCTTCGGTTCTTGCCGTGTCCTTGCCGATCTCGCCTTGTCTCTGGTAAATCGCTTTCCTCTCCCCTGCCAAGAGCTTGACCGGGATGACTCCGGCGACCACCAGGACGGCAGGCTCGGACACTGTCCGGTAGGCGGAACACACCCGGAGCGCAGCTTGACGCTGAACCCGGGCGAGTCGCAACCTGTAGCACTCCTTATCTAGAGCGCCTGCCCACACCTCTGCCCCGTAAAGGAGCACGGACTGGACCGCGGACATCAACAGACGTCTTCTGCTGGATCGGGGACCCCCGACATTGGCCATCAGCCTACTAAGGTAAGTGACTACCTTAGCGGCCTTGTCCGCCGTACGAAAGATCTGATCCCTCCAGCTTAACTTGGTGTCCACCATAACCCCGAGGTATTTGGCGGCACGAGTTGATGTGACCACTTCCCTTCCCACTCGGAGTGGGACGACGGTGTCGATCCTCTTCTTCGTGAGGATCACAATCTCCGTCTTACTGAGAGCAAGCGAGAGACCGTGATCGGACATCCAGTTGTTGACCACCCGCATAACTCGGTTCAACTTCAGTTGGGCCAGCTCAACGTTGCGTGCAGCAATGAGAGCTGCAACGTCATCGGCGTACCCAACCAGAGTGGTTTCCTCAGGCATCTCGGACCTCAGGAGGCTGTCATAGGCAACGTTCCAGAGATCCGGGCCGAGTATTGAACCTTGTGCGGCACCAGAAGTGACTTCCATCGTCCGCGTTCCGTCCCTCGTGTCATAAATCAGGCTTCGAGAGCGTAGATAATCCTCGATGAGCCGCAACAGATATGCAGGAATACGAAAGGTGTTGCGAAGCGCATCCAACATATCGACCCACCTTGCCGAGTTGAAGGCATTCTTGACATCAAGCGTAACAAGAAGCACTACTCGGCGGGAGAAATGGTTGTGGCTCTCGGCTCTCTCCACAGCTCTCTGAACTTCGGTGACAGCGTCGATCGTTGACCGTCCCTTTCTGAAGCCGTACTGACGGGGGCATAAGTCCCCGGCAGCTTCCACGGCAGAAGTCAGGCGGGAACGGATCAGCTTCTCGAACAGCTTCCCAGCCGTGTCCAACATGCAGAGAGGCCTGTGGGACGACGGCAGCTCGGGATCACCTTTGCCCTTGCTGATCAGTACAAGCCTGGCTGTTTTCCAGGGAGCCGGAAACACCCCTTCTACCAAACAGGCATTGTACATTCTCAACAACAAGTCAGCGTTGATTGAAAATACTTTCTTTAAAGCCTCACTGGGAATCCCGTCCGGGCCAGGAGCCTTGTTGCTCTTCAGGGAGAGAACGGAGGTTTCCAGCTCCTCGAAAGTGAAGAGTGGAACTTCCTCTACCCGTCTGAAGTCAACCGGCGGTCGCTGAGGATGTTCAGGAAACAACGCAGCGACGATCCTCCCGATGGTGGGGCCCTCCATGATGGAAGGTGGAGAGCGGGCGCCGAGTTTCTGCGTTACAAGTTTGTAACCCAGGCCCCACGGGTCGGAGTCAACGTCGTCACGAAGTCTCCTCCAGCTATTCGCCTTGCTCCTGTTGATCGCCTGGCGGAGAGATTTTCTCGCAGCTTTATAGGCCTCCGACTTACGAACTCTGTCTGCGGGAATTCTCGCTCTAGTGGCGGCTCGTCTAGTTCTTAAACATGTTCTTCTGAGTTCCGCAATTTCTTCAGTCCACCAGTAAACGGGTTGTTTGTCGCGTCGGGGTTTCCTTCGCGGCATAGACTGGTCGCAGGCCGAGACGATCAGTTCCATCGTGGATGTTACTAGTGCCTCGGCCCCAGCCTCACCAGGATTCCCCTGCGCTCCCCGAGAGATGACTTCGGTGAACTTAACCACGTCCAGTTTGTTGGTGTTCCACCGGCGTGGCCCTTCCCGAGATGCGGAAACTCGACGATTTTCCTGATCATGCAGATCAAACACGATGTATTGGTGGTCGCTACCCGTGTAGTCCTCCACAACCCTCCAGCCAGAGATCCTCGGAAGGAGCGACTCAGACGCAAAGGTGACGTCAGGGATCGTGCCTCTCTGCCCGGGGCGCCGAAAAGTAGGTGTGTCGCCCTGGTTGAGGACGACAAGACCGGCCCTGGCGATGAAATCCAGGATGTATTTCCCCCGGGAGCTGGTAGAGGGCATTCCCCACTCGACGGCCCTGGCGTTGAAATCGCCACCAACGACGACATGCCCGGTGGTGCAAAGAACGCACTCCTCTAGGCTATCTATCTTGTCGCGGAAGTCCTGGACGGCCTCGTTGGGGGTGAGGTAGCAACTGAAGATTGTCACGTCCCTACACCTAACCCAGGCAAATCCTCGGCCGCGACCATGACTCCGCACCAAGACATCCCGCGTATTACGCGCCCAAAGTGCAGCAGTACCGAGGCTGTCGGAGATCCAAGTGTTTGGGTCTCTGTCCCGATACTGTTCGCTGATAAGGAGCGCGTCAGCACCAAGTTCTCGGGCGAGCTGATCTAGAAGGTTATCAGCTCCCCAGGATCTATGAAGATTGGCCTGGAGGATGCGAATTACCGGCCGCTGCCTTTTGCCTGTTCAAGTGCGGTTCTGAAGGCACCGCACTGACCAGACCCGGGTAAGTGACCGAGGGCACTGGAGCCTGAATCCTTGCAGAGGAAGCAGGAGGGGCTCGAGGAACATTCCTTGCGTTTGTGGCCCTGGCTTCCACACTGGAAGCAGTTGGCACTCCTGTCGGGCCCTTTACAGTTTCGGGAGGAGTGGCCGAAACCGAGGCAACGAAAGCATCTCGAAACTACCACCCTCCGTTTGAGCCTGCAACTGACCCAACCGACTCTGAGGTGCTGAAGGCTAAGCAGCTTATTGGCGTGCTTTTCGCCCATCTCAGCAACAGCCATCCGGAGTTGACTTCGGTTAGGCTTTGTCAGCCATACCTTCACTCCATCAGCCGGTATCTCCGGGAGTGCCACCTGGATCGCACGGGTCACCTCGTCTTCGGTGGAGAGGGCATCAAGGTCCCGAATCTCGACCGAACACTTCGGTTCTAGGGCCTTGATGGAGCCTTTGTCCCCAAGTGCAGTCTTGAGGGAAGCGGCAAAACCGATCTTGTCACTCGACTTCCCCAGTTCGAGGAGGACATCCCCGTTCTGGGTTCGCCGAATAGACTTGATAACGGTGTCGGTCTCTTCCGGTTTGGCCTGCGATCTAATCTGACCCAGAACATCGGCAAAAGATCGCCCCCCTAAGGGCTTAATCAAGATTGCCTCCTTCCTGGGCTTCTTAGGCCTGGGTTGTTTAGGCTTTCTGACAGACTTGCCAGAGGCCTCCCCAGCCGGGTTTGAGACTTGCGTCCGCTCCACCCTCGACGCACTTTTCGAAGCTGCCTCCGCTTGCTTCTGCCTCCTCCTTTCTTTCTTAGACAGGCGCGCCTTCCAGCCCCCCAAAGGTGTCGAGGCAGAGTTTTCTGCCAAGGCAGGATTAGCCGCCGGAGCAGGAACCTCTGCAGGAGTAGCCGCTGGAACAACGACAGCGCCCGGGATGGAATGAGCAGCCGGGACAGGAGATGTCTGCGATGATGCAGTGACAAAAACCGGCCTCGGCGCCAAGTCCAACTCCCCGAGCTCAGGGCTTCCCGATGATGAACCGCTCTGCCTCTTCTTTCGCTTTCTGGCTTGAGTCTGGGACTCAGCCAGATGAGCTTGAGGCGAAGCAGAGATGACTCGGTTCGTGACATCGCGCTCCTGTTTCACTGCCTTTAGCCTGATTTTCCGGCATTCCTCGATTTCGTCTAGAGAATCTTCGAGTTTCGGAATCCCCTCTTTTATGGCCTTGTTTACGTTCTTTTGAATTAAGAGGGCCTTGGCCATCTCCTTCAAAAGAGCTTTCATCTTCTTCAGACATGAGTCTTCCTCCTCGTGGGCGTCGTCCTGCTGCTGCCGAAGCATTTGCAGCTCGAATGCCGCACGAAGAGGGCTCTTCCTGGGAGGTATTCCATCGAGCCTGGCTTTTGAGGTTTCTGCCTCGGTCACCTTCATCGCTAGATTGACATCCACTTTCTCCTTTTCAGGCTCGGACGACGATCCGGCGACACTTACATTAAAGTCTGGCGATTCTACATTTAAATAAACAATTTTCATGAAGAGTGTATTTTATTTATTTTTTTTTAACATAAAAATAAAAAAGGAATAAAAATTTATTTAATACCAAGTAATTTACTTGTAATCTATTTTTTTGTATGTGTGTGAATTACATTCAGAATTTCTTCCATATATAATAATACAAAGATAATATTATTAATAAAATGGATCCAGAAGAAATTAATTCTAACATGCAAATAAAAAATTTACCTCGAGGTTGGGTAAGGGAAGAGAGAATACGTAAAACTGGACTTAGTAAAGGAAAGACAGATATATATATTAAATCACCTGGTGGTAAAGTTTTTCGCTCCCGTAAAGAACTGGAGAGTTTTATACTTGAAAAAAATCTTTCAATAAATATTGATGATTTTTATTTCACAGTCAAAAAGGACAAAAGCAAAAATTTATCTTTCTCAAGCCAGGATGATTCCTCTAGTCAGGAATCTTTAAGTTCAGGCCTAGTAACTAACATTAGCACAATAGTGGATTCGGTTGCCATCCAAACTGACCCTATTAATTGTACTTCAGTTAATAAACTCACTTCTGAAGTTGAAATCCAAACCGACCACACTCTAATGACGAAAAGTAAAATATCCAATGAATTGTTGAGTAAAAATTGGCTAACTGATCTTACCATGCAGACTTATCTTCAAAGAATTAGCGACACATTTTTGTCATCAAAATCATGTTTGATATTAAGCCCAGCTGTTTCTCATGCAGTAAAAACTTTACAAGATTTCCAGTTTATTCTTGACCCATTGAATCTTGGATCATTTGACTCTATAATACTGCCTGTTAATGACGCCGAGGACTTCGGTAACGTAAGTGGCTCACATTGGAGCACATTACTCTATGATAGGACTTTAAATAATTTTCTTTATTTCGACTCATTGAGAGATTACAATTTGCCTTCAGCAAGAAAGATTGTGAATAAACTATCAAACTATCTTGGCGGAATGTCTTTGGCAGCAAATTTCATTTCTGTTGACTGTCCGCAACAACCAAACACGTACGATTGTGGTATTTTTGCTTGTTGGATAATTGAATCTCTGGTTGATGATATAATTAACAATGATGAATTCAATAACTTCATTCGAAAGGCTACCTTAACAGAACTAGACCTTATTGAGAGACGATCATTGATGGCATATATTTTACTGAATACTGCTTACATAAGTGATGATGTCTTCTACCATGTAACGATTAAGAAAAACGGTAAAAAACCAAGCCACCTTGTAGTGGAAAACAGACATAGCCAAACAGAACCCCAACATGTAAGACTTGAAGAAGAGGATAATGGATGGACGAAAGTAAAACCTCACAACAAAAGATCGAATTCCAAGTGTCATAAACAGATAAATGTCCCAACTAAGCTCAACACTGAAAATATATTTGATGTTCTCCAGGAAAGTAGGGATGATGATGATGATTCTGAAGTAGAGAATAGGGAACAAAGTACATCTATTTCATTCAAGAATAATAATAAGCATAACAAGAGGATATTAGGCCAAAAAATAAATGCACAAATGAAAAACAAAACAATGATTAAGCAGGATATTTTATGCCCAAATGTTAAATTGACACTCTGTTCAGATAGTCAAGGCAGAGATATAGCGAACAAAATTGAAACGTTAAGTTCTGGCAGAATAAATACGTTTGGCTACGTAAGAGCTAACACTACTTTGATCCAAGTTATTGATTCAACCGATATTGAGGAAAAAACCCCAGTTGTTGTTATTGGCGGCACAAATGACAGTCTAAATGTTAACTTGGATGGCATTTATTCAGATTTGGAAAACAAGCTCAAATTAAAAAGCCAGTACAGACCGATTTTTATCACCACAGTCCCCACAAGATTTGATAAGCCCTTACACCACCCGGTTAATGTCGACTTGATAGCAGCTAACAAGTACATAGCTGAATTGGCAGCAAGAATTGATAATGTGTATTTACTTAACTTAAATCAGCTTTATCGTTTCCACTATACTAGAAATGGTCTTCATTTTAATAAACGGGGCAAAACTAAACTAGCATATTTGATCATTGAAGCTGTAACAAATTGGGCCAGACAGCACACTTTAAATCAGAATATTAAGGTAATTGATGCACCCATGAGCTCTGTAATAAATAAATACTGCCATGATCCAGAAATAGCTTTTTCCCACTGCATTTCAGCGGATTTTGAGAATGCTAAACAAATGAGTCAGGGAGTGGCGGTCGTCTTCAAAGAGAAATTTGGAAAGCCGTGTCATATGGATTATTGTGCAAAAAATCTCACATATCAGAGGAGTAAACAGGGATCATCGGTATATGGACTGGTCACTAAGCCTAAATACTTTCTCAATGCTAAGAATCATACAAATTACTTGAATGATTATGACCAGGCCTTTGAACAACTTGCTAAAGATTTCAAAACAAAAAGTCTTAAAAAATTGATTTGTTCCCCAATGGGATGTGTGCGAGACCGTGTATTGCCTGACCATTTTGTCTCAAATCTTAAAAAATTTAGACAGGCAACTGGAGCCTCTGTCCTTGTTGTTGCGTTTAATGACACATCAAAGAGAAATTTAAGGAATGGCCTATCAAACTCAGCTCTTATAAGAATTCTCCGTGAGAAGATCACAATGCCCTCATATTCCCAGCAGTATCCAGCTGACTCAATGTCATCCTCAACATCTGATGCATGCCTCGTACCTGCCCCAGCTGACCACCCATCGAGCTCCACCTGTCGGCCTCCAGTGATACCAACCATGGATAACTACGCTTCTTCTGACCAACAACCTCTGCAGTCCACAGTGGTGATAAGTGATGAGGGGGGTAAAAGCCTTTTTGGGGTTGTGTGTGAGAATGGAGGTGAAGAGAGTGACTCTTTGTCAAGCTCCACCGGTCAGCCTCCAGTGATATGTGCTGGAAGTTCAAGGGTTTGTGGTCAGTGTATGTCCAATTGTGATTGTTCAATTCAGTTTGTATCTTCATTTGTAAATAGTCCTAATAGTATTAATAACACATCTCTTTCTTCTTCTTTAAACTAAATCACAATGACAAGAAATGTAATTTTGCTTTGGATACTGATCCTTTAACCGGATTCAATAATAATTCTGGAAAATGCAAAGCTAAGGATTGCACTCTATTAGTAGAAAATGGTAATACTTCTTTCAAGTCATGTTTATTGCTACACTTAAACATTCAAGGTTCCACATTGAGCAAATTTGTTGTATTGAAAGTAATTTTGGATTATTTAAAGTTAAAACCTCAGATTATTTGTTTATCAGAACATTGGATTGATATTAATGACAATTTTTTGCCTACTTGTCTAAACTCCTATAAATTAGCAACTATTTACCATCGACATGTTAAAAATAGAGGCGGTGTCTGTCTTTTCACTAGGATTGACAGTGACTTAAAAGAAAAAGAAAGATTAGATTTAAGTTCAATGTCTCTTGAGGATTCATTTGAATGCACTGCAATTGAAACAATTAATTTAAATAATTTTAAGGATAAGAGGAAAAATATTTTTGTTGTTATTTATAGAATACCAGATGATACAAATTTAAACACTTTCTTTTCATGTTTTGAAAAACTATTACAAAAACTGGAGGCTGATAAATATAAAAATTGTATTTATATTAGTGGAGACTTTAATATTGACATGTTGGTTGATAATGATAAAAGTTGTAGGTTTAAAATGTTATTATTATCTTTTGGTTACAAAGCAATTTTTAACGAACCCACCAGAATAACTCCCAAAACAGCAACTTGTATTGATAACGTCATTACAAATGTAGATTTCAGTGAAAATATTGGTCAAATTATTGATTTTGGTATATCTGATCATCTAGGACAAGTAATTTGCTATAAAAAGGAAGCATCTAAAGATAAAGTGAAAAAATTTACCACAAAACGAATAATAAGTCAAGAAAATGTAAAATCTATTTATAACAGTTTATCAGAAGAGAGTTGGAATGATTGTTTATCACAATTTACATGTAATGGGAGTTTTAATTGTTTTTTTGATAAATTATATAGTTCTTTTATTAATAACTGTCCTGTCAAAACAAAAGTTGTAACAAACAATAGTAAGAGGAATGCTTGGATAACAAGAGGAATTCAAGTATCTAGTAGGAAAAAATGGGAGTTACATAAAATATCTAGATATAATTCAAATCCTGGTTTTGTAGAATATTTTAAAAACTACAAAAAAGTATTTAGAAAAGTAGTTGCAGCAGCAAAAAAACTATATAATGTTAATCTTATTAAAAGAAGTGACAATGTAACCAGAACAACTTGGAATATAGTGAAAAAAGAACTAGGATTTTGTGTAAAAGAGCAATCTTGTCAAGAAATCAAAATTAAGGGGGAGGTGGTAAAAAATCCAAAATCAGTAGCCAACTCAATGAACAACTTTTTTACAAGTGTAGCCCAAGACTTTCATTCCCACGTTGCCGTTTCGGAATCAATTGAAAATGCCAAAAAAATCTCTTCAAAAGTTAATCATTCTTTTAAGTTCAAATTAGTTTCAGAAGCTTTTGTCTCATCTTGTATCAAGCAACTAAAAAATAAGCCTTCCACAGGATGGGATGAAATTCCAGCCCACCTCATCAAATCCTTAGCCCCCTGTATTTTAAGACCTTTAACTCATTGTATTAATATATCACTGTTGACAGGGTGTTTTCCAGATAAACTTAAATATGCACAAATAAAACCATTATTTAAAAAAGGGGAATCTGATGAAATATCAAACTATCGGCCGCTTGCACTTTTGCCAGTATTGTCAAAATTATTTGAAGAAGTAGCTTTATCACAGTTAGTTCCATTCCTTGAGTCTAACAATTTATTCAATAAAAATCAGTTTGGGTTTAGGAGAAATAGGAGTACCTCGGATGCAATAGTTGATCTAATTTCTGATGCTGCGGAGGCCCTGGACAGATCACAGAGGGCCTTTGGTGTTTTTTGTGATCTGTCTAAGGCCTTTGACTGTGTAAGGCATGATATTCTTTTAAAGAAACTTAAAATATATGGAATTGTTGATTCTTCTTGGGACTGGTTCAATTCTTATCTTGAAGGCCGTTTTCAACAAGTTGTCGTCAAAGACAAATCCAACATTAAACATTTTTCAAACTGGCGTCCTGTTTTGCATGGCGTTCCCCAAGGGTCTAAAGTTGGGCCTCTCCTTTTCATTCTTTACATAAATGATTTAACATACTCAGTAAATTCCAGAATCATACAATTTGCCGATGACACCACAATGTTGATTAAAGCCCCATCTATTTCAATTGCAGCCATTAAAACATCTGAAAATTTAAACACCATGGAACTGTGGTTCAAACAAAATGGTCTCCATCTCAACTGCTCAAAAACACTTTTGCTTCATTTCCATAATCCACAGTTAAATTCTGAAAATTTTACTATCAAGTTAGAATCTGGAGAGCTTATTCATTCTTCAGTAAACACTAAATTTTTGGGTTTGCACATAAATGAAAATTTAAAATGGACAGAACATCAATTACAATTAAGTAAATCTTTAGCCAAGGCTTTATTTGGGCTGAGAGTAATCTATAAAACAGCAGGTCTAAATACTGCTCTCACTGTTTATCATTCCTATTTTATGTCTAGGGCTTGTTATGGTATTATTGCTTGGGGTAGCTCTCCAGTTATAGATAGTATCTTTATTCTCCAGAAAAAAGCTTTGAGAATTTTAACTGACACAGCACCTCGTACTTCATGCCGCCCACTATTTTTGCAAATGAAATTGTTAACAATTCATGCCGTGTATATTTATCAATTATGTATCTTTGTTAAAAAAAATTACAGTCTTTTCTTGTCAAAAAATAAAGATCATACATATAACACAAGACACAAAGATAATCTTCAATTCCCTATCCACAGAACTGCTCTCTATGAAAAAACACCTTTGTATATGGGTAGGAAACTCTATAACCACCTCCCCGCTCAAATTAAATCAGCAAAATCAATTAACATTTTTAAAAATAAATTGAAGGAGTTTTTAGAATTAATGTGTCCGTACTCCATAGATGAATATTTAAGAAATTGATATATAAATTATGACTTTTGTTTTACTAAGCAGGAAAAGGTATGAGATTATTTGATTAAATTATATTGATTTTATTATTGTTTTATTTAGGTAATTTATAACAAAATGTATATTAAGATAATGACGTGTCATATGTTTATTTGTGAAATATCACAGGCAATGTAAACTTGAATGACAAATAAAGATTTCATTTCATTTCATTTCTTACCGTCTTGAACGGTGCCGGTGGGGGGGAGGTTTTAATTCCCCCTGTCGGCGTCCCAGTCTTCGAGGTCGGAGACCTCTGCACAATAGAGCTTCGCCTAAAAGCGGCTTGCTCATTCTCCTTTACGTTCTTCGTGTTTCGGTTGATAAAATCCATGCTTTCATGTCACCAGCGCATCGTGCGGCAAGGGGCGGCCCTTCATCGGCCGAGAGTGGGTACACCCTCGGAGGTCTACCCCCCGTAGGAGATAAGACACCCCTACCCCAGGATTCTGGGGCCCGAACCTCCGTTTGCCCAGCACCGATACACACAAGGTGCCGGACGTGCTGGGGGTCGCACCGTGGCAATGCAGAGTCCGATCCCTGCATCCATGCCGCACTCCCTGACTAAGGTCCGAAGCGGCTGGCTTCTGACGACACACTGGAGGAGACCATCGGCAGTGCGAGGCACACATCAGTCCCTGCAACACAACAGGGACACTCCCAGGACCCCCCAGCATGCGCCGGTCGAAAGAAGGTGGAAAGACACCCTTGATTCGGAGTCGAAAAAAAGAAGGTGAGCAAGGTTAGCTCAGGAAAGAATAAAGACGGTGAGCTAAGACCTGAAAGATGAGAAGAATGGCCTTAGCTCGGGAAGAACTGTGAGGAGGGTCTCACAGCTTGGCTCAGGTACCCCGGGGTCGCCAAGAAACACCCGTACAGTGGAAAGCCCACTGCCCCTGAGGGAATCATTTAAATGTTAGAGTTTCATCACTTTAAACTATCAATCAATCAATCAATCAAAATAATCTTTATTCGTAGTTGCATTATAAATACAAAGAATAGGGTCACAGTCTTAAAATATTACACATATAACACATGCCCTTAAATGCTAATTAAAATGTACAATACAGTTTAATTTAATTTTATCACATGTCCTTTGCCCTCATAATTTAGCTTATTTTCTTTGAACTCATCAATGGAGTAGAAAGCCGAATCAGACAAATAGGTCTTGGTTAATCTCAGAAATTTGGTTCTACTTGGTTCTAATTTAATTTTCTTTTTTCAGGCAAACAGTAAAAAAACTTTCTTCCTGTGTACCCAGTGCCCTTTTCATATAGAGCTAACTTATGTTTTTCAACAAAGCGATGATTTCTTGTATTGTATTGATGTTTCTTATCTTCTAAAATTTGATTATTGATAAACACAAACTTAATTGTTTCAAAAATATATAAACTGTAGACCGTTAAAATATTCAATTTGGAAAAGAGAAATTTTACTGATTCAGTGGGTTTTAATTTTAAAATAATTCTTAAAGCCTTTTTTTTTTGGATCAAGATTTTATCCATATTTTTTTTGTTTGTGGCACCATAAATACTTAAGCCATAGGCAATATGTGAATGTATTAGGGCATAATATATGACTTTTAGGCTTTCTTCATCACATTGGTTTACCATACGCCTTAAGGCATAGAGACCACTGGATGTTATTCTAATAATGAGATTTACATGATTGTCCTATGTCAAATTTTCATCAATGGTCAACCCAAGAAATTTGGTGTCTTCCACTTGTTCTAAAACTTCGTCATCATCAATAAAAATATTTGGGAACAATTTAGCTCTAGCCTGCCTTGTACAAAAGGATATAAAATTTGATTTGTTTGAGTTTAAAAGCAGATTTTTCTCATTTAAATTCTTTTATCATAGATAGCCCAATATAAGATGACACTTCGATGCTATTTTGGGTTTTACCTGAAACAATAATGTTGGTGTCGTCAGCATAGAGACACAAAGACTAAACTAAATAAAAATACATTAAAATTTTAAATTTCAGATTCAAGCAATTGCATATTATTGAAAATTTCATATAGTCTTGTCATGGTCTTATCGCTGAATAAAAACTTTTACTGTACCTCATGTCAAACTATATATCGTCGAAATAAATCTTACCCTTTCTCGGAATTTATTGTCATGTTTTCCTCAATAATGAGGAAGCTAAGCATGCCGAAAGTAAGCAATTAAACGTTGTAAAATAAAACAAACCCTAGCTAAAACAGTTCTGTGCAAAATGTTTGGGAATCTGACACACCAAGTCAATTAATGCCATGTTTTCTATTGAAAAATGTGTACATTGTTCATTTTTGTTCCATTACTTAGCTTTAAATGATTAAAAAAAAAATTTATTTCCAATCAGCTGTTCACATTATCTGGGAAATCGGATAAACTTGGTTTGAATTACAGGGGTTTGAGTGTAAAATTATTTATTTTTATTTTAATGACACTAATATCATGATTGGTGAGTAAACAATGAAGATGTTAAAATTGTGATATACATATCATACTATATCATAGAGGATTAGAATGTGAACTATTGACATTAGAAGGTCACCTTTAGATAGTGGTTGAGACGGGCCAGAGCCTCAATGAATATATCCGCTCCTTTGTTCGAAAACTCGTATCTGCCAGCAGTGAAGAAGTACAAGGTTTTTTCCAGGTCAAAGTCATAATGCCTGAAACAAAGACACTTTATTGCTGACTCAATGAGCTAAACCGTGTCTATGATTATTATTATAGTAATAAATGGATAATTATAAATGGTATCAGATTATTGACCAATACTTTCTCCCAACAATAGAAAAAAGGTATTAAAAATCTCCACCGGATAATATCTCAGTTGGATAGATCCACTATGACTCAGTCGAATAGCTACCAGCTGCTGAGCAGCAAGAGTTTGACTCTACGAGCGTCTGTAATGTTTTGCAACGTACTGTGTTTATAGCTTAATGAAATATTGAATTTTCCGCGCAACCACTTGAGGCAGAGCAATCATTTAAAGTATTTAGTTATTTAGTTTATTAGTTATTTAGTTTAGGGATTATTTAGTTTTTTTTGAGCTTGATTTATGGCAATGGTTGAAATTAATTTCAGTTTTGCTTTAAAAAAAATTAATGTTTTAAACACTTTAAGCTCTAGATCTTTTGAACGTGAGTTTTCTTGGAGATGCCAGTGGTGTAATTTCATTTAGCTTGTTTACCGTAGTAAACAAAAAAATTGAGTTATTTTAAAGAAATCTGGATTTTTTAGGACTTTTTAAGGGTGAACAGCCAAAAACAGCTTAAACACAAAATGATTCTCAAAATGAAAAAAAAAACCCTGGAATTAAGACCTATATACAGAATGTCATCAAAATCGGCCACCGTTGGGGCCTTCTTTAGCTCTCTTTAACATCCAGAAACACCCACACACTCACAGTCATCACTCCAAAAACCACTTTTTTGGACTCAGGAGGCACCAAAAAAGCTAAATCCACCAACAACTCTCGAAAATTTTGACCTAAACAATACTTTCTCCATATAACTTCTATGGTATAGGAGGAGAAAGTATAATGAATACGTAATAAAAGTTGAAATGTTATCCTTCAGGCCTAATTTTTACTCCTGGCTGTCATATACTAATTTGACTAAAATATAACTAGGTAGTGTATTTTCAAAATAGAGCAATCTCATATAAGAGATAAAATGCCTAATTTATTATGTGTTATTTTTATTTGTGAACTTTTTCATTATATCACAGAAAACTCTACCTTAGTATTCTGTTGTATAAACTTCCTTTAAAATTTCCTAATTTATTGAATGAGTAAAGTTGTCACTGTGATAATGATCTAAGTATATCCAATTCAGTGAGTATTTATGTTCTCACATTAACTTAATGGAATCTAAGTGGGATATTAATGAGATTTTTAAAGTTAACTAAATTAAATTACCCTCATGTTCAATTAACTCAATTAATCTACAGTAGAATCCCGCTATATCAAAAATCTGCCAGAACACATTCATCAGAAGAATACAAATTTTTTTCTTTACTTAAAACTTAGGAAATATTTATTGTTGATATTACACTGAACTTATGGCCATTAGACAAAATTCCATCGCTAGTGCCGCTGGTTTCTATGGTTAGTTGAAAACCTTCTATACAATGTTAGATCTGTATATTAAGCCTTTTAACATGGTTTCTTAACAATCGACTGCTTTTACATGGTCCGATCTACAGTAGTGCCAATACTACATATGCCAAAATTGAGTGGGAGTAATATCAGTAGTCATGAATTTTGCCTATTCTGAAAACCTTATTATACTGAATAGGATCCATCAACAACGGGGAACATCAATTAGTTTGGATTACCGGGACTCTACTGTATTAAAAATATATATATTTATGAAATTAGAGCTGCTATTAATATTATTAAAACAATCATTTCAACACAGCACTCTGTTTAATAATTTAATTTGACCTACATGTTTCGAGCATTAGCTCATGATCTGGAAGACAGAAACCAAAAACAAAACTTTATATGTCTACCATATAACACAAGATTTAATAGAGCAATAAGAAAAACATTCCAAAAGACTAATTTCACAATAAGTTATAGAACAAGAAACAATGCAATGCAAATCTTGAACAAGAAAATCAAGAAAACAATCAATCCCAATGAACTTAACCTTGAAGGATCAGGTATTTATAAATTGCAATGCTCAGAATGTAAAGATTATTACGTTGGACAGACTGGTAGATCCTTCAAGACAAGATACAAAGAACATGTTCAGGCATATAAATCAAAAAACTTAACGAGCATGAAATCCAACGTAGCCGAACATATGCTGAAAAATAATCATAAGTTTAAAACTATAGAAGAAGATCTGACTATTTTAGAATATGGCAACAAAGGTCCAAAGCTTGACACGAAAGAAGATTTTTACATTTATTCCCATTATAAAAGAGAACCAAAGAAAATAATAAATGCGCAACAAATTGGGAAACAAAATGTATTATTTGACAAAATTATCGACTTAAAAAACCAAAAGCCCATGAATGGAAAAGTATAGAATAAGAAGACAGCTGAAAACAAACATATGTTATATCAGTATTAAAAAATTATTTATTTATTAGACTATATGGAAGGTTAGGAATTAAGTAAAATATTAAAGACCGTGATCATGAGCTAATGCTCGAAACATGTAGGTCAAATTAAATTATTAAACAGAGTGCTGTGTTGAAATGATTGTTTTAATAATTTTAATAATATTTATGAAAATATAAGAAGTATAAACCTAGTTCAAATACTACAAATTATTCATTCCTTTCAAACAGAAAAAACAAAATAATACATTGTGATAATTGACTAACCATTCTGTCATCATGCTCAATAATATTGGCATGATTATATTATATTCATAGGGAAGTTTTGCCTGTAATCTGGGAAAGAGTTAAACAAACACTACAAACTGTCCTCACCCATAAAAGTGTCCCCTGACGAATTCGTGGATCTTTTCCTTAGCTCTGGCGTGCAGGTTCTGGAACTCGTGTAGGGCGGAAAACTTGATGACGTTGAGACCATTGGGCGTGATGACTTCGGCCTTCCGCTTGAGCAGATGTTCCGCCTCGTAGCCCGTGATCTCGGAGACCGTGGTGAAGACGTGGGCCAGGTGGGAGGCAGCCCGCTCCATGCAATAGCGGTGGTAGATCTGCCTCTTGCCTGCCTCCTCATCCACGTTGAACTGAAATGAGGTTAGGTTGACGTTTGACCCGCTAATTCATGCGTATTACTTAGAAATTAATTTTTTAATGTTGGTTCAACAAGAGAATGGAACTTTAAATCATGGGCAATCATATCAAAAATGGTACACAGTAGTGTTTTCTACTCACATGAACAGCTTCTTTAAAATAAATGTAAATTAAATACAAAGCAAAAATACTTAACTACGGGTAAGAAACTTATTCTGAAGACTTCCTAATTAAGCTTTTAAGAAATAGACTGGATGAAAAATCTCCAGAGGACCACCTTTCTGAAACTCGATATGTGAAAATAATCTACAGCTGAAGTGTAGTAATCTTTCTGAAATCTCTTTTTAAACACTATTCTTGAGCGTAGGCATAGCAGCAAGGGAGTTGACCTTCATTTTATTTTTAATATCAACAAAAATACAATGAAATGGAACTTCAAAATTGAAAAATATTAAATCCACAGATGGCAGTTTGACCAACAATCCATATCAAAGTTAAAGTCTAAGCTTAATATAAAGTTGCATAATCAAACAAAATATCATTAAAAATTTAACCTAAGAATATCAATTCAAAATTTGTAAACAACAAATCCAAATCTCACAACGCAATTGTCCAATGCTTCACACTCACAGAGCTAAGGTTATTGTAGAAGTCAGTGTTGCCAGCACACAGGTATCTGCCGAGCAGTGTGGCGTGGGTGGTGAACACGGTTGCCACATTGATCTGCTTGGTCCGCAGGGCGATGAGTCCCACACCGGCCTGCCACTCGTGAAAGTGGGTCACTATCCGAGGGGGGCCAGCGTTCAGCTCCTCTGCCGCTCTCTTGAACTACAAAACAAACCATGTCATATTTACTTCAAACTAAATGTGTCTACGAGGTTATTAGAGATGAAAAACTGAGATGTTTTCTAAAATTTTAAAATTTGTTTCAATCAGTATGTTTTCGTTACATAACCATCTTTGGTAAATTTTGAAAAACTTTTATGGAAAATATTTATAAATGGGAGTCCAACAGACCCCAACGTGAGTATTTGTGACACAAAAAGGGGCACCAGTACTTTTGTTAACTATCACCCTCGGGAACCTGGACTATGAGGGTAAATTGAATATATGGACAACAGAAATTTCTTAATAAAACCTCCACTATTGTAAGCAGATCAAATAAATATTTGATATACGGTATTTAACCATGTACAAGTGGGTAATAATAGCTATTCGAAGAGACATTGTAGACCTATGTTTTCTCCACAAACTACTAACAGAAAGATTTCGATTGCAATGAGCTTTGCAGTGAGATTGCATGTGCATCCACCAACCAGATCTAAACATTGATGTAAAAACTCCATTGTAAATGGTGACTACAGTAAATGCATAATTAAATACATAAATAGCCTAAATATTTAATATTAATTCAAGGTCATTGACATAATGTTTAATCGCAACGTTGCATAATTTGGCACAGTGCCAATTAAGACATTTAAAGTATCAAAATCGACATTTATACAGTGGCGAATGACAGAGACTGACGGTTAAAAGAGTGATTAATCAGTTTCTACTGTAACATGTCATATACAAGCATATACAAATCAATAAAGGCCCATGTAAAAATTATTTTCCTTTCTTGATCCTGTATGGTCTTATTTTACACAAGAACATTCAATGGTTCTTATCGTGACTCATATTAATATTACATTATATTCAGATAAAATTGACAGTGAAAAAAGTTATTAAAACCTAGATAGACACACTTTTTTCAAAATTATTGTAGAAAATGCATGTTCCAAAATTACATAGCAACAATAACTGATCAAGTTAAAAGTCAAAATAAGATCATCATATTGATCAGATTAAAATAAAATTTGATACAAAGACTAAATGCCAGAATAACTTGTATTTTACGTTTTATGCATAAGTAGGAGAGTATTAGAAGTCAAACAAGATGGCAATAAAATTATAACTTAGGAAGGACAATTCAAAATTTGTCACCGATAAATACAAATGTCAACACAATTTTCCAGTGCCTCACACTCACAGACCTCCCTGTAGAGTCAGTTTTGCCAGCACACAGGTATCTGCAGAGCAGTGTAGCAGTGTCGCTTACATTTCCTCCAATTTCAGTTGAATTGAAAACACTATGAAATACTCTCCAAAACCAATCTCATCAGTGCTTCACTGTTCCTCCAATTTCAGTTGAATTGAAAACACTATGATATAGTCTCCAAAACCAATCTTATCAGTGCTTCATTGTTACGGACAACTGCACACGTCCTGGTGATATTCAGTGATGACTATCAAAATCTGTTTGTTTCCTATTAGCTTTAAATCTTTGAAAATCACCTTTTGTAGGTTATTGAGTATACCGAGTGTCACAGATCACATGTACACCCTGTTCAAAATCTACATAATTAATCTTTTACAAAAATAAACTGAGTCATTGTAGGTAAACCAGTTGCGCCCTATCCATTGATGATAATTTTAATGTACTGATTTAATTTTAATGTACTGAGTGTACCAGAAGTAACCTATCCAGACCGGAAGTCATTTATTTTAAACACAAACCCCCACATTTTATGGTATTTTTAGATTCTACACATAATTTTAAGACATCTTTACAGTTTATGTGTACCCCTAATCTTAACGGTTTAGGAGATAATGGCGGTAGACGTTTTCTTTTTTCCTATAATACCATGGGGCGAATTTTCACATTCATTATCTCTGTAAATTCCCCATTAAACAAAAAAAGTTTAGAATAAAAATGCCTAAGACTCTTCTTTTAAATACCTTTGCATCATTGATTATTAGTTTTGTCATAAACTATCATAATTTTCTATAAATTTTAAGATATGGCAGAGGTTACTTAAAATGTGTGGAAAACAAAAATTAATTATGTGATAATCGGCATTTTATTATGAAATATTATTTAAAATAAAGTTCTAAGATATTTTCATGATTGGAAGTTATGTTTAGGGTAAAAGTTTCAGTAATAATCGATGTGAAAATATGCCCCATGTTATTCTTATAGGAATAAACAAAACTTCCACCACCACTATATCTTGAGCCGCTAGGATTACAGGTACATATTAAATTATAAAGTAGTCTTAAAATTATGTGTAGAATCCAGTAATAAAATAAAAAGTGGGGGTTTGTATTTAAAATTATTGACTTCCGGTCTGGATAGGTTATTTCTGGTAATCCCTGTACATTTAAATTATCATCAATAGATAGAGCGCTACTGGTTTACCTATAATGGCACAGTTTGTTTTAATGAAAAATTAATTCTCCAGATTTTAAAAGGGGTATTCGGGTGATCTGGGACAGCTGGTATAGCAAACATTTAAAAGTATTCTGATATTTTGCTGCATGTTGCAGTATTGCTGCTCTTCTCTCATCTGTCTTGGACAAGCAGATGATGTGTGTTGGTTACCGCCAACACCCGATGCAACACTGCCCCGCATCTGCCATGACCTGTGAATGACTTACCTTGACAAACGATAAGGGATCAGTTGACATGTTCCAATAAGCATGTTCCTGATTAAAACAAACTAACCTATCCTAAATTATCCTAATGTTTATATACTTAACTTCCATTCCCTCATCATTGCCTCACCTTTACAGACAGTGATTCTTGCGTTAAGCTATTTAATTGGGGATATTTAGCGTTGGAACAAATTTATGTTAGGTTTACTTATGGTTATGTTAGAATATTGACTATGTAACACTATAAAGAAAAAACAAAGTTGTGGGCATATAACGGGTTTTGATTGACTGGCTTACTTCACCGATGAACTCGGAGACCAAGTAGCCCAAGATGACTGCGTCGTTGGATTCGATATCCAGGTGGGGGATCCCGATGTTGGTTGCCCTCCACAGGTCCTGTTTGAACTCGTCCAGCTTCCATGCAGCCGAGCCGATGTCAAACAGGATCAGCTGGGGGTTCCCGTCAACAAGCCACGTCCCTGTGTGCACCTGCAAAAAACGAGGTCGTCTCACTTTAAACATAGAAAACATAACTTCCAACACACACAAAAACATTTAATGTTTGCTGCAAGCTACAACAATTGTAGCAGTGCTGCACTGGCACCCTCGACTGGCTACCAAAACTGTTGTAGAGTAGAACCTCTTATAAATGTCACCCTTGGGACCAGGACTATGACGGTTAAGGGAATAGAGGGATAACAGAAATAATGTTGAAAACTAACAGTAGGTAGATTTAAAAGGATTTGGAAGAAATTATACCCTATGGGCCTAATTGGATGGTACTCATTTATATTGAAATTACGTAATACTAAAGTAATACAAATCAGATATTCAGATGTACTACATAAATCCCATTTTATGTAATTTATGGTCATTCTGCTAATACCATAAATTTTTTTGATTATTGTAGCAGTTTTGCCTTTCCTGAAATGTTTAAAAACTTCCAGGTTTTTGGCAGTTCATAATACAAATAGTTATCCTTTTTAACAATCTTCGTAGTACAACAATTAACAGTTGTTTTCTTATCTACTGTTTCATTAAATTCAACGTTAGCCCATATCATACTGTATTGACCTTCTCAAACCAATTAAAATTAACTGTCCTGGATGGAAGTGTATGCCACCGGAAGTAAAAGCGTTTGGACCTAGTTCAGTAGACAAAATAAGGAAACAAATCATTATTAGTTTAGTTTAGTCTTGGATTTCATGGGTGTCGGATGTTTGCTATAAATTATATAGAGTAAAAAAAGAGTTGTTTTGTCAAGTCATAATTGCATTTAGGCTAGGCCTATATCAATTTTATGTTGGCGTTTTTAAAAGTACATCGGTTAAACTGGCCAAATCGATCCGGCCGAGGCCTGGTCCCAAGGTGGCCGGTTAAGAGGGAGTCTACTGTATTAGGGTTTTATTATTATTATTATAATTCGTTCTAGCCTGATCCTGATTATCAGTTGCCTGAGGGCGGCTCCGGCCCGCTACCTACCTGGTAGCCCCGCTCACGCATGCGGCAGACGGCCGTGTGCAGGGGGTTGCCAACGTGGAACTCTTGTTCCTCGACTTCCGTTCGTGCACACTGCTCCTTGTAAGGCCCCAGCAGACAGTACTGCTCTCCCATCTCCTCTGTCGACACGTATGCCTTGGACCGGATGACTGTGTATATTCCACCCACTACAAAACAACACAATATTTATACCTCAATTTATGCTACAATGGTAAAAGTGTTCATTATCATAATCTTAGTTCCTCTGATTTTTTCGATTGGTTGGTTGTACAGTATTAGTTAGACATAATCAAAGTCAAATTCATACAAATTGTTAAATAAAAACATAATTAATTGCTCCATAAAATATATCACTTTGGCAAGTTAACCTTACACACAGAACACCGATTATAGTTTAATTTCCTACAAAATGTTTAATGTAACAGAAGTCCTAGAAAAGTTGTATTTTTTAAAACTGATATTTTTTATATTAAACTGATGTGGAATCAGAGGTATTTTTACGGCTTCTTTATATTTTGTGTTTATCATTTAATTGTCGAGTGATGTTCTTTAATTTTGAGGGAATAAATCTAGTTTGACTTGACATAATCCATGAATATTTTATCTTGTGTAATAAACAATGAAAGGACCACTTCATAGTGTTAAATGACATATTTTGTTGCATTGTGTAATCATAACACATGTGTATACAAAGTATAATCACAAAACATATGTATATAAAAAAAAATTATTTAAGTGAATTAAACTGACCCCAAAGAAATAAAACAGAAGTAAATGTTTTGGTCATGTGGATTGCTGTGTTTGATCCAGTGATGATTAAACACAGCAAAAGCTCACCTATTTAATTATTGAAAAGGATTTTTTCTAGACCCAACATCAGCTACATAGTTCCTAGCAAGTAACACAAATTAATTCATTGAAACAGAGAACTCATGTTATCCCAAATTGATTAGGCTCAAACTTTGTTCACTTTAGGGGATATTCAGATTTGGCAGATTTCATGAGGGGAATCAGTATTATATCTAATTCAATGTTTCACTGCGCTATGCTATGAATATTGGACCTTTTCAGCTGTGTGTCGACATATTGTATATGTTTTTACATTTCCCCCTAAGTCAATGCAATATCTCCTATTTATTCAAGAAAAATTTAATGCTACCTTATTACTTTATTTAAAATTATACGTCTTCCGTTTTACCGTGGCATATAAAGGAATGGTGGGCCCTTGACACGGACACTCACAGGCGCACAGGCCCAACATCCTCGATGCTCGTGCTTTGGTAGCGCCAAAAGGAAACTATTAAATACTTAGTCCAGATAAACTAAATTCAAGTGTTATATTGTAATCACTTATAAATACTGAGAAAATGATTATATTCAACCCATTAGTGAGTTAGAAGGTAAGACTTTGATCTTTAGTTTTGTTTTCAGGCAAGTTATTTTTCCAAAAATATTATCACAATGTTATATTATCACGTCGTACATCGTGTCATAATTTTTGTTTTGTTTTACCAAACGCAGATTACAAATTATATTAACATTGGCTAAAATAATGATTTTTCGACATTAACAATTTGCAACTTGACTCTCCAGTTAGTGAGTCATCTGCCTGGCAGTCGAGTAGGCTGCAGTTGTGTGTGTCTGTAGGGGTGTCCTAATCCCCTGGTTACCACGATAAAACGAGTGACATATAATGTAGTTTATTTTTTACCAGTAATAGTCACTTTGACTCTACATCTACAGTGCGTCTGATGCCACTGAATTCAGTAATTCAGTGGAACGGACAGATATCATGAGGCACTTCTATATGTTTGCTCAAACCAATGTCAATTAATTGTAATAATTATGAATTACAATATTAACCAAACCTAACTTGAGGTTCACGTTAGAGGTCATTTGTAATGAATAATAAAATATATTTTTAAAAATACTACAAACACTATATGGAAATTTAATTTACAATAGAAAATTTTCTAAGAAAAAAATGTAGTCGTAAAACGAAAAAGGTCTGGAATATTTTAGACATATGTATCCAAGGCCAGTTTATATTTTAGAGGTTGGGAACTCTGGGCACTTGTTGGAAATCTATTGTAAATCTTTGCACCAATCCCCAGTGCATTTTTTATTTGTGTTTGTTGCCTTTGAAGTCAGCACTAAGCATTGCAGGTAAGAAACAAACTTGTTTTATTTTAGATGCTATCTCTCTTATTTTTAAGGACGAGATGAACAGTATTCTCAAGTGGATTTTATTTTAAATGTTTTTTTTTTATATAATTAAATGTACTCTTTCAGGTAGAAATTATATTTTCTATCACTTTTCTTGCTCCTAAATTAAATAAATTTACATTTTCCAGCAAACTGATTTTGGAATGAAAAGATTAATGTCTATTAATCTTTTCATTATGGACTTTAATGGACGCCCACTATTGAAATCAACAGTTAGACATAAGATAAAATAAAGATGATGCAATGTTGGTATTTTGAGATAAAGTAAATTAAATAATAGAATAGTAATCAAGTAATCAAGTTTTATTGTCCAGAACGTGTGTAACACAGGCATGAACATTGTCAATTAAGTTACCGGTACATAGGCCTAAATACAATCAAATTATACACAGGTAATGCATTGTATTAACTAATGCTAGTTGTACAAATGCTTCATCGAATAGTGGCCACAATATGTTGGAATGTTTTTTTATGTAAAAATAAATACAAATAGGCCTATCAAAGTAATTTGGCAACAATAGCTATGGGCCTACTAAGTAGCTTTATTGCATGTTAAGGTGATGAGTGTTGTTGAATTACTGTCTGAGAGATTTTCTTTTTTTCTTGGTCCGATGATTTTCAACAGAAAATTAATCCCACCCTTTTTTATTGAGCCAAGAGTATGATCCCATTAAGGGAAGTTAGGCATCTACTGGAATGCAGAAAAGATAACTGGCAGTATAATTCCGATGATCAATGGTTATTTGCCACCAAGACTGGCCCCAATGACAACTGAGCAACACTCTGTGGCAGATATCTATGTTATTGTGCACCAACACCATAGGTCTAACTAACTTCAATTTACACACAACATTATTAGTCTAGTATTACTCAATAGTTGATTAATAATTAAATAGTGAAACTAATTCCACTGTGGAAATAGTACACTACTATTTCAGCTCAATGTAACTCAGAAAACAATCTAATACCCAACAAATTGATTAGCCTATTTCAAGAATTTCCTGCATTGACCACTAAACAATTATATCTGAAAAGACTCTAAATATACATTAAAACAAACAAAAATGGTCTTTTGACAGTCTTAAATCACAATTATGAAACAAGAGGCAGTGAAAGAGGAAATTTTGAAAATCCCAGACTAAATCACAGAATATATTTTATCTAGACCATTCTAGGTAGATCACTTAGTATACAGAAATATACCACTTTTAATTCGTGAGGCTAAGGGAGGCAGTGTCGTATTACACAGGAGAAGCATTCAGGAATGGCTTTTCCGCCTTGGGTCGGTAGGGGCAAAGGCACTGGTAAGTTCTTCATATAACTAACTTTTCATGTTATCCTTTTATTTATTTATTTATGTTTTAATTCTCAAATAAATTTTCTTAGCATTATTTGGAAAAACCTAGCATCAGCCAATCTTTTTACAATAATTACTGTATTATAAATATATTGATTTTTCTAATATTTCTAATATTTTTGTTATCACAGTTAGATATCCTATAATTTTTTCTATTGTTTAATATTTAAGTTCTTACATTTTTAAGTTCTCAAGTTTAGTACTTTTATTCTTAAATCGTTTACAATAAGCAGTGAAGGACTAAAAACTCATTCCCACACGCAGGCGAGCAGGCTATGTAAGAATTCATTCCTTTTTGTAACCTTTTAGTACTGCAACATTGTAAATTTTTTGAATAAATCAATTTGAATTTGAATTGATAGGCAAATTTTGTTTAATTACATCGAGGGTCGGTCCAGCCACATGGAGCCTCGGCCCAGTAAGGATGCCGTGACGTGATCGCAAATTTTTTCCCCAAAATTTGGAACTACTAAAGTTTTTGTTTTGGCGGCATCATGGGAGGGACAGTAACTGAAAAATGAAATCTTTTCTAACTGAATACATAATTTTTCATCTATTAAACTCCAATTTAGATTAGTATAAATCTAATACAATCTATAACTATTTCCTGTAACTGAACCACGAGCCCCACCGCTGCGATGTTGGTACATCAACACATCTATCGGCGCGGCCCCCCTCGATTAGCTCTGAGCACCCATATCCGTGGGACTTTTTTGAGCCACCCAGTATATGTAAGTGGAACCATGTAAAATGATCATAAATACCAATCAAATGTTGTAATTTTGATCGTCAACAATGTTCACACCACAAAAAGGGTCTGCGAAAATGCCCTGTTTGGTGGTTCTAAGAAGGTTTAGTTTTTCTAGGTTTTTTTAAGAGGTTGGTAACATCTTAATTCTTTCATTTCCCAGTCTTTAAATACAAATCTTAGTGTGGAACAAATTAGACAGAGTAAAGGGATGAGTGTCAACTGGCAGAGGATGATTGAATTGATATAGCTGCCATGGTTGTTCCAAAGGCTATCGGATTAACAACTAAGACAGTGACAAACTCAAAGAAAAAACATTCGGTTTCTAAAAATAAACGGTTGATTGCTTTATTTGCTACGACCTTGAGCTATAGCCCCAAGTTGGCTATCTTTGCACCTTGAACTGTTGTAGTGTAGTGTAATTACAGAAATTTGAAAGTTTTCCATTGATTGGAAAAATTAAAAAAATACAAAAATTCTGGCTTACAATACTGATTATAAATAACTTTGATCGATTTAATAATTTTCTTCTCAATAAAAAACTAGGCTAATATTCCCACAGAAGGTTACGATCAATATAGCGTATGTTTTGCTTATTCTTTACTTCAAAATTAAGTGTTTTTAAACTGAACTATGCTACTAGCCAATGACATCCAATATTGTTGGAAAGCAAGGAACCCACAGTGCAACAGGGAATGACATAAAAACAGGTTTATATCATGAAAGCCAGTCTGATCTGTTATTTAATATAGCCTGTGTCTTATTATTTATTGACATAGGTTGATGAAATTTGGTAACTTATGTACATTCACTAGCAAAGGTACAACTTCTATTTGCTTGCAAAACCCATATGGCGGCAAACCTACATACTCACCTCCATGGTGTTTATGTAGCAAATAAAAAAAATAAAAGAACTTGATAAAATTTTGTACTGTATGTACGGACTAAATAAGGTTCAATTTTATATTTGCTTATAAAACCCACATAGCACCAATCCTACATACTCACCACCATGGTGTTTATGGTGAAATAAAAACATATCAAAAACCAGTAGGAGATTTGCTGAGTATACAGCTATGCTGCGACGGAGTTATTATGGGGTTTCAAGAGAGTAAAAAATGGGTTTTTGTCTTTTTTACCTTAATTTTTTTAATTCAACAATTTTAACTTAAACCATTTAAAAGAGCTCAAAAAACAAACAATCAAGTATATTTTGAATTTTTTATTTAGCATAAATGGTTATGGAGAAAATAAAAAAATATGCTTCTCATGTTATTCTTAAATAAGAAATCAACAAAACTCTCTTTCTTGCTTATTTATTGGCATAGCTTGATAAAATTTTGTATGTAAATTCACTAGGAAGGGTATAAAATATATTTACCTGCAAAACCCTTGAGATAGCAAACCTATATACTCACCCCCATGGTGTTTTCTTGGGGTGAATAAAAAAATAACCGAACTTGATAAAATTTTGTATGTATATTCACTGAGTAGGGTTTATCTTATATTTGCTTACAAAACCCATATGGCGGTAAACCTACGTACTTACCCCCACAGTGCTTATGGGGATATAAAATAATGTCAAAATTTGTAGGAAATTCGCTTAGTAAACAGGTCTACTGCGGCGGAGTTATTTTATTATACATTTTTACTGTACATTATGTTATTCCAAATTATTTAAAGTCTTGTGTCTAGGTGGCTGTATCATTTAACTTCAGTGAGATTCAATTATATTTCAGTATTGTTTCCAAAGTTTTTATCATGTTAACTAGATTCAAAGAAAGTTTGAAACCCATTTTTAACAATTGTATACTTTTTCCAATTTCTTTATCCTAATTTATTGTGTACTTTTTAGCGTTAATTTCTGATTGACCTAAGTTTCTGCATAATGAGGTATGAACCAGGGAGACATAGTATAGTTGGCGCTCAAAATCTGCAGTAAAATTAATAAATTAATATTTTTTGGGCAAGTAGAGAGTAATTTGTTTCAGTTTCTAATTGTCTTTATAAAAATCTTGTTATTGTATTTTCTATCAACCTTGATACTAAAGGACTTGGTGTAAATTAAATCATAAATAAAAAATTTGAAAATTTAACTCCTCACTCCAAATTCCAAAAGTGATAATTTAAATAAGTTGAAAAATTGCAAAATTAAAAATGGAAGAGTAGATGGATATTTTAGAGACACTATTAACCAAAATGTTATCTTTTTTATATGTATTGCATGTAAAAATTACTATAACTTTCTAATTTAAACAATCTACTTTTTAGATATCAACAAAAACTTGGACTACTATCAAGAGATGCTGAAACAAGTGACGTACAATGGCTGAGGCCTTGGAAGTAGCCTTGCGCTGATAAGGCTACCCTCCAACCCGACCTTGGGCCCGTGTTATCACTTATCACAGACCTTTGATGACAGATTCCAACGACAGTAGGAAAATTATTTTTATCTTTCCAACCGTGTGCAATTTTTAATTTAATTTAGAGTTAGTCAAAAACTTTTTTATACACAATTTTAAGGACTTAGGATAAATGTATTTTTTAAGTGATCCCACTTAAGTTATTTAAAATAATTTTTGACATTTAATTACAAGTATACATTTAATTTTTTTTAAAGATGTCAGTTTTAAGAGAAGCTGTTTATTGCAATAGAAAATTTTAGATTATCCAAACTCCTATACAGATTTCTGATTCAGTGATCAGTATTTAAAATAATCTATCATCTAGCAAAACAGCAAACATAGATAAAGTGTCTACAAATAAGAAATGTGCACTTTTTGTAGAAATGTGCCTGTTGATTATTTTTAAGGTTTTGTAAAACAGTCAAATAACTGTTAAGTGGTTATAAATAGTAAATAATTTTTATGTTTGACCATCTACACAAAACCCATTAGTTCGGATAATCAACTCTTTACTGTATTTTTAATCACATCATATGATACATGTTTAATGATTTATAACCGATATACATGGCTTTATTCAAGAGCCATTTTAGCGGTTAGGCAGTAATACTAACGTTGGCAATGATAATGTTAAGTTTTAGAGAAAGCTATGACAAAATTTGAATAGTTAATGTTCACTGTTGTAGCCTAGTTAAAGTGACATAATTTTTTATGTGCAAGTAAATGTAAAACTTTTGTGAAAACAAAAAACAAATATAGTAAATAATGTCATTCAACACTTGGAAACTCAGCCAGCCTGGGACTCCTGCAAGCTGATGTGTATGCAATTTGATTTGTCAACCTAACTTTCTTGTATCATATATATTTATGTATGCATGTATGTATTAATCTATTTTTAATAACTCTGATAATTTTTATGGTTTAAATCCATTCCATAGAGTAAATAAATGTTTTTTACACTGGGTCCTACACACAGTCATTGTTAATTTTCAAAGTTAACATGAAACTAATACAATCATTGGCTATTTACTTCTACTAGATTGACAACTTAATAGGGAAATTGGTTATAGTAGCAGTAGGAAAATTAAGTATATGCCATTTAGCATCTTGGTCATAGGCGGCTCTAGACTAAATTTTCTGGGGGGGCTAAGGCTTCAGAAGTGTTCGCTGTAAATACCCCCCCCCCCCCCACCCGCGACCACCAATGCAATGACGTCATCGGCACAACAGCAGAACGACTTCAACTTTCTCATTACGCTTTGACTATGCAATCCAATGTTGTATGTTAAGTGGCCTTATTGATTTATAGAAGAATATTATAAATTACAATAATCAAAATGAAATATCTGGAAGAATCCCTAATGAATGTATTCAGAGCAACAGAATAATGTGGAATGCCAACATCGTTTACTAACTTTGGTCTTAAATCAAAATGCTAAAATTTGTTTCTCACTTTGTAGCTCGTAAATGTGCTAACGAAGCAAGGCTAGATTCTATGGAAACATCTGAAAAATGTATATAGTATAACTTACATAAGTTACCTACTAACTGTTGAATATAATGCAGAAAACGGGAAAGAAAGAAACCAAAGACGAGTCCGATCGGATGCGAGATAATTTTTTCACCACTCTACATTGAGTTCATATATCATTAAGGATATTCAATCTAAGAAATTACGGTTATAGTTATTCTATATGGTTTATAGTTTGGTATTGGATTTCCTCTAAAATATTAAAAATTCCAAAATCAGCAAAACTAAAATTACAAAAAGTACTAAATATTACTATGTTACAATAAAGTCTGACAAGGACAGTTAAGGGGATAATTGATAGGTCTACTTGATTACGAGCTTTCATTGGCAAAGATAGGCTTATTTGTTTATTCACGTAACCCGTTATGTCACTCATTGCTGCGCCTTTACAAATTTAAACCCTCACGATAGCCAAGTTCATCCTTACTGATATATCTGGTTCAGGGTTTTGTGAACAGTTGGCCTAATAGGCCATCGATGCAGGTGAACGCTAACTTGATGGGGACTAAGAAGCAGACGCCAAAACTAATTCATGGCCTAGCTGGGATCAATCCATGGTATCAACCCTGTTATGAGTAAAAAATACAAAACCAAGCCAGATTACCTATCAACTTGTTAATTGGACAATGAAATTAACATTATCAGTACTCAATACCACTGTAAATAGGTTCGTTGCTCAGTACCAAAACCAAAAAGTGACAGATAGCAGACGGGTGCTATATCAAAACTTGATATCTGCAATTTACTATTTTATACTGCGAGTCCTATTTGACAGAAAGCACAAAAAACGGTGCCCTGACATGTAGGGAGGGCTACTCTCTAGGAGATAGACATATAAGAGTGTAGAAAACCATAAAACCTAACCGTGAAAATAACATGTACAAATAGCTGAGAGAAAAATAGCTCTTTTTCTTCATACAATTATTATTCATTGACATTTTTATGAATAATAATGATTACATTATATCATTTCACCCAACTCTATGCAGAGTCTATTAATGTCAAATTGCATTTTCAAAACTCCAGTCGGCATATAAATTATTATATTTATATAATATGTTTTTTACCATGCCCAGGAAATCTGGGGGGGCTTAGCCCCCCCAAGCCCCCCCCCCCCTTTAGCCGCCTATGATCTTGGTAGATCTTAGATGACACCATAGTAGCAGTTTTGTTTCGGTATTGACAAGAATCAAATTAGTAACCTCATTTATTCACTCTTCACTCAACTTCTAACAAACATGTCAAGCAAAGAAGGAATGCTAGAAGCAGTCAGTTGTTTTTCTTTATTTTAAAATTAATGAGTTAAATTTCTAAAACTGGCACATGATGGCGATGAGATAAGCATCATTTATAGCCAACCCAATGTTCAAATCTGTTAACAAAATCAGTTAGTATGCCTTTAAGTAAATAAGTGTACGTCTTATCAACTTAGAGAGCTTATTGTTGTCAAGAAATTGGCCAATATTTTTCTCATTATGCCATTAATTTTAATAAGACAACTAAAAAGAATAATAAACAATTAATAAGAATAAGACAACTGTGATTGCTTGTAACATTAATATTGCGAATGCTTTGTTAGACATGGGCATCCTGCAAGTCTAATGGTTGGCGCCTTGGACTTAGCTTATAGAGGTGATGGGCTTGATTCTTATGATGACCACAAAAATTTAATAGATTTGGCCTGTCTTCACATAAAAGCGTTTGAATTACTCTGTGTACCTCCTAAGAAAAATTGTCATTGGCGTGGTTTGAAAAAATAGTTTGATAGCAGTTGAGTGAAAAGTGAAAAAACGAAGAATCAAATTTGATACTCCCCATGACAGAAACCGCAACAGTGTTACCTTAGACCTTACGAGTACTACGTATGTCGTTTGTCAACACATTTCGCTATTAGTTTGGCAGTCAGAAGTGTACATACAGCCAATGTAAGCTCTCAAAATTAATAAGAAGTAGACTTTTTAAGATACTAACTCTAAGGTGCCACCAGATTGTGCAATTTATTTTGTTGTTTGTTAATGCCATGCTCTAGGAACATTACAGTTGGTTGCACGAGACGTGAGACATCCCGCCAGGAGTTTTGCTACACATGGGCAGTTTAACAGCCTGAATTTTAAATGAAGACCTTGATTAACCCAGGCCATGTTGCACGAGATTAGAGCCAACCTGCCCATATGTAGCACAAGTCCTGGCGGGCTGCCTCACATCTCGTGCAACCAACTATACATTATTTCCCATTTGTAGTGCGTTTTGAAACGTTTTGTTGAGTCATAAGCTCCCAGGGGCTTGAAAAAATGTTTCCCTGGCTTATGTGTATTTAAAAATAAAATTAAGGGTCACACAGTTTTAATGATCTGCCTAATTCTTCCATTGGTAGTCAAATTACTAACTACCGGTACTATCAATGAAATTATTAACCTGATGTATTATTTAACAGCCATGCATTTCAGTATATTTCTAAAAGGAATTAAATAATTTCCAAAAATGTACCCTATGCGTCATCATTTAAATCATCATGGCAAATAGTTATGATGTTTGGTATTTAAATTTTTTTTAATACAAGAGTTCTTTATGTTTGTAGCAGGCTTTGAAGGGCGAGAGCCCCACAAGAAAAAAACACCTTTGTTGCTGAGAAAGAAATACAGCAATTAAATTTGAAGCCATATTTGTATCAGATTCCCAGACTTGGATACTTTGAATGGTACACGGATTTTATCCTCTACTGGCTCTTTATTCTTTTTCAGTCATTCCACTTGAAATTTACATTTTACTTAGGCCTATAACAGATCCAGTAAACTGACAGTTGAAAACTTGAAAAGCAGGCTCATTTTGGCTTGCTTATTTGCCTTCAGAGCTAATTCTCAACCACCTTTAACTAATGTTTACCTAAATGGCCTTACCTAAATTATTAAGGCCTAATATTATTCTGTGTTGAATCTGTCAAAATAACTTGTTTTGTTAAAATTAATTTCAATTTTAAATTAATTTAACCTTGGTTAAATTAAATTAAGGTTTCATAAGATTAGCAGGAAAACTTTGAAGGTCTGTTGCACTGAGTTCTTTCTCCCAAAACAGATTTTCTTGTAGACATAAATAACAATATATAGACAAGTGTTTTGACTCTCTATGTTGTAATACAAATAAATATGTATTTTGTAACCTTACTGTAGACCATTTTGTTGTACATACAAGTTTTTATGCATTTATATTTCACAATGAATCATAAAATACATTGCAAATTTTATATAAACTTATTTAATTTGTATGATTACTAATGGTTTCTGGATGTTGGTTTACTCTTACTATTTACTTAACCTAACTGATTTACGCATAATACCGATACTACTAGACTAGTAGAATATTTTTTTTTTAATATGAGACAATTCTCTAATCAAAATTAGCTTAAATACGTAAGCCAAATGATTAGGTAGTCCACTAATGTTCTATTTGAATGGAGGTTATCTGACAACAAAGGTCAGCACTTCTAACCTCCCACTGCGTAAACAAAGATTTATAACTGTTATCTCAATTGAGTTTTAACGTACCGATTACAAAAAAACGTTTAATGAATTAATGATGATCATAGGAAAGGCCAATATACTAGACCTGTTTTAATAAACACTAATTTGATTTAATGTTATTTTTATAAACGTGAAAGAAATTTAGGCCTCAAACTTATAATATTGATTGATCAACAGTTTTCAATAAAATTACCTTTATTCATGATTTATAACATAAATAAAGAATGGCATTATACAGTGTTGTTACTAGGCTTACAGTGGCACGAACCTAAATAAATAAATAAAATGAAATAGGGCCTTTATTCAATTCAATTCAATTGATTTTATTTACTATTAGATCATCATGGGCAATAGGTTTTGTCAAGACAATTACAACAATATACATGTCGAATTACATAGGAAGCATAAAACTAGACATATGATATTTTAAAGTTTCAGACTAAAAAACTCTTCTGCACTGTAGGGAGTATTCATTATAAGGATTGATTGAACTGAGGATTTAAATCTCTTTAAAGGCAATTCCCTTATGTGGGTTGGCAGCTTATTGAAGAGCCTGACTTGCACAGAATTATAGGCTACAATTTATAATTTATAGCTTTTCAATGTTTTTTTTCAATTCTGTTCATTGGCAAGCTAAGGTCAGTACATCTTCTTGTGTTATACATGTGAACAGTGTTCCTTATCTCAAAATTTCAATCAAAAAACTTTAAATTGACTTTTTATTAAATTCAATACTCGATAAAAAGGTTCCGGTTCTTTCTTCACAATATTCCTTAAGATAATAAAGCGTTTTTTCAAAAAAACTTTTTTCAACTTGGGATTTTGAACGTAAAACAAAAATGTATTTTGGAAGGTTGTATAAAAATCCTGCGATAGCTTATTTCTACAGAAAAAAATTATTCTCATAAAATTCTAAATTGTGACTTGGATTATAACAAGGAGGCTATTTACTGTTACTATTGTCTGCAGAATGAATAATCAATGAACTTTTTATTTTTTAAATTTTTAACTTCTTAATTTTTATCTTTTATTTATTTTTAATTTTGAAAAATGATTCTTAGCAGATTCATTGTTATATAAATTCAGCATGATCCATAAGGCACTTTTTTTGTAACACCATGACCAAAACTTAATTCTATGAAACCAAACAGAATCTAGAGTAAACTCTAAAAGTATATGTTTTCATACCATTGTTCATACCAAATTTTATTTGTATTCAGATATTTACATTTTAATTAACTTTCCAAACAAGACAATTACATCACATTGTAGCCAGGATGACATCCATCGTCCTTTCCAACAGTAAGTAGGATTAATTGGTGCAGGTAATCAAGAAATAGTCATGGTTTTCAATGTAGAAGTACAACAATATAAAGTTTTGCTAAGGTAGAATCACACATTTTATGAAATTATTTAACAAGTATAGTTTTAAGTCAACCAACCCTACCATTAAACAAAAATGATCCGTGACATTACCTTTATTAGCAACTTCCCACGCAATCTCAAATGTCCATCTGTTATGTAGTGAGGCCCGTTGACCACGATCCATGAAAACGCTAAAATCATGGCTGCTGTCCACACGGTAGAACCTTTTGTTGGATTTGTTTAGTGACATTTTCTACCTGGAAAACATTTAGTTTTGAATAAAAGTTGGGATAATTATAAAATTTAATTTTTATTTTATGAATATTTTGTATATTTTTGTTCTTTTCTTTTGAAAATGTTGTCCAATAAATTTTTCCATCACTTTAAATAAAGCATGCTGGTTGTACGTTGTTGTTATAAACAGGATTACCCTCTGTCCTGATTCTGTAATGAAGACTGCCCAGAAACAAATTTGTTTTTTGTTTTTGTGTCTATCTACACCAGTGACATTTTTTAACAAATTAAATTGGCAAACTTTGAGGCAAAAATAGAAGAAATGGAGCAAGATGAAGAGAAACATAGTAAAAAAATAGAAGACTTGATGCAGATAATAACTGAAAAAGATGCGCAAATCACTAAAGAAAAAGTACTACGGTCTGAAACAGAAGACTTATTTGAACAACATGACAAAAAACTAAATCATCTTATAGAAGGCTATGTTTCAAAAATAAGTAACTTAGAAAAAACTGTAACTTCATTAAAAAAACGCCTAGACAATGTAGATTACACCGAACAAGAACCCGTATCTGTAAAAAGCAATGAAACTCAAACCACTACATTTTCACATAACCCCTTATTATTGCACAACACCACAAATCTGCTTACTGAAGTAGCTGAGCTAAAATCTCGACTAAACACCATGGAACTTTGTATAGAAAATGTTCAAAAGAGTTTAAAAGCTAATCATCAAACCCCATCACTATTAAGCAGTAATACAAGTCTAAATAAAACCAGATCTGTAGCTTCAAGGAACTATAAGAAAAATCATTTTAGCATCTCCTTGCAGTTAGCAAAACACAGAGAAAACCTAAACACACACTCAGTGGAGGTACCACAAAATCCTCCACAAAAACTAAACCCTGTAGTAACAAAAGAAATTTTGACAACCATTGAGCAAGTAGGGATTACTGGGGGAGACAGTCAAACCCCGTCACAAAAACTAAGCATCAACACATCCAAAGAAAACCTGACAACCAGTGACGAAGTAGGGAAGAGCGGGGGAGACTGCCAAACCCCTTCAAAAAAACAGTACCCCATTAATGAAAACTTGACAACCAATGAAAAATTAGGGAAGAGCGGGGGAGACTGCCAAACCCCTTCAAAAAAACAGCACCCCACTAATGAAAACTTGACAACCAATGAAAAAGTAGGGAAGAGCGGGGGAGACTGCCAAACCCCTTCAAAAAAACAGCACCCCATTAATGAAAACTCGACAACCAATGAGGAAGTAGGGAAGAGCGGGGGAGACTGCCAAACCCCTTCAAAAAAACAGCACCCCATTAATGAAAACTCGACAACCAATGAGGAAGTAGAGCATGCAAACTCTCTTTATTGTCAACCTGAAAACCTCCCTGGCCCAAAAAAGCAAAAAATGCTTAATAATGTTTATATGAAAGGCCCACCCATCACCGCAATGCTACTGGAAAAAGAAGAAAGCTGGGAAATCTTCTTTGAAAAAAACATAGAGCACTTCAAAACTATAAATGCAAACTACATCAATGCAGTCTCTCACAAGTCTGGCAACGAGATTCAAACACCTTTTTTAGGATTCCCAACCAAACCAGTAATAACAACTTAACTAAACTAGGAAAAAACCCGTTGCCTCAGCCAGCCAAATTATCGATCTTCCACCAAAACATAGATGGCCTCAGTACAAAAATTGACAGACTAAACCACCAACTTTATCAAACCAAACCAAGCATAGTTGTACTCACAGAACATGGCCTTTCTAAAGACAAACTTGAAATTACCCAACTACATAATTATGTATACATTGGGGGATACTCGAGAACTGAACATAGAAAAGGTGGAGTTGCAATATATGCAAACAAAAATCTAGGTAATGACATTTCCTGCATCGACATTGCAAAAAAACAAATAGAACTTGTCTGTGAAACACAGCTTATAAAAATAAAAATGAAACAAACAGAGTTGTATATCCTAGGAATATACAGGCCCCCAATCTATACCAATCTCGACCTGGCTCTTGACACCCTGTCCAACATTCTTGATGACCTACCAACTTGGAAAAATCCAGTTATTATAACTGGAGACATTAATGTAGACAGCCTGGCTGATGAAGATGACAGTAAACTCCTAAATCAAGTTCTGCTGAGCCATGACATCAACCGAATACCTCTACCGCCAACAAGAATCACCTCTCACTCAAAAACATCAATCGACATGATTGCAACGAACTTGTTGCAAACAGAAGTTGACATTGCAGTTCTGCTCACAGGCCTATCAGACCATACGGGCCAGATCTGCACAGTACATCTTGAGTTTGACAAATCTGTCATACCAAACACAACTCGAAGATACTACAGTGCTCGAAACATAGAAAACCTTAAAAACCTTCTAGCACAAGAAACTTGGGAAACCGTAACCAACACTCAAAACGCAGACCAGGCTTACTCAGAATTTGACAAAATACTGCGAGAAGCACTAGATACAGCTTGCCCAAAAGTACAATCAAGACCAAAGAAAAGAAAAATATTTACAAATCAAGAACAAGAGCTTATGAGGCTGAAAGGAGCATATACTACAGCACTCAACAACTCAATTCTGATTAATAATGAAGAAAATAAAAGACAAACCAATGACAGAAAGAGAGAATATGACCAATACCTCAAACAACTCAGAAAGGAAGCTTCAATAACCTATATTGAAAATGCAGAAAACCAAAGCAGAGCAGTCTGGCAGGTCATAAACAACAATCGTTTCAACAAAAAATCTCAAAAAAACCAAATAAAATCTCTTGACATTGAGGGCACAACCCTAACAGATCCCCAAAAAATAGCTGAACATATGAATCACTTCTTTGCTAATGCTGCTGAACAAGTTCTATTGGATTCTCAACAAGCACTCCCAAAACTACATCCAACACTACATGAAAGAGAGTTAATGTCATTCGAAGAGAACCTTTCACCAACAGATAGAGCTGAAGTAGATAGAACTATAACATGTCTAAAATCAAAACCATCATCAGGAATCGATGAAATATCATCAACAATTCTGAAACACTGCAAAAATGAAGTGCTAGACCCAATAGTTAACCTAATAAACAAGTCTTTTCAACAAGGCACTTTCCCCTCCATACTTAAACAATCATTAATCTACCCGAAGCATAAGAAAGGATCCACCTCCCTTGTCAACAACTATAGGCCTATTTCGCTTATCTCAACCCTATCAAAGGTCTTTGAAAAAATAGTTCTAACAAGACTGCTCACACATCTAAAAAACAATAGTATTTTAACCAATCACCAACATGGCTTTAGAAAAGGCAAGTCTACCATCACGGCCATAATTGACTTGGTAGAAACTATCATTGATGCCACAGAAGCAGGGACTACAACAACAGGTATTTTTCTGGACTTTAGTAAAGCATTTGACAGTCTGAGCCACAAACATCTTCTGGACAAACTTCTAACGCTAGGAATACAAGGAACCGCACATCAATGGTTTCAGAGTTATCTCAGCGGAAGGACTCAAATGACAGAGATAACTAATGTAACAAACAAGACATCCAGAAAATACAGATCCACACAAGTACAGACAACCAGAGGAGTTCCTCAAGGATCTGTCTTAGGTCCAGTTTTGTTCATCCTGTACACAAATGACATTATTTCTGTGTTACACGACAATTGTGATGCTTTCCTATATGCTGATGACACTGCCCTTGTTGTATCCCACAAAAATATACAAGAGCTAGAAATAAAATCCTACATTGCTGCAAGCATTGCCAAACAGTACAGCCAAGAGAATGACCTCGTGCTAAATGAAGACAAGACGCAACAACTCTTCTTTGGTTCCCAAAGAAGGACTGCTCATGCGCTACCAGATGTAATAGCATCCCAAGAGGCCAAATACCTTGGGATAACCATTGATAGTGACCTCAACTGGAAACCCCATGTAGATCAACTCTGTAAGAAACTTAGCACTGCTCTTTATGTCATCAAGCGCCTGAAACACATCAGTAACGCAGAAACCTCAAGGACTGCCTACTATGCTCTATTTGAGGCGCAAATGCGTTATGGACTGATTGTATGGGGGCTATCATCTCAGAGGAACCTTCAGAGGGTATTACCTCTACAGAAAAAGGCAGTCAGAATCATGGCTGGACTGGCATTTCGTGACTCATGCCGGGGGGAGTTCAAAAGGCTGAAACTACAGACAGTAGCTAACCTATACATTGCCGAGGTAGTTACCCACGTAGTTAACAAAAGACCCATAATAAACTTATCAGAGGCTCATCATTATGACACCCGAAACCAAATCAACTACATACTCCCTGCACATCATTTGTCAGCCTATGAAAAAAAACCCAGCTACATCGGAGCAAAACTATTCAACACCCTTCCACCTGCACTGAAAGAACAAAAAAACAACCGGAACTTCAAAGGAGCTGTTCTCGACTGGCTACTGGAAAAAGAATTTTACTCTGTTGAAGAATGCCTGGAGGGACGAGGCCAACCTCATCACTGAAGAAGAAAAATAATGACGCCATGACTGTACTTAATGTTCATGTCAATAAAGAGTATTTTGTCTTTGTCTTTGTCTAACATTTTGACGGGGAACGGTCCAAACCCCAGTCTTGTTACTATCTAACATCGACCAGTTGTTATAAAGCATAATTAATTAATAGCCCAATGACAAATGGCAACTGGGTCCAGAATCGATCCTTAAAAAAGCTACAAACTTTCCTCAGGATCAAACCAGCAACCTTTGGATTCAAAGGCGAGCACTATAACCACTCATCTACCCAGCTCAGTTATTATTCTTTGATGATATTACAGGTTACTTTAGTCAAAAAAAATGTTTTTTGTTATTTTCTGTTACTTGTTTGCAATAATTTGTTTTATTGTCAAAAGGTACTTTTAATTATCTTAGAACAAATCTAAATCAGGTAATAAAATCATAATCGTATCGTGTAATTGTATCATTGATAGAATAGCAATAACTTATTATATCGCCAGCCAGTTATCTTCTTTCTTAGTTCTGTTCTTTACCTGTTCTGTTCTGTACCTTTGACGATACTACACACTAATGTGAATAGATTTCTCATCCAATGTATTTTGTTTGATTTTGGAAGTTTCGTGTAAGCCTTTCCAGAGGCATTGTTATCAATGTTGTAATTATTCAGCTGGATTTACAATGCTACAAAAACATTCTATCACAATATAAATATAACCCTCAGTTACAAAATGTTACAGCCCCAACTGAGAAGAGTGGTACTGTAGTACTGATTTACCTATCATATGTCTCCATGCAATTCCATGTATGCTGCAGAAGATTGTGCCAATGTAAACTAGTTTCAAACATGCCTATGCTATGAGAAGTCTATTCATATTAGGGTATATACTCAATGTTTATACCCTAATGTTAAACCTATGTATAGGTACAAAGTATTTTTTCTATAAGATAGGCCTAGCTGATAACCCTAGAGGATAAGCGGAGTATCAAACTATGGGGCACATAGTCGCAGAGTGCCCACTGAGTAATTTCCCCGAATGGTTGATCAGTCTGCATTGCACAAGTAAAGCTGGGCTGCAAAGTCTTAGCGCCCTAGACTAAGCTCTATGGAGAGAAATCAACGATTTTATTTTAAGAGTTCAGTTTTAACTAATTTCTCAATAGAAAATACATAACTATTGAAGTTAAGAAAAAAACTTCAAGAACTTGTAGTTTTCCTTTATTAAACACCGGCCCAGACAGTCCTATTTGATTTTTTTAAAGAGCTTAGTAAAGTTTATCAAAATAAAACCAAACAAAATTTAGTATCACAACAAGATAAAATAAAAAATTAACATCTATACCGGTACATTTTAGTACTAAATTACTTTTCCTGGAACATACTTGAGCCCTGTAAACAAACAAAATCCTCTTTCTTGCTTAACTGTTTAAATAAAATAATCAATAGGGCCTACCCTATATATTATCTGTTACAAATCATTCATTTCTAAAAAACTAATAATCATAATAAAATATTGCCTTTAAACTTGTTGGGAATTCTTTGTTAATGATTTAAAATAATTTATCAAGGATTTAATTCTTGAAATTAATAGTTACAATATTCTCTTAGTTGATGCAATGATCAAACAATGATCATTAGCATAACAATGATGCAATGATCTATTTATGTCATCCTTTGGTTTTAAAAATTCCAGTTTTAATATAATTTCAAAATAAAAATAGATAAAACAATTATTATTACACAATTTTATTAAGGCTACTGTAGTTCATTTAAATCTAGTAGGGGGAGGAAATCACGAAAAATAAAAAGTATTAAAACTTAAAACATATTAAACCCCCTAAAATGAGTAAGCTGCTGCATATTCTCTATTACACATGACAACTGAAAAGGGGAAAGGGCCACAGCACCCTCAATATATGGAGGCTGGGCTCTGGAACATTCTACCCCACCTTGCCACAGCAGTACCCTGTACTCTTTGATAAGGAAGCTTCTAGATGGTCAGCCCCTTATCAACACCTGTCCTTACAAGCTCTGGTTGCAAACTATTACATGATTCAATCTTACAACAGAATTATTTTAGGCCTAATGTCAATTACTAAAACACGTTACAAGGCTATGTAGGAACCAGGAACCTTTACAGGAAGGAACTTTCAAAGTATAACTTTTTAAAGTATTTTAAGAGAGGTGACATAAATTATGTGATTTTTACACGTATATGGTGTCCATTAGTATAAATTCTGAATACTGATTTCCAACCCAAATTTCTGTAGGCTATCATGTTATTTATGCCAATTGGTGAAATGTGATGAAGCCTATTAATGTGGTGTTATGAAGTATACGAATACAAACCTTAAGACACATTTTGCATGGTTAACCCAGTTATTCCTGGGTTAAAATTTATTTTTATATGGTCAAGTTTTTTTTTTTAACTTCAATGAACAAAATATACAAGGCCTAAATAATTTTGAGACTTTTTTATACTATAAGGTTGTTTATGAAGCTGAATTACTTGGTAAATATTTATAATTGTATAAACTGACCATTAATTATATACCATTAGTTATAATTGTATAACTGACTGTATTATTAAAGTACAGTATAATAACATGAAGTGTGTGATATTGGTTAAATGATAATTAATTTGAATGATTAAACAATACTTTAATTAATTTAGCAAATTAGTAAATTAAAAAATGTAGTACATGTGTGATATTGGTTAAATGATAATTCCTTTGAATGATTAAACAATACTTTAATTAATTTAGCAAATTAGTAAATTAAAAAATGTAGTACATTAGTAGAAAAAAATCTCAACCAAAATTAAGATATTGTTTTGACAGTAGCCAAATGCTAGACTTCAGACTTTTGCCAATACATGTAGTAGTCAATGGCAAATTCTTGATTCTTGCTAATTTTTAGTGTACTAACAAAAATTCTGATAGTTAAATCAAACACATTACACTGAACGGTGCTAAGGCATGTTATTCATTTAACAGTAAATCACAATAAATTTTATTAGAAAAACTTGTTTACATCTACCAAAACAACACCAGGAACACTTAAAATTAACAGATCAGTTTGGCCTTGTCGGCACCAAGGCAAACCACTTGCCCGTCTCAACTTAGTTATGCAGTGAGTAAGTTATATTTTTTGAACTCAAACAAATCAAATACATAAATAACGAAATGCAATACGTCGCCTGATTATTTTTAGTTATGAATTGCTCAAATATAAATAGGCCTATATAAACTATTTTAATGTTTTTTTTTTCTTTTTTGTTAAATAGATTACCATAATTGAAATATGACAAGAAGGAGGGTGACTGGAAAATAAGTCCTCTATGTTTCACTCTAATTTATCAAAATATAATGAATAACATACTTTTTCATCCTGTTTTGATACAGATTAAATACACCTTTAAAAACCAAAATAAATAATATTTTTAACGTAATTAAAAGGCGTGACCTGAATAGAAATAATTAAAATAGGTACTCTTAATAACTCTCAAGATTTTGTAAATTTTAGCGGAAAATAGCCAAACTATATACCTACAGGAAACTCCCAGGAAACTATTAGAAAGTTTTTGCCAATATTTGTACAGAACAATTATATTATGTAGGCCTAAAATTAAAGTTACCCATTTTAAATACTATGTTCCATTTTTACAGAAATATTAGCCTCGGCGAGCAAATTCTGTCCGGAGACACAAGTAGGCTACTGTATTTTTCTATAAAACCAAAAAATTTTCTTATTCAGTTAAAATCATCTAATTTATCCAACGTAGGCTAACTTAATCACAACCTTGGTCATAACTTATGCGAGTCATTTATTTATCCAACTCTCTCCAGGAGACAATGACCTGAATAATAAATAACTTAAGAGTCGAAAAGTGATACACAAAATAAATTAAAAACTCCTGTATTAACATATTTAATAGCTTTATCAATTTATATACTATATAAAAGAATTCCTTTTTGTTCATGGGCCAAGTTAAAAAATACGGATAGCCTACATTAACTAATATTTCTAATAATATTTGAGTAACTTAAATTTATCCCATTTCAAGATTTTTACCCTTAGTCTTGAAAATACTGTAAGATATAAGTAGGGTCTATGTCTCATTTATAACGAATAGAGAATGAATTAAGTACGACCATATATGTGATCCAGTAAATAATTCAACTGTCATTTTATTAAGTATAAATATATTCATAAGCTAATAAAGAGATCAACATATTTGATCTAAACATTGCTTTTAGGTTAAACTCCAGGATATGACACGAATCCAAAATTATTATCCATGACTAATAGTTTAGTCTACTCTATCTTACTTCAACAAGAGTTTTTGTTGGAAGAGTTCAAAATTTTCTTTTGAGATATTTACAATAAAGTCCTTAAAATTTATACATGATATTTGAAGCTTAAGATTTTTTAATCAGGTGGAAAGCAAAGTACACTAGAAGCACACATAAAGTAGCACATTAAGGAAAAGTATTTTCTACACAGACAAAAAACATTAGGGTACTACGGTAACCAAAATTAATTCCAATTAGGCCTGTTGATTTTTTTTTAGGACCGATTAGTAAAAATAAATTGAATCAATAGGCCTAATTCAATACCGTAGCCTAATTGACTGCGGTAGAGTCTATATAGGCCTACCTTAAATAGGCTCTAAAAAGGTTCAGTTTCCATGGGCTCAAGAGAATTTATTTTGTTTTTTTTAAGAAATAGGCTACAGCTTGGCAGTTTTTCAATAAATAAAAATTACTGCTTGGCTCTGACACCAGAGTAAAGACATTGCATAGGCTCCCGACAAATTTGCTGCATTTTATCTGAATATACTGTAGTTTGGGTGTTTAAATTAGTCAGATCGAGATCGGTCAAATCATTCCAAGAGGTATAGTTCAGTTTTAGTAATTGAGTTTCACCTCGGGAATTCAAATGGATTCAGAATGGGAAGTAGGCCTATCCCACAAAATAATACTGGTAGAAAACTTGTATTTAAATACTCAAAAATACTTTACCTAGAAAAAGGTTTTTTGATATGTCACAAATTCACTAAACTTCAAACTTAAAGCTCTTTCTCATCAAATCACTGGATAAATACCACAATTCTTAAATCAAAAGACTAAGACATTCAAATGTAAGGTTACTTGTTGGGTATTCCTATCAAACTACACAATAACACATTTGCTTTTAACATTAGGTTGAAGGCTTTCATATTTGACCAATTGTGACCTTTGGACATGTGCCCAAGGTCATTGAAACAGCTGAAATCAGATTCAAGCTCACAACTAAAAGGTCTGTCCGTTTCAAGACGACTGAAGTGCCAGGTGAGCTACATCCTCCGTGGATGTAGCCATAGAGTTTTTGTTGGTTAAAAAAGTGTTAAAAACCAACAATTTACTCTTTGTTACCTGTGAGTGTTGCCAACAATGCAGGAAACAACAATCGTTCTCGTTTGTGCTGAGGATTTTTTGTCTCAACTATATAAAAGGAATTTCAAACTAGGGTAGAATTTATGGTTTTATATTTACCTTGATTGCAAATTGTTAATTTGGTCACTACCTAATGGTTTGATATTAATTAATAATCCGGATTTAAAATAGAGCAATATGGTGTCCTTACGATAAACATCGTACATAGAACCCAAGAATCTTGAATCTTGAATCATGGCAAGACTGCTTCATTCTCTTTTTCAATCAGCTGCATGTGATCAATGGCCCATTATTTTTATTTATACATGGTTTAATTTATTCCTTCTACTAAGTACCCATAAGCAAAATTGTTACCTATTTAAGTACCCATTGGATAGGTGACAATTAATTTCCAATACAAACAAAATTATCTTCTCAGTGTTATTTATTTGTTAACATGTTTTGTTGCAACTTACAATTACTTAGATTTCAGCTCTTCATTTCTCTAAATGCATAGAATTCATAGTGAGTTGCAAACTTGTCAGTTATTATAATATTTTTAATATCTTACAAGAATTGCTGTTGCTGGGCAAAGTTATTATTTCTTAATAATTTCTTTTTGGTCCTAGTCGATGTCGCTTTTTACTTTCTCCCTCTATACCATAGTATATGGAGAAATTATTGTTTTCGTCAAAATTTTCGAATTTGAGTTGTTTGTGGATTTATCCATTTAGGTGCCCCCGAGTCCAAAAAAGTGGTTTTCAGAGTGATGTCTGTGTGTGTGTGTCCGTGTGTGTGTCTGGATAACAGAGCTAGAGAATGCCCCAATGGTCCGATTTTGGTGAAATTTGGCATGTAGGTCCAAACTTACGATGATTCCAGGTTTTATTCATTTTTTGAATTCTTTATTTTTAAGGGTATTTTACCCCCTAAAACCCTCAAAAATCGTGAAAAATCCAAATTTCTCAAAAACGGCTCTAACGATTTTGATTAAAATTTTGTGGTTTATTAACTTAAAATGGTGAATAAAATGACACCACCCGCATCTCCGAGAAAATGCGCGTTCAAAAGTTATGGCATAATAAGTGTTTAAAAAAAAACAATTTTTTGGATTTTCAAAATAGCTGTTATTTTGAAATAAATTTTACTTATCACCATTAAATCAAGCTCAAAAAACTAAATAATCCAGTATTTTAAATTTTTGCTCTATGTCAAGTGATTGCGGAGAAAATTCAATTTTTCGTTTAGCTGTAAACGCAGTACGTTGTTAAAAGTCACAGACGCGCGTAGGGTTAAATGAGCGCTGCGCAGCTGGTAGCTATCAGACTGAGTCATGAAGACATTAATGTTTGAATCTTTTAAATCTTTTTTTATATTGTTGGGAGAAAGTATGTGTCAGTTAACTGATACCGTTTATTTACTAATAAGTATACAAGATCAATTAAGTTTGATACATTAATTCTGCTTAGTTTTTAAGCTCAGAGTTAAAAATAAGAGCTAAGTTTTTCAAGGTTTGAGAATATATTTATGGAAAAACCAAATCAAATCTGCAAATCATTGACAAATGCTGCAAAAAATTGCAGCGCCATTGCCTATTAATAGTCGGGCTACTACAGAGTGATATCCCTTTTTCAAAAGCACTCGACAAATATTTGCTGGCAACATAAACCCCAAGTGATCATATTACCCAACACGTAGGTACCAAATTTTAGAAGTAGCGTTTTAGAGTAAATGATCGAACACATGTTTATGAATAATAAACAATTGATTCATGATTCTTGGTTCTTCCTTAATGATTCTATTGTTTACTATAAATACTTTAGTATCTATAGAAAATGAGATGCTTATAAGTATCATTTTTATTATTATAAATATTGTGTTTCTGCAACATTGCATAGTTGATTTCTTATAGTAAATAAATGATTGCATGGTCCCTACCATTGTCTATACACGACGTTTTAGGGAAGGACAGGAAAAATGCAATCATGCACACATTTGTGGCCAGCCTGTAGTGTGGAACACCCCTAAAAAACGGGTTTACCCACTAGAAAAAAAACCTCCTCCACTCTTTAGGGATCTAGCCTGGAATTGTTTGTCACATTACATCAGGATAGGCCTAAATTAGAATAAGCTCATTGGGCTCATTCCTTGACCAGCCGTACGGTCAGGAGATCTGAGCCGCTTAGAGGTCCAGATCAGTCTTTTTTCGAAGGGAGATGCCCCCAACGTACTGCGCGATAAACAATCCCATCAGCCATCATCCTCTAAGATCTTTTGGCAGACCGAGTCCACCGTAAATGCACCAAAAGTTTGTGTAGCCCCCAGGCGGGGCTTTTCCCAACGGGGGCAGCAAAAGGAGATTGCTCCGCATCGTCGAGAGCTCCCGGGCTATAAATGCAGTCCTGGGAACCGGTCTTGCCCATCGTGTACAGGTACGACTGAACAAAAACCGTGACCCGTCAGGAATTTGGTCAGGTAGTAGTCCACATCCCCATGCCGCCGTTCCACCCATGGTTGGACCTGCTTGATAAGTCGTGCAGTCTATCGTCCTCGGGTGTCATGCTCCCAGCTGTGTTGCCACTGCTGGAAGGTTCGGGAGCGCTCTTCTGTTCTTGCCGTGTCCTTGCCGATCTCGCCTCGTCCCTAATAAACCACCTTTCTCTCTCCTGCCAAGAACTTGACATTGATGACTCCGGCGACCACCAGGAAGGCAGGCTCGAACACTGTTCGGTAGGCGAAACACACGGAGCGCCGCTTGACGCTGAACCTGTGGGGCGAGTCGAAACCTGTAGAACTCTTTATCTAGAGCGTCTGCCCACACCCCTTATTTTCTCTATAAAGAAGCACGGACTAGACACCGGACATCAACAAACGTCTTCTGCTGGATCGGGGACCTTCGACATTGGCCATCAGCCTGCTAAGGTAAATGACTAACTTAGTGGCCTTGTCCGCCGTATACTGAAGATCCTGATACCGATACCACCAGCTAACTTGGTGTCCACCATAACCCCGAGGTACTTGGCAGCACGGGTTGATTGGAACACCTCCCTTTCCACTCGGAATGTGAGACAGATTATCAAATTGGCCATTGAATCTGACAAACAAATCACATTTAAGTGGGTCCCAGTCTCTTTTTGCAGAATAATGATTGTGGTTATTCTGCAAAACAAGATTGTCGACAAACTAGCCAAGGATGCAATATCAACAGGAATTATACTGCCCAATTATAAAATTTGTATTACAGAAGATGACTTTAAAATTTACAGAAATCAGCGGTATATAAAAAATTTCAATGACCACATTAGAGATTCAAATAAAGCTAGGTGGTATAAAAAAATACAAAATGAATTTAGGATGACTTTAAAAAACATAAAACTTTTTTAAAGTCTACCCTTGGTTTAAAAACATAAAACTTAGTAGACTTGAAATAACAAACATACGTAGAATAAGATTCGGCCAGGCTAACGTATACAATACACTTTTTAAAATTAAAAAATATTTTACACTGTTATGTATAAATTGTACTGATGGAAAGCACGAAACTTTTTAACACTTGATTATGGAATGTCTTCATTTTCATCATGTCAGGAAAAATTGTTTAAGAACTGTATCAGCGGCTGAAAACAAATTAAAATGCAGGACATCGCCGCTTCTTGATCTACTCCAGTCCGAAAAACTACAGATTTACATAGAAATAAACAAATTATTGGCAAAAATAGGAAAACACATTTAACACAAAACATGTATGTGATCGTGGTATCTGGTTTCTTCTCTCCGAGGTCGAGTCAATTTTCGGATCAGGAAGTCTGCTAGATAGACCCATAGCAGTGAAGAATGCCTATATCAAGACCCTCCTCATAATCCAAATCCATCTTAGTTCCTTATCTAATGTTGGTTAATCTAATGTGACTAACATTCTAAATAAACACTACATATACAATATACGGTTTACAATAGTCCACAACCAACTGAATTAAACCAGTTTACTGTATACTACATACTAATAAGTAAAAAGAAACAAGAAACGAAACAACCGCAAAAATAGTAATACTATTGAACTTTATGGTTTCATGGTAAAACCCTAAAGCCAACCTAACGGTGAACTAAAGAAGGAAAAATAATAATAAAAACAGGCCGCCAATTGGCAAAAGACCAAAAAAAAAATAAAATAAAATAATAATAATGTTTTGTTTTCGTATTCTTGATTTAGAGGTTATTAAGGTTAAGGACAAAAACTACATAGTTGAACTAGAATATATTGTTAGTTATTATGTGGTATATATCTGTAGTTGGGAAATTTACTTTGATTGTCTTTAGTTAAAATCAACTATATTTCCTCATGTTTTTCAGGGCTGCATATTTAAAAGCTTTTAAATTAGTCAGTCCTAACCTTAAACGTCAGTTATGTAAAATATCTTTAAACAGACTAAATGGCAGACATTTTTCTCATAAATTTGTGGGAAATAACTTTATTGTCAAACAGAATATAAGTTCTTATCAAATAATCAATAAAGCTTTTACGAATAATAATGACGAGTCTAACAATATCAAGAAGCTGGGCTTCACTGACTTTAAAGGCACATTTACACTTGAAGAAGAAAATTCAATCAGTAAAAATATGATCGTGGTTGAGTCATTTATAAGTAAAGATGAAGAAGAATGTTTATTAAAAGAAATTGAGCCATACATGAAGAGACTGCGCTACGAGTCTAGCCATTGGGATGATGTAAGTACTAAGTAGGCATATCTTGCTAGCTAGGTCTTGCTTATCATATAACAATTTGCTATGTATATTAAAGACTTATATGCTGTGTGATAAAGCTGGAGATATTTGTCATAGGATTGTGTCGTTGTTGGATGGCACCAATGTTATACACCGGTAAACCCTTTTTAACCATTTCGGTTGCCCCAAAAAGCCCTAAAACTGCTATGAAAGGGTCATTCCAAGTCAAACCAACAAGAAACCTTGCAACTGGTGATTCTCAAGACTAGACAGACGCACCAAGTTCTTCTGCCTGGTTCTAGTTCAGGTGAATTATTCATTCTAAAACAACTGGGAAAACCCTAAAACCACTGATTGAAAAACTGGTTGTTGAAAGTAGTCGGTTGTCCCATCACTGTGATACAGTATCCAAGGGAGCGGAGGAGAGCGCACAAGAAAAAAATTAGCAAAAAAAAATTTTTTGTGTCTTTTTTTAGCAAATCCAACTTGCTTCTCAGAACATTAACTTGTTATTTTTAGGGTAGGCCTAGTTAATGTATGATGTTCATTCCAGGAGAAGAATAGGATAGCGAAAAAAGACAAGGAATTAAATGAATGAACATTGTGTCAGAACTGTTACTCAGAATATGTACACAGTAGTACATACTTACAGGGTGGTGCCAAACAACCTGGAAATATTTTGTATATATGCTCCTTAGGCCGAGACAGTAAAAAAATCATATAAACATATGTCCTAAAATGCTTTATTAAGCCGCTAGCCACCATTTTGTATTTTATACATAATAATTTTTATTTTATTGACGGTTTGTTGTATGAAGTTCATATTTGGCATGAAACTTTATAACACCAATGTCCATTTTCAGGAAAAAAATTAATTTTGTCCGACGTGTATTTTCAAAATGGCGGCCATTTTAAATTTTTAAACTCAAATATCTCGAAACTGGTAAATTTTATCAAAATCTTACAAGAGAAAAAAAAGTTAACAAATAAAATTACCTAACCAACGATACCAAGATTGTAAGGATCGAACAACATATAACGGAGTGATTGCCATTTTTACGCATAAAATCATTGATTTTCCATTTAAATGCATGCAAATTTAGGTTATTTTATCAGAAAAATCTCAATAACTTCGCTATTTGTTGTCAGATCCTTACAAACTTGGTACCATTGGTTAGATAATTAATTTCTTCATCTTTTTTGCTATTTGTAGTAGTTTGATAAGATTTACCTATTTTGAGATATTTGAGTTAAAAAATTTTAAATGCCCGCCATTTTGAAAATACATATTGGACAAAAATATTTTTTTTCCTGAAAATGAACATTAGTGTCATAAAGGTTCATGCCAAATATGAACACAACAAACCGTCACGTAAATAAAAATTATTAAGTGTAAAGAACAAAATGGTGGCTAGCGGCCTAACAAAGCATTTTAGGACATATGATTATATGAAATTTTGTCATTGTCTCGACCTAAGGAACACAAACACAAAATATTTCCAGGTTGTTCGGAAACACCCTGTATACACCTACAGTTTGAAGGACAGGAATACACAGTCTGGATGATTTTGTACAGACCCCAGCTTTACCCTTGTAATAATTTAATCCTTAACATTTAAACCATTCTGATACTAGTGTTCACAATCGGCATCTTAGTAACAACAAGAAATTCAATCCATTTAAATGCTTGTCAGAACTTTATGAAAGGAATCACAATGATGGATCTACCATCTTCTCATGATCCATCAGAATCTGCATCTGCACATATTTTGAACTTCCTGGCATGTTTCACCTCGTTACCAATAGATTTTTGTTAAATTTCTGTCAAATAATGTAGTCCTACTGTAAATACGGGTAGTTTCAAAAGTTAGTCCCCCTCCTGCTATTTTTTAACACCTGCAGATAACAAAATTATCTTCTGGGGAAAGTTAGGGAAGTCTTAGGGGAAAAAGAGGAAACTTTTGATGTGTCAAAATTTTCATCCCCTCCTCAAAATCGGTTTTTTTGGGTAGGGCCTATGTCAGAATTTTAAAATAGTAACACCCAATTTTTTATCAATTTTGGATTTTATTCATCATTTTATTACCTTTTTGTCCTTTTACGTTTTTGATAAACCTAATGGTTAAAGAGTTAGGGGCATTTGAAGTTCAATTCAAGCCCCACCCCCCTAAGAATAACATTGAGCAAACTTTCATTGCCTTTTTGTCTATCTCCACAACCATTCATTAAAATAAAAATGCCCTATCCAAAAAATGTCTGAAACTACGTTTTAAGACAATTTTCTTATAACTAGACCTAATCAGTTTTATATAAATTTGATTTATTTACTCACCATATTGAAAAATGAGTTTATTGATGCGTTAGTGTTAATTTTCTCAAGCAAAATGTTCTTAAAACATCATTCTAAGGCCTTTTTATGTATTTTTAATATGTTTCATTTTAATGAATGGTTTTTTGGAGATTCAGGCAATGAAAGTTTTCCCTGATTCTTTATTCTTTTGGGACAAAAAATAAACTTCAAATGCCCCTCAGCTTATTATGTCAATTGATAAAAAGGTCTTAAAATGATTTAGGTATAAAATCCAAAATTAACATAAAAATGGGAGTTGGAGTGACTATTTTTAAATTTTAATCTAACCCTCAAAACTCCGATTTTGGGATATGGGGTTGAAATTTATACACATCAAAAATTTTCTTTTTGTCACTAATCTCGTTATATGCAGCTGTTAAAAAAATAGCAGGGGACAGACTTTTAAGACACTTGTGTTTAGTAAAGTTGACTGTATACACAATTGGTCATTATTATCATTACCATTATTGTTTTGCTGTTTTAGGCCATCCATGAGTATCGAGAAACTGAAAGGCTGAAATGGAATGAAGAAAATACAAAAATAATTAACCGTGTGCGAAACTTTGCGTTTTTGCCTGACAGTCCCACTCTCAGCCATGTTCATATTTTAGACCTTGCTGAGAATGGTTACATCAAACCACACATAGACGCTGTTCGGGTTAGTACGGTATAATGAATTTCTCTCTAGGCATATATGTACAACTAGGTGAGAGAGCTCTTGAATATAGGACCTGACCTTAATTGTGATCATGTTTAGCCCTTTTTGTAGGGTACTATTTTTTACATTTACTAAAAAATAGTCTATCATTTCTCAAAGCCTGTACCTAACAATTAAGCAGTTATTAAAATCAGTCCTTACCAGTCCCAGAACACTCTTTCATATGAAATGCACACTGTCTCAGGTCACTTTCTCATCAAAAGTGAAGAACAAAGTCAAAGGGTTTGCATCATTGATTATTTATTTGAATGTCTAGTGGATATACAAATATTTTCCATTTGTTTAGGGCATGTATAAACACTACTTTTCATGATAAGAACGCGTTCTTGCACACAAGGAGATCAAGACCCATGTGAGAACTTTTTTTGCCTGTATTTTATGTAAAAATGTATAATGTGTTTTTTACAGAAATGATTTGATTTTATTCAATTTCAAATCTCTTTATTCGTTTTGTATATACATACATGAATTACAGTAGTGTCAAAGTAGCTTAACAAGCAGTGTTATCTTACTAGTACAGTACACTCTCGTTCATCGGAACTAATGTGGCGGACGGCCAGTTTGGATGTCAAAAAATTCCGATGAAGCGGAGTCCGTCGTGAGTCATCATTTCTGCCCGTACGGTGACCTATCGTGATTTTATTCACTCTTGTTTTTAAGATAACACAAGAGATTTTATGAAAATAAGGCACTCAAACTTTGAACATGGTAAATATGAACCTATAGGAATAAAAACAACGCAGGAAATAAAGATCCAAAATCGTTATTCTCATATTCCATATTCATTTCCACTCATATTCCAGCAGTCAACTGACTTCCATGTAACACAGGTGCAGTCGCGATGCGAGACAGACTGAATGACAGTTTGGGAAGCGGTCGAAACGGATGTTCACTTCCTGTCCCTTCCTCTTTATATTTTCGTGCGAATACTCCACGGCCTCGTAAATCACATCGATGTGTTCAGATTATGGAAAACGCCTGATGATGTTTGATGCAAAATGTGATACTTCACTGTTGTGCGGATAGAACGAATGGAAATTGAAGGCGCTAAAACGGAAATATTATTTATTTCGTAAGAAAAAAAAATTAATGATATCCAGATTTTTAGTTCGGATGAAGCGGAGTTCCGATGTTGCCGAGTCCGATGAACGAGAGTGTACTGTAAGATGTAAGTAGATCTTACTAGCTATTTAATACATATTTATAATACAGCAAGCAAAGAGAAATAGGTCTTTACTGTCAAAAAAAGTAAAAAAATAAAAATAAATAAATAAATTGTTCTAAAGTAAAAAGTTATATTAAATGAATAAATGAATTTATTTCCCATGCAAAAATACATGCAAAGAGGTACAAAACATAATGAGAAATTAACTGGCCACTTTGTCCAGTAGTGTGGCCAGTGAAATGAAAGATAACAACAATTGATAATAAAAACAAGTTAACTAAGTCTAGCATCGCGATACATACTTGTGATTCCGCCAACTGTAACATCTGTATATTTTGCTAATAAATAATAAATGAAAGATCATTAATAACAAAAGATAAACATTTACGATAGAATAACAATAAACGATAACAATGACCAAATAAATAAAAAATATATACAAATGTAACTACACGTATCTAAGTGAGGATGTCACTTAAATAGTTAACATTTTCCTTCGAAAAAAGCCAGATGGTAATTAATTTACAAAAGTGTTTAAGTGATCTGGCGTTTTTTATATAAAGTGGCAATTGATTATAATATTTTGGGCCTAAATATTGGAAAGAGTGTCTGAATACTGTCTTATTGACTTTAGGCAACTTAAAAAATTTACTAGTGATACTTCTTGTGTTATAAAGATGACATGCCCTCCAGTTTTCTCTGTTTCCACTTCGAATGAAAAATAATCTTAAAACTTTAAATACAAACAAATGTTGGATGGGTAAAATTTTTAACTGCTGAAACAAAGGAAATGAACTCGTTCTTCTTGGTTTATTTAGAATTATACGCAAAAAGAAATTTTGTGTTGTTCTTAATCTTTCTATTAAAGATTTGTAAGCACCTCCCCAGCATGCCAAGGCATACTGTAGTCTTGAATTTATTAGGGCAAAATATAGAGTTCGCAGAAGTTCAGTATTACAAAAATTTTTCAAAAAATAAAACTTTCTTATTTGTGATCTTAATTTTGAATGTAAATCTAATATGTGAGCTTCAAAAGAGAGCTTTTCATCCAGTAATACACCTAAATATTTGAGACTTTGTACTTTTTCAAGAGGTTGACAAGTGCAGGTTTGAAAATTGCAGGTTGTTGAGTGGAAGGTCACAGGAGAGGGAATGTCAAAACCAGTTAAATCAAAATTTATAAATTTTGTCTTGCTAACATTTACTTGCATTCTGTTTAGTAAACACCATTTCCTGAGCAAAACAAGATCCCTATTTATTGCTTCTCCCAAAGTACTTACATTTTCATGTGAATAAAAAAGTGCTATGTCGTCAGCAAAAGCATTTATATTTCCAAAAAAGTCGAGTTGCAATAAATCGTTAATAAAAATGAGGAACAGGGTCCCAGAGGTCATTGATCCTTGCGGAACTCCTGTCTGAACTGTGAGTGGGTCACTTAAAACATTTTTTATTTTTACTTGTTGTCTCCTACCAGTAATAAAACTCTTAAACCAATTTAGCGCCACTCCTCTGATACCAGCATTCTCTAATTTTCTGATAAGAATTTCATGGTTGACCATGTCAAAAGCTTTTTTGAAATCAATAAAAAGACCAGTACTTTTTAATTTTGAATTTAATCCATTGAAAATATACTCAGTTACTGTGATTAAAGCACTCTCAGTTGATTTGCCTTTAATGAAACCAAACTGTTTATTACTGAAAAAATTACATGCTTTTAAAAACTTGTCTAATCTTAACATCATTACTTTTTCAAACACTTTGGAAAAAACTGAAAGCAAGCTAATTGGTCTTATATTATCTAATTTATATGAGTTTAATTTTTTCAAAATAGGTACAACAGAACTTAATTTTAGTTTCTCAGGAAATATGCCTTTACTGAAACTTTTATTAATCAAATAAACTAGAACGTGGGCAATATCATCAGCTATGTGTTTTAATAGACAAACAGTAAATTTATCAAAGCCTGTGGATTTTTTGTTTTTTAAATTACGAATAACTGATTTGACTTCTTCCTCAGAGGTAGGTGTAATGAAGAAGGACATTTGGCATATAGGAGTAGGAAGTGTTTCTGACGGGACTGTACTATGTTGGGTAGACTGTACGGAGATAAGGTGACTGTTGATTTGTTGGGCGATATCGCTCGGCTCGGTTATCGTGGTTCCATTTGCAAGCTCGATACGGTCAATAGAATTATTTTTGCTACTTCCGGTTAGCTCATTAATTATTTTCCACTGTTGGGAAGTGTCACCTTTACAATTTTCTAACTTTCGTGAATAAAAATTGTTCTTTGTAGAATCAATTTCTAATTTTAAGTTATGGCAAAATTTATTAAAATAGTCAATAAAAGCAGTATCGTAAGGCCGTCTTTTGGAAATTTTATAAAGTTTCTTTCTCTTCTCAATTTTCTTAATTATATTTAACGTAATCCAAGAACTTAAACTCTTTGCTTTTCTTAGTTTGTTGTCCGTAACTACTGATCTATTACTATTATTAATAACATTTTCTAGAATTTCTTGGAACTTATTATAACTAATATTAACATCATCTTCTGAAAAAACATTACTCCAGTCAACCTTTTTTATATTAACCTTGAGTAAATCTAAATCAGTTATTGTTCTACCATGCTCACATACTAAGTTATTACTCTGATTTACACTAGGAGATTTATCAAATTTGAGTCCTAAAAGACAGTGGTCAGTAATACCTCGGTCAAAAACCGCGCTTTCAAAGAGATTTATACATCTATTTTTAATAAAAATGTGATCAATAAGGGTTTTTGAATTTTTTGTTATTCTAGTAGGAGTACTTATCAAAGACAAATAACCATTGTTGTTCATTAAACTATTATAACTATGTGTGGTTGCATTCATTTCGAGCAAATTAATATTTATGTCTCCAATATACACAACATTATTATTTATTTCAGGTATTACTTGTGACATTTCATTGATAAAAGAATTTTCTGATGCACTATGCAATCTGTATAAACAAAACAATTTGAAATACGAATTGGTTAATTTAATATCTAATAAAAGAGTATCTACTGTAGTCATTACAAAAGGTGTATTAATCTGTTTACAGTCTATTGCATTGTCAACAAAACACAAAACACCTCCAGCTCTATATGAATTGTTACAGTTAACAAACGTTTTATACCCAGGTATATTATATAAATTAACCTCATCACTGTTTATCCAAATCTCACTTAAAACAATGAAATGAATTTTATGTCTAATACTACTTAATTCTACTAAGAAAGTATTGAAATTTTTTCTCATGCTTCTGATGTTAGCATAAATAAAATTGTAGCTATTTAAATCATTTCCAGAACCGAAAAAAATATTAAAATCTGAATTTAAAATCTGTGGTGAATTATTTAAGTTCATATAAGATTTGTTAACGCAACTGCTCAATATTGCAAATGAAAATCAATTTAACAATTGTAATAAATAATATAACAATAGTCTAAAAATAAACTCTAACGATAAATAATTAATAAATACTATCAAAATAAATAAATAAATAATCTGCAAAAACATAACAATAAATAACATAACAATAAAATCTATGAAACGTAACAAAACAACAAAAAACGGCAGTGACTTACAATTTATTTCAGTTTGCTTAGTTCCTGGAAATTGTCGATCCGGCGCACTCGTTCTCCTTGGCACTTCCGTACGAAGAATTTTCCATCCCGACACCAGGCGTACTCGTAGCCGATTTCTTTACATTTCTCCTTCAGATTTTTGAGAAATAACTTGTTCTCTGGCGATAAATGTTCGTTTATATACACCTTCTGAACTGGAAACACAGGGTTGATCTCTTGGGCCTTCACCGTCTTCTTATTCCTAAATTTGTCGATCATGTTGTCTCGAGTTAACCTCCTTGAGAACTGGACAATGATAGATGGTGGACGATCCTTCTTAAAAGACGGAACCCGATGAGCAGTAGAAATCTCGCTGTCTTGAATCTCAATCCCCAGTGCAGTCCCGACATCTTTCACCAGTTTGTAGACGTTCTCTTTCGGCGTTTCAGGTACTCCGCTGATCTCGACGTTGTTTTTTCTTGAATATTGCTCAAGCGAACGAACCTTGTCCTTGAGCGTTGAAACCTCGATGGAGAGACAGGCATTTATTTTACGTAGTTCTTCGTTTTCTTTTTTAACCGTAGCTAACTCACTTCTTATTTCCTTCATCAACTCGTTTGATTCATCCGTTTTATCAGATGCAAATTGTACTGCTTGTGACAAACTACTTATCTCGTCTCTAGCCTCTCTGAACTGTTGAAAAACCTGGTCCTTGAAATCTGCTAGAGCTCTGAGAAATTCGCTTGTCGTCTCCGAAGTCGATGAGCTGCTCTGGTTGCTTGTAGAACGACAGTTTTTGCATTTCCAGTCTCTGAAGGACCGGGTCTTCGCCCCCACGAAGTCGGCTTGAATACATTTGGAGTGAAATTTCTTCTCGCACGTACCGGAACACTTAATTATTTGGTCATTTTCGTCATTGACACACGGTAAACTGCAGATGTCACAGTTAGACGGCATTTTCTACACAGAAATAATACTTTTAATCATATAAATTTAATAAAAACACCGTAACACGTGGGCTGATAGGCGCGCACAAACAGGAACAACGCGTGCAGGCATGCGGCACAGACGGAGCGATATGAGGAGCTCTTATCAGCTCGGCGGACTGAGCTAGACTCTATGACAGGAATGAAGTTATATTGTTTTACAGGAATGAAATATATAAACATGACACCAATAAATAAAATTCATCCATACATTTAGTCAAAAAATTCTTCTACAAAGTAGCAACTTTTTTGCAAAAGATATTTTTTTTACTTGACTTTGAAAGAGATTTTTTCTACATCAATCATAAGATCTAATGGTAATTTGTTAACACATTTCAGTCCTATATAGGTTGATTTTTTTCTATAAAATTCTAATCTATACTGTGGCATGTTTAAAATAATTGTGAATATCCCCACGATAAACTTGTTTGTGGAGCTGACTTTTAAAGCAGGCAATACAATCCTGATCTGAGAGGGCCTCCATAGTTAAATTAGGCCTAACCAAAACCCAAATTGGTTATTTCCAGATGCATTTTGTGAATTGAGAATAATATAAACGGACAAAAATCATCAATGGAATGGCCCATTCAATAAAACATATTTATTATCTATTGTTATCTTATCAGGCGCACGCCGATAGGGATCACACGTTGTTGTCGGTTAGCCACTGAACTGTTTTTTTTTTTTGTTATAATATTTTTTACTGTAACTTAGATTGATCCTTGGTAACCTAATGTAAAGTAAACTAACTTGACACAACCTAACTTAATCTGCTCTAACCTTTTCTACCCAAACCTAAGTACATTAACGCGTACTTGCCACACAAGAATAAATTGTTGTATAAACAAGTGTGTGTCGGTTTTGGATTTTCCATGTGAGTGTTTTAAAAAACATGTAGCCTAAGTAAAGCTATATCTATTTATTATTTGCATTAAAATTGACTTTAATCATATTTAGTAGTGAAGGCTTTCCTCTATAAAAAAACCAACCATTTAACAGGCAGGGTGCAAGAGAGTGAAGAGAGGTCCATCCTATTCCTGTGAAATCTTTTTAACAAACACACTGCACCGTAGGTAAAATCATAATGGACAAATATTTTGTTTCAGTTTTGTGGAAACACCATTGCCGGTCTGAGCCTTCTAACAGATGCCGTTATGAGACTGGTCCACGAGAAGGACAAAACTAAGATTGTTGATGTTTTGCTGAGACGTCGCTCTCTCTATGTAATGAGGTTAGTGACGTTTATTGACTATTTTGGGTTCAACTTGTTCACTTTGTTTGCAAATATTGCAAGATGATTTCAATTGGTCCTTATAAAAACCACACGTCTCATTTATTGTGATTATTTATTAACAATTTAATTGTTTACAACAGAGTATTTCAAACATAACAAACAACGTACAGTGGGCTTTCTTTTAACCGGCATTCTATGAACCAGCACGCTCTTCTAACCGGCACCAGCCGAGCCATTCAATTCGCCTTAAGCGGTTATGTTCGGGCGCACAGCGACCTTGACCACTACGCGCTGCCACTGCGCTGAGCTGTATGCGCCATTTTCTTTTGTAATTCGTAGTTCGTCCGCTCACTCACGCTATGCTAGTTAATATTACAGTGGAACCTGGATAATTTGAACGTCTTTATAATTCAAATTTTTCTCATGGTCTCTAGCATTTTGTGTTTAAACAATGCTAAAACATCATGGATAATTCAAATTTTTGGCGTGTCGAATTAAGTTATAAATTTTAAGCTGCAACTCAAAATAATTGTAAATTTATCAAGAAATACATTTTATAGTACTAAAGATATTCGCTAAAGGTTTTGTGTTAGACCAAATGCGTGCCAGCACAAGGACTAATGATTCATTCTTCCCCCCATAGCGCCGCACCACGCCGACCGTTCCGTCCCGGGGTAGCAACAAAACAAAAACATGTTACCCCCAAGGTCATTGTACTCGCCCCTGCCCCCTCCCCCATCTGCCAAACTAACTTCCCGATTATAGTGACACATCCCATTTTATTGATCATCTGGGTATCTGCGTATTTCAGTCTATGTTTAGTTTGAAGTCGTCTTTTATTTTGCTATGGAAGTGATTACGTGTACTGTAGTTTTCATGTACAGTAACGTTTAGTGAACGTACTGTTTGAGTGTAAAGTACACTTATTATTATTATTATCACAAAAAGGTAATTAACAATTTCTTTACGTTTTCTTGTAAAATCTGTGTTTTGCTGGTTTGAGTTTAGTAAACTATATTTAGTATTTCCGTTAAAAACTATAAGCTTTAGATTATTTGCCAAAATCTATTATCCGGAATGGCTCTGGTTCCAGAAATGCCGAATAAAAGAGAGTCCACTGTAATACAATGATGTATTATATTACAATGCACGTTCTTAAGGTCCTGTTGCGCCACCTATTATTTTAAGGTTCCATTGTAAAAAAATGAATACTATACCATAAAGTACTGACCTTTATTAACATTTTTTCACAAGTTTCCAGTGCTTATGTTAGTCCAGTCTTTATAACAAAGTTTCAGAAGGCTGCATTGTCAGTGGAGAGAATGGAGAGGGAGCCATCGTGGTTTGGTTGTGTTGGGTCAGGTTAGCATAGATTAGTAAAGAGAGGCTAAATAATGGTATCAGTATTTTCGTTCATTCATCTTAAAAGTAATACTACATCAAAATTCAGTATAAAACTAACAGTATAAAACTATTTAATCACATACACTGTATGTCTAATAGTGACAGCACAACTGACAACGAGCGCTAGACCTTGAATGAATTTTGTACTTGTACATCAGACACATTGTAGTCAAACAAGCAATAACTAAGAGTACAAAACCATTATTGACATCTATGCTAATCCGATGTAGCCTAACATTACTAAACCACATATAAAATGTGTGGTGCCTTTAACAGACAAGTACCATGTTAAATTATACTATGGGGCTGTTGTGCAGAAAAGCATTTTTAAAGTTTATTCATTCTACTATCAGAGGAAGCTTTATGAATCATTTTAAAATTGAAATAAGAAATAAGAAGTTTATTTTCCCTTTTTCAATTACATAAGTTTACAATGTACATATTTATTTACAATAAAAAACCATTTCATTTGCCTAGGCATGACCTTCATAACTATACTATGAGCTTTTAAAATAAGATAAATTAAAAAAAAAAAACGAACTATTCCTAACTTAAAGATAAATTTGAAATAAAAAATATTAAAAATCTTTGCCATACCTTGAAATTCAATGATACATTTGTACAAAACAATTAATTGGGAAAATTTAAAACAAAGATAAAATTGTAAAAACGTTTTCAAAAGCATGAATTTATTATACTTCCCTGGCGCACATTCTGGTACGGAGATAGGAAATGTTAAGGACTACAACAAGAGACTTAGTGTTAGACCTGGTTGTACACACAGGCTGCAATAATTTTTATAAGTAGCCTACTGCACAACTGGTCGACGAGTGGCAATACTGGACACTCAGAAATACTGTAATTCGTCTGTCTTTGTCAATATAGCTGTTAGTATTTGCAGATCTATTCATTGCATTTGAATAAAAATTCTGCTTTATGCTATGCTAATTTGTTCATTCCAACATTTGTTATGAAAACTATATCAAGCCGTTGCGGGCATCGCCAGTGATTTCGCGAGACCGGCAAACTATTCGAACAGTTTGAACTATTCGGTTGGAACTTCGAATATTTTCTCAAATTTCAAATTGAATCTAATATTGCGATATTCTATTCAAAATTATGTTAAGTTTTCACATTTGCACACCCCTACTAAAGTTGCATTAGCAGATTTCTTTCAAAGGACATGCTATTGCTTGTCAATTTATTATAGGCCCTACTTTATTTGAATTTGCTTCTCAGTAATTATAAGGTCTATTTTGAGCCAGGAATTAAAACTGCCAACTTTGGTAGATTTATGGGGGGATCTGTCTATCTGATTAAAAACAGTTCAGTATTAAGTCAACATTTAGATTTTGTTAGGAAAGAAAATTTTACTTTGATCAAGATTAGTATAAACAATGAAGATGAATGTTTCCTGTTTCCAATATATCTAAACTTTAATATTTGGACCAGTGATTTTGATAACTTGAGGGTATTTTTTGACAGTAATACTTGTAATAATTTGTTTCCATTTGGGGATGCAAATAGTAGAATAAGTAATGAGCAAGGGTTTACTTGTGAGCAGATTACGTCATTAAATGGAAAATTAAATAATCTAATGAAATCTAAAGATTCTGTTACAAATACAAAAGGTAGAAGGATTTTAGAACTATTTATCGAATTAGGAATGGTTATACTAAATGGTCGAGCAGAAGCAGATAAGGAAGGCGAATTTACATTTATTGGTCCAATGGGCAATTCTGTTATTGATATTGTGGATGCTTCAGTTAATTGTTTGGATTTAGTTAATAATTTCAGTGTAGTAAATCATTTTGGGTCTGCTCACATGCCAATTGAGCTGTGTCTAAGTGTGAATGCTGCCGTGGTCGGGGCTGAGGGGGAGGGGGAACTACTGCCATTGTTGCCGAGGTTAAAGTTTAAAGAAAGGGAAAAATTAACTACCGGGATCAAGTTAGTCAAGAAATGTAAAAAATTGTTAATAAGGGGAATGATGAGGAAAACATAAAAGGAATCATATGCTCAGTGAGGAGAGCTGTCGGTCCTGGGCCAGCTTTAAATAATTGTGAGGTTTCATTGAATAATAAACAGCCTTGGTTTGACTGGGAGTGTCACAGAATTAGGAAGCGGGTTTTTAAAATTCTTAATTTATTCATAAAAACAAACTCAGAATCAATAAAAGATGATAATATCAAAGAACAAAGGTTGTATAAATTAGTTTGCAGGCAAAAGAAAAGAGAGCTTAGAGAGCGTCTAATTAACACTTCCAGTCAGGTAAGTGTTAAAAACTAACATTGAACTTTGTAGGACTACAAAGATTGCTTGAAGGCAATTAATGGATTTTAAAAACCAGGTGGGAAAAAGGTTGGGGACGTAACACCTAATGAGGAGTGGGTGTGACATTTTAAAGATCTGTTAAATCTGATGGCTCAAAAGGCAAGTTATGCGGCGCCAGCGATAAAGGATGCATTCCTAGATAAGGAGTTCTCCATTCATGAGCTCAAGGTTGTTCTGAGTAAAACAAAAAATAATAAAGCCCCTGGGTTGGATCGGATCCCTTTTGAATTTTATAAAAATGCACCTGAAACTTTATTAACACATTTATTATGTATTTACAATAGTATTTTCAGAAGTAGCCTAGTTCCAGACAGCTTAAAAAATCAATTGTTTTTTATCTCCACAAAAAGGGTGATGTCAACAACGTAAAGAATTACAGAGGTTTATCATTTATTGACTTTGTAGCAAAGTTATTTGTTTGTTTATTAAATTAGTTTCAAGCGGGTTTCAGGAGGGTCTACTCGACAATCGACAATATTTATAACTTAACTTGAATGGTGAATCTGCAGTTCGCAACAAAGGATGGTAAATTATATTGTTTCTTTGTTGATTTTACGTCGGCTTTCGATACCATAGATAGACATGCGCTTATTTACAAGTTGTCATGCTTGGGGCTGTCGTCGCAGTTCTTGAAGGTAATGGTGGATTATTATACAGGTACCTCGTCGAGAGTTTGGTATTACAATGGAGTAACTGCTGAATTTGAAACTACAATGGGTCTCCCCCTTTGGCGTTTGCATTATTCGTTAATGACATACCCGACGCATTGGAGTGCGCGTGTAACTTTTGGGGCACAAGGGTAAATTGCTTGTTATACGCAGATGATATTGTAATTATTGCTCCTACATCCTCGGGGTTACAGCACATGATAACTAATTTAGAAGAATATTACAATAGTTGGAATTAGAAAGTCAATTTAAATAAATAAAAAATTATGGTCTTTAGAAAGGGAGGGAAACTGAGCAAACAGGATAAATTATTTTGCAAAGGGGAAAGAATTGAATTTGTTAACAGTTATAAGTATATAGGAATTGTTTTAACGCCATCTTTATCTTTTCAGAAAAATTTTAAAGAATGAGCAGACTCTGCAAACCTAGTGATTAATACAGTTTGGGGGTTATTAATAAATAGCCTAACAATGAAGTACCATTGGATTCCAAATTTATTTGTTTTGATGCAATTATTAGATCAATAGTATGCTATGGAGCGCAGGTTTTGGGGGTATTTTGAGAATGAAATTGAATGTGAAAAATATTTCGCCTGCCATATAACACACCGGGTTATGTTTATTATTTAGAAACAGGTTTTGGGAGACTGTATGAGTTTACTTTGGGAGTGAGTTTATATTATATTTTGAAAATTTTGTTCGGTCCTCAAAACCGTTTGCCCTTTGTACTGAATAAGCAGATAGTATTAAAATACTTGTCATGGTGTCGCGAATGGCAGAGGTTATGCAGGAAATTTAATGAGGAAATTGACTTTGGTCACAGATCAGATAGAGAGCGATTGCGGCAGCAGATTATCGGTGTAATAGAGGGGGAGAGGGCAGCGTGGCACGCGTATTGTGTGGGTAGAGCTCGAACATTGCTCTATCACCCGCAGTATCGCACCCTTGACCTTGGACATGGTGGCGGCGGTGTTCTCGCAGGCAGCTCAGATGTTGGCGTGATTTCTTGGGCCATAAAAACAAGATCAGAGCTTGTAAACCTTAATTACAAACCCTGGGTAACGGACGGGAATGGACTTTGCTTATTATGTAATCTAAATGAGAATGAATCAGTGTGCCATTTTGTGGCAATATGCCCAATCCTGGCTAATATTAGATTAAGTTACCTGAAAAAAAGACGTCTTACAATGGAAGAATATGTAGACTTATTAAATCATGGGGGTTATCTTTGTACATGAAAATGTCTCGGAGGTATCGCTGGGACCTGATTCAGGAATTTAATTTTTAATAGTGCACAAGTATATGTAATAAGTTTATGACAAATGTTTCGAATGGTCACAAGTTTTCCTAAATTAATTTTTAGATATTTTTTATTTTTATTAATTTTTTTAAATTTAAGCTCATAAGGTCTTACACTTTGTTACTATAGGTCTACTGGCAAAGAGTTTTTAGTTATGTAATTCTTCCACAGGATATGTTACTTTTAGTTGATTTAATTCATGCTGTGTCTTGCTATTAAAGATAGTGCCAACCCGGCAGACAGCTATCATAGCCATAGCTGAGGAGTGTTCTATTTTTTTTTTAGGTCCCCTTCGTAGAACCAGATTTTTGTAAAATTTAAATGTTGGTTTTTTTTTTTTTTCCTTTGGCGGGGCCAGGTAGTGATACCTTTCTCTAACTCGGCCTAAAAGGCCTATTGTAGCACCCCTATTGTTTATCAATTTATTGGATGAAGGCTCTTCACAAGCCTAACTGCTGGTTGATGTCCATCTCCCTTATTTCAGCTGGCTTTAATACGGCCTTTCCTAGGAATTTCGACCTTCTCTGAGAGATGGCCGGACAGTCCAGCCATAAGTGTCCGGATCTCTTCTGTTGAGTGTTGGCTGCTGATTGGAAAGAAAGCCGTTAGGACTTTCTCCCTCCGCTACTTCCTTTAGAGCCGCTCCTTCCCATCAGCCCAGTTGTTGTTCCTTTGACTTGAGCCAACTGGTAGTCTCTTCGTCACTGCAAACTAGGACCATATGTCCCTGTCTATTGTGGATACTGTGAAAGCCAGGGTGAACACCGTCACTTACTGAGTACAGTATCAGCTTCAGGATGGTTTCCTGTTTAGCCTCTTGTTGCTCATAGGTGAGTAGTACCTCTGGGAAGTTAGGGTGTAGAATTTCCATTCTTACTCCTTTGGTCACTTACTTGTAGGATAGTTTTTTAGGTTGGACTTGGTCTCTCCGTGAAGAGGAGTCCGCCTTTGAGTTCTCTCCTACCTTGGTTATTTTGCTCCCATGGGCCTCTTCAGGAATGGTGTTTTCTGATCTAGGTCTTTTCTACCTGTTATCAAAGTCCCTTCCTGATCCCTTCGGCATTGGTTGGATGTAGAGGACTTATGCCTCTTCTTTAGAGTGTCCGTGGTTCTTGAACCATTTGAACCTCTTCCTTTGGGCTCCATTGAGGTGTGGCTTTCCTGCTAATTTTAGCTGCTTAGCCTTTTCCTCAATTTCCTTGACATTTGCTGAGTCGTGGTCTAAGAGGTGTTCCTCTTCTGAGTTTGTTTGCAAGTCACCCATCTGAGACTCGACCTGGGGGGGGGGGGGGGGGGGGTCGCTTCAGTCTCTGAGATAAGCTCCTTACGTTCCAAGGAACTAGATGTTTGAGGCTGTGAAGCCTCTGAAAGTTGGTTGGGGCCTTTTTGGTTAGTGACCATAGTAGTCCCATGAGTAGCAAGGGAAGAAGGTCGATCCAAGCAGAGCCCCGCATGCTTGGACAAGGCTGGTTGAAACTGGAGGTCGCCTGGTGTCCAGAGTCCGCATACTAGGGTCAAGCTCCCCCTTGACCACGCAGCCCTCGGCGTATGATGTTCCACCTTGGCTTGGGAATGAGTTTGAAGGGAAATGAAAATAAAGACCAGTAAAGGATAGTTGAAGCAGATTTTTGAGTCAGGGGACTCGATAGAGAGAGTAGTATGAAAATAGCGGAAGTAAAAGATATAGGATAGAAGCCTGCCAGACTAGCACCCTGACTCTGCAGGAAAAAAAAAAGAAAAAAAGGCTTGAAGAGCCTGGAAGAGTTGATTCAGGGAGTACCCAGGTTGGACGCGCACAATTTTGCCTTTTAAGTGAGAGAGTAGGAAGGCAGTGCTTCGTGGACGTTCTGGCTCGGCACATGTGGATACACTTGAAGAGCGTATCCACTTCCAACCCTAAATGTTGGTTAATAAAGCACTTTTTAATTTAATTTAATTTAATTCATTTATTGCTTGCCTATTTAAAATTTTAATGTGGCTTCCTATTTTACAGAGATTGTGTGAGATACGACTATACACATGAGATTTTGGCGAAACCCGAATCAAAATTTAAAGGTGAACCTGTTGAAAAGAAGAGGCGTATTTCAGTAATCTGCAGAAATGAACCGACACCTACAGTTAAAGAGCCCAATTTCTAAAACAGTATAAGTGTAAGATTTATAAGTTTACAGTTCATACATATTTTAGGGTAGCAGAAACCAACTGTGGTTTGTATTACACTGTGCTGTGGTTCGTATTACTTAGTGCATTTGTTTAGGGTTAAACATAAGAAAAATAAATACTTTTTTACTAATGTGTTAGTTTTTTGATACCAGATATTTCAAGAATGTGACAGAAAAATGGTACTGCAGTTAGTTAAGAAACACAATATTTAAAGTATAAAACAGCAACCACTCAGATGCTTCATTTCCCATATGTCATATATGTCACGTATTTTTTGGGGTAAATCTTTGATCCGTAATAGTAGAATTGGGGGAAATTTTAGGAGTCAATGCATTTTCTGCACCCCTGCTGTAATCAATGCAAAGGCAGGTGATGTAGCCCCATGTGATGTATAAATCATGAAGCCCTTTTTTGCTAACACTACTCCTTATTTCTAAAACAAATTTAACATCTGAGGTGTTCAAAGTTCATCTCATTTTGTAGTTTGGCAATATGGTTTTAGCTTTTTATATTTTTATTCAAACGTGCACGGTAAGACTTTAAAGTGTGTTTTTGTCAATAAGATTAACATGAAGTTGTTTACTTTTTTTATGCAATATTTCTTCTTTGTTTTTTGTCAATAAGATTAACATGGAGTTGTTTACTTTTTTTATGTAATATTTTTTCTTTTCTGTAGGCCAAGTATAACTGAAAAGGTCGGTAGAGTTCAGTGACATCCTGTGTAAGATTTATTAAGATGTTATAGGAATTAATGTACTTTTGCTAAATAGATTTAAATAATGTTAACACATGATAAAATGTTTCAACTTTCATCAGCCAAAAACTGTAAAAATGGCTAAAAAATGATTTTTACATAATAATTTTCAGTTTAAGCATTGCTTTCATTTCTATTTCTGTTGAAGAATTATTTGTCGATTTTCTATGTTGCTCCATAAATGATTGCTAGCACTAATAACAACGAATCGTAGGATTATATGTTGTTTTCAAACTTTCCAAACTACTAAATTATACATCTATTTTAGAACAAAAATCCAGAGTATATTCTACCAAAACTGGAGAACCCGAATGTTTAATTTAAACCCAAAATTAATTTCTAATGGACTTAATTTCTGATTGAAAATAACTTGAAAAGTGTACATAATAATTACTGTATTTATAAATTATTACAAACTCTAATTGCCGTAAATTTCCACAATGAGACTACTTGGCTTCTTCGTCTACAGCAGAATGTGCAAATTCATACATTTTTTCTTACCTTCCGTAGCATTGGACTAATGTTTTTCACAGTTCCAGGCTCATTTACTAATCATATTTAGATGATAACTTAACTTTGGCTACTGAGTAATTCAAAGTTATGGTTTTGCAAGAAGGGCGTTTGTAGGCATGCATACAAAGCTTTGTTATTTATTGTTAGTTAATATTGATCTGTGCATGAAACATTAATTATATAGAGCAACTGTAAATCTATTTGGAAGGCTGAATTTTTACAATATATCTATGACAAAAGAAAGTCCTTCTATGGATTATCAAATCTCGGATTATCAATTTATCTTTACAATCAACACACACGATGTTCAAAAAATCTTCCATACGCCAAAACAAAACTCATAACATTTAATAACAGTAAAATTATAAAAACTTATTAAATTTTAACATAGTGCTCATATTATGATTATTTCATTAGCTAACTACCTCTCATTACTGTAAAATAGAATGTAACCCATAACTTTCATAAATTAAAAATTAACACTATTAAAATAACCCTATTCCCCTGAAATACCCAGACACAGGAATTTTTGGTTTACAACTAATTTTTGTTGTCAAACCTCCTTCCTGCAATATCCCTCTCATCCTCTTCCTTTCCCCCTCCACTACAAATCATAAAAATAATCCACAGCCATGAAGTAGGGTACTGCTGAGAAACATGTACCAACTAGAAATTGTACCACTCAGAAGGCATCCCATACAACCATTTAATATCTAACAAATTAAATTTAAACAAATCAAATCATCTTTATTCAGTGACAATTTGTAGAGGACATACAGAGATTGTATTGGATGCATCAAAGATACAATTCAGCTTACACATTGAAGCATATACTGAAATATTCCTCTACTGTATAAAAACAATGTTTAAAGAGATACTTTCTTACAACTAATTTAAATAAATAAATAAATCTTTATTTGCCATTTGACAGTTTTACATGTATCGGCAACAGGGCCGTATTTCTAAATAGGCTGAAAAGGCTGGAGCCTATAGCGGCAAAATTTTAGGAGCGGCACTTTGGAAATAAAAAAAAAATGAAAATATTTTTTACTAATTTAATAACAGAAACTTCTTTAAGCCCATTATTCTGATTGTAAGTGAATTCATTTGAGGAAATGGAAATGAATTTATTCTTTTAATATGAATTTACTTCACATAATTTTGTAACACATTTTTCATGAAGGGTAATTGTAACGACCATCGCAGTTTGTAGGCCTATAGGCCCAGAAAGATGGAAGTACACTAGCTCTTCCAGTGTTTACATTCGCACCTAGTGATTTCCTTTTTAAAACATTTTAATAAATTAACGAATAGATTGGCCACAAAATAGAGCAAATGTATGGTTTTGATTCATAAAATAAACTCCCCATGAAAAAAGTAATTGTTTTTATGAACGGAACGAAAAATTTAACTACTTGCCAGGTGCAGCTGTTCCGCCAAACAACCAAACTTTCGCCAACATTATTATCAACAGTAAACAAATGTAGTTGCGAGTTTACATACCAGAGACCACCAACTTCATCTACCAGAGACATGAGACCAGAGACATCATATACAGATGACATTTCACGTTAGAGAGTCACAACTGATGATGTTAGGTAGGTATGCTTACTCTTAAGATGTTAGACTGTGACACTGTCACAAGAAACCTTTCAAACTTATACTGTTTTTATTTCGGTAAAAAATGTGTCAATTGGTGACAGGGACGGCTCTATGATAAAAATATTGGATATACAACTTTATGAAGTCTTAATTTATTTTAAAACAAAAGTCGTCATGGCGGCGTCGCACTGTTGCCAATTCTTTTGCTTTGTCAAGTGGTGAATGTATTTGTTACGATTAGAGTCCTATTATTGATTTCTTCGTAAGTTGTAAGTTTTAAGTTTACTTACACGAAAAAGTGCAGGCCTACGTAAATTTATTAATTGATGAAAATGAACTCAATTTTCATTAATTCAAATTTGAATTTAATTTAAAGTCGTTCGAACTATGTTTTGTAGTTTGTGACAAAACCAACATTATTATTGGGCTGATGACAGTTGCGTCTACACTGCCTTGCCTGTCCGCTGTTCTAGCTGCTCCTGTGAAGTTACTTTTTGATCATTTGTGTTATGCACAAATTCCTGGTTTAAATAATTCCTGGATAAATAATTCCTAATTATTTTAATAACTCCTAATAATTTTTAAATAATTCCTGGATTTAAAGATTCCTGGTTTAAATAATTATTCAATTAAAGAATACACAGATCATAAAAGGTTTTGGTACTTAAAATAGTTTTTGGTATATTGAGAAATAGATTAAAGATTTAATCTGTGGCGTACTTTTAGGTGAATATGCTCCTATAAGTGACAATAAAAACTATGTAAAAGTTCTGTCCCTAAGTAGTTGGAGGGGGGAGGGGGCGGCAGAAAATGGATAGCCTACAGGCGGCAAAATCCTAAATCCGGCCCTGATCGGCAATAACATTTTTACAGCAATAGCCACCGTCAGAACTTAAATCTTTATATAATAAACTATCCATAGAATCTATATATAGAACATATCCCTAACATAAGTGGACAATAATGGTACATAATGGTACAATAAGTCGAATATGATATAATATAGGCCTAAGTTAATACAGAATAAATAAAATACATATACACAATACAGAATGGTTCAGGTATTAAAAGTCAACATCGATTCTAAAAAATTCATTTTTGTTGTAAATAGGGTTTTGTATGAGAGACACAGAACTTATTTTTAAAAAATCTTAGAATTGTATTTATTAATGCAATTTATTAATTTGTTGTGCACCCTAAGGGACATTACAGTATGACTGTTTTGCGATTTACTCAACCTGCAATAATTTATTAAGATCTTGTCTCTGTTTCTAGTACTGTAAACATGTTCAGGAAGTTTTAGCAGCTGTGGGTTATTTAGCATGTAGTAATGAGCTCAAATAAATAGAGATTTATGACGGTTTGAATTTTTGTTTGAATGAAAAGTGGCCTACAATGATCTACAGGGTTGGACTTTGTTAGTATTTGGATGGCTTTTTTTGCAGTAACAAGATTTCATGGACTCTAGAACAGTTGCCTCACAGTAGCAGGCCATATCTATTATATTGATTGAAAAATATGCAAAATAGGCCGTTCTTACATGTTTGGTTTCAAGACAGTGTGTGAGACGTCTCAGGAAGTAGACAGTTCTATATGATCTAGCTGCGATGAAATAAAAACTTTGCAGTGGCAGCTCCTTAACATTATGAGACAGATGATTGAGTACAGTAGACTCCCTCTTAACCGGCCACCTCGGGACCAGGACGCAGCCGGATAATGAATTGGACGGTTAAACCGATGTTCATTTAAGAACGCCATCCCACAATTTTATATGACCTAAATATAATTATTACTTGAAAAACAACCTTAAATACATTACTGTATATGATTTATAGCTAATATCCATTACCCATGAAATCCACAACAAATCTACACCAAAAATAATTCGTTTCTTTATTGTGGTCTACTGGATAGTAGGCCCAAACGCATTGATTTCCGGTGGCAGTCACTTCCGCCCAGGACATTATAGTTTAATTGGTTTGGTAACGTCAAAATGAAATAAAGTTGAATTGAATGATACAAATTAGATAAGAAAACATAGTTTCCGGCGAAATGCGGCCGGTTAAAGCGATGTTGAGATAAAAAATGGCCGGTTAAAAATATGTTATTTTGTGTCAGAGTAGGCCGGTTAAAGCGGAGACCGGTTAAAAGGTGGCCGGTTAAGAGGGAGTCTACTGTAATTTAATTGCTGTGTAACTAAAACTAACTTGAGTTGCACTAAAGCAACATAAATCATTTTTCAGATTGAAACGGTTTCTGGTTTTATAACTATGGAAATCAGTATTTGAATCAAACAAGTGCAAGTTTTTTTTAACATAGAATAGACACTGAAAAATGTAAATATATGCTAAAATTACCTTACAGCTAGTTTCTGAAAAATAGGCCTGCAATGACATCTAGGTGAAACATCTGATACCAGCTTCTAGCTTTCTTCTATAAAACAGACACAGAATTAGCATAGTTTGGTATTAGCTCACAGTATAGTACCATATGAAACCAGTACCGGTAATCAAAGTTTTTATTATAAAAAAAATTACAATTTATGGATTTACAATGTATGGATAAGGGTCTCAATAGAATGGTATACTTCAGTCTCTTCGAGGCACACTTACTCTGTTGTGCTGTGGGTGGGAAGGGGGGGGGGAGGGCAACTTGGAAAAAAATTTCATTTGGCAGAAGAAGGCCATCCACATATCTCTGGCCAAACTCGCACCTCGAGCACACTGTAGGGATAGATACAAACTGTGAATCTTTTCATTTTAGAGTTAATTAGCTATGTAAAAAAAATAGTCTTTTTGAAATAGAAAATAGAAATTTAAATGGACACAACTACAACTTTAAGAATAGTTTTCTTTGCCCAGCAGCATACCCTAACTACTTTTGTAAATAAACTAGAGTAAGAATCAAAGTCTACTGTACCAGGCTTTTCCAAGATCAAACAAATAGGCCTAACAAATTATAATAAGTTTAAAGAATTATTTAAGTCATTTTTGCTTGAGTATAGTTTTTACAATATAGATAAATTTTTAGGGATTTGTAAAACCCGCCCTTTACCAACACACACGTATCTCACCAATGCACTCAGAAGGGGTGGATACGTGACAATGATTGCAGTGGAACGTGTGACAGATCCCACAACCCCTTGGAGGACATGGGTCACCTAGGATAAGTCAGGTACTAACTTGGCTCTAATCAAGTTTTACAGTGAAATTATATTCAATACATTAAAATATTTGAGCTAGCACCAGTCACAGAATAAAAAATAAAACAAAAAACAATTGTTACATAGGCTTCTTTAACAAACAATACATGCTTTGACTAAAAGTAAAAAAATAACCCAGCCCAAAATAATAACTGCTTCTTATTAGATAGGCCTACTTAAAACTTAAAACCAAGACAAATTTTAACCTAAGATCACAGGCACAAGGCTATATAACAGATTACAGAATAGGAACACCATGAAATACTACACATTTCAAAAGTTAATGTTTAAAAATTCATGAGTGATGTACAAACATTCAGCTATACTGTGGTGTTCAGTCTAGATTTAAATTGAGCAATGAATAAAACCTTTAGGGAGAGCATTATAGAGTTTTATAGATGAATAGAACCAATTACTTTGTGATTTACTGTAATGTAAGAGTTTTGTCCTAAGGCATTTTGTTTCTTGTGTTGTAAATAAATAATGATCCTAATAAACATGAACCATGATCCAAATACAAACTTAAACTTAATTAACTTAACTTAACTTAAACTAAACTTAACTTAACTTGATTTCAAACTTGTTGATAGGTCTATTGGTATGAACATGTAGAAGCAAGGTCAACACACAAAGAGATGGAAACGTTAACAAACCTAGGCTGATAAAAAAAGAGCTTTACAATGAGTTTTCTGGGGTACTTTAGAAATAATCTTAACTGCCCTTTTCTGCATTTCAAGTACTTCTAATGACTTTAGAACTGAAGTACCTCAGTGTTTACTGTCCCTCTCAACCTACACAATAAATTACTTAATTGTTACTTGTAGATTTCATCTGTAGGCAATGACGAGCCTATTGTACAAAATGTATTTAATGGCAAATAAAGTCTTATTGAGTCTTATTATAATGATGCGTTGGGCCAGTCACCATGCCAACTCAGTGTTGGACCTATGTTAAGGGTTGGGTCAACCCTCTCGACATCATCCATGAGGTTAATTTTGTTAGACATGGGCAAGAATCGGGTTTTAGTAATCTATTTTAAAATAAAAACTTATACTAAAATACGGCGTCCCCCAGGGATCAATTTTGGGTCCCCTGCTTTTCCTCTGTTATATAAAAGGTCTTCCTGGAGTGCTCAGTTCCTGTCTTGAGGGGGAAAGTAGTATATGCATGTATGCTGACGATTCAAATATTCTTTTTTCAGGGCAATCACAGGAAAATATTGAAATTTCATCATTTATTGGCCTATCGATGATAAAAAGTTTCTTTGACAGTAAAAACCTCCTTCTAAATTCAAACAAGGCAAATCAAATTTTGTCTCTTTTTTCCACAAAAATACAAGGAATAAAATGTTGCCAAATATTTTTGTAGATGAAGATTCTCTAGAGCAAGTACAGAATACAAAATTCCTAGGCTTCTGTCATTAAAGATGAATTGTTAAGTTGGGATAACTTAGTAATATTTTCCATATTTGTAACAAAATCTCTTCCAGTGTTTTTGCTTTGAAGCAGATGTCTCACTTTAGCAGTATAGAAACCACACAGCCTAAAGTCATTAAAGATGAAAATTTAAGTTGGGATAACTTAGTAATATTTTCCATATTTGTAACAAAATCTCTTCCAGTGTTTTTGCTTTGAAGCAGATGTCTCACTTTAGCAGTATAGAAACCTTAAAAGCAATATATTTTTCTCTTATCCATTCTTATTTATCTTATGGAATTTGTATTTATGGAGCTACTACCAAAAGGAACTTAGATCGATTACTTTTACTGCAAAAAAAGATCAATTAGAATAATTTTAAAATTGAAAAATACTGAATCTGTGAAATATTATTTACTGAATTGGGTATTCTAACTGTTTATAACTTAGTCATTCTTGAAACTGTCTACTATGTTAAACAGTTTCCCTATTCAGATGCACAAAGTAGCCTCCACACATATAACACACGGCAAAATCGTCACGTTGATCAACATAATTTAGAATTTTTTTAAGAAAAAACAACATACTTAGGCACCAAATTCCTTTATCATTTACCTAAAAAATTTATAGACGAAACCAATATGAATTCTTTTAAATAACAGTTGAGAGGCTATTTATTAAATTTTCCATTTTACTCCTTTGAGGAGTTTTTTCAAACTGATCACAACTGATCCGCCTGTAAAAAAATTTTTTATTCCCTCAGAATTATAGGCCTATATGTATTTATTATTTTTGAGTTACCGTATTTTAATTTTTATGTCAATGTAAAACCACTCATGTACTTGTAGGATACTTCAACCATTTACCATTTACCATCGATGTCTTCACCGCAGTCCTTGAAGACCGGGGAATCGTCACATTAATTTTCTTCTTCTTCCAGCTTCTTCATCAGTTGTGTTTATGTATGTGTGTGTGTTATGTGTGTCAAGTGTGTGGAGCATATTCTACTTAGTTACTATTATTACTAATTATTACTATTATTACTAGATACTATTATTAGTTAAGCCAATTGACGCTATTATTGTACCATGTACATAAGTTAATAAAGTTGATTTGATTGATTGATTAATGAGTGTACATACAAAATTTTATCAAGATGTATCAATAAATAAGCAAGATAGAAGGTTTTGTTGATTTCCCAAAAGAATAACATGGAAAACATATTTTTAGATTCCTCCATAACTCTTTAAGCTAAGTAAAAAATTCAAAATACTAGATTGTTTTTTCTAAGCCAAGTTGAAATTGTTGGATTTTTACAATATAAGCTAGGTAAAAAAAAAACAAAAACCCATTTTTTAACAAACCCCATTCCCATGGTCTGATCATTCTAGTTTGTGAACTCATTCAAGTAGATGCAGGCTTACATTCATGTACCAAATTTCACCAAAATCAGGGATTCCGTTCAAAAGTTATCGTGTTCATGGACATATATACATACATACATATATATATATATATATATATATATATATATATATATATATATCAGTTTAGGTCTTACCATGACTACTACCCGTAATAGCGTGTTCCCTAAAATCTAATTAATTCATAATGGGAAAAAATTACGTATGCCATTCTTCATTGCTGTATATTAGTTCCTCTTTTATTCTTGATCTATGTAAATGGCGTTCTAAGTAATTTTTCTACAGATGCAATTCTATAAGTAGATGACACAACAGCAATTCTTTAAGCTAAAGACACTGAAGAACTTAAATATCTTTTAGACCAAGCTTTTCATCAGTTATCTGAATGATTCGGGGCTAAATGGTTTGAAATGAAATAGTTCTAAAACTCTTGAAAACATTTTCAACACTTCTAAAAAAAGATAATGGTTGCCCAGAGATTTTAATAGACGGGGATAAAGTATCTTTTGGTGATCACACAAAATTTTAAGGAATTGAAAAAGACAAAAACTTAACTTGGCGATCGCATATAAATTTGATAGGGAAACGACTTAACACATCAGTATATTAAATGTGTGTAATTCATGATGTTGTTGATTTTAAGTCTAAATTAATGGTTTATTTTACATTATTTTACTCCATCGCCTCTTACGGTATGAAGTTTTAAGGCGTAACTTTGAAGCTGTGTCGCTTAAAAAGTATTAAAGAATAATGACCTTTTCAACTTCACGAATCTATCTTTAAAAGGATTCAAAATTTTAACTTTACCTTGTTTGTATATTTTTTCAAGTTTTCATTTTTGTAAAAAAAATCTGACAAATTAAGTTAAACTTCAGCACAATCACACTTATTAGACAAGGTTTAAAAGTCTTTTAATACCTCAGACATCGACTTAATCTTTTTGAAAGGATACGTCACTATAGCTGGGTATGAAACTACAATAAATTACCTATTGAGTTCAAATCAATACTAGATAATATTAATTTAAATAAAAAATAAAGTATTTTTTGCCGTGTAAGATGTGCTATTCTGTTCAGGAAGATTTAAATGAAAGTTTAATTATATTAAGAATTTCAATGGTTTACACATTGTAACTTACTTTATCAGGCCTTATTTTAAGTTTTTTTTTGACAATCTTATCTGTTTTCTAGTTGTGCAAAACGTCTATGTAACAATAAATAAATTGATTCTGATTCTTACCATTTTTTTTGCAACAAATTTGAAGCTTTATTTTCTACGAGATTTGCACTGCTATATTTTACTGTTGCATATTTTACATTTCAAAGTCACACATATCAGCTCATCAATATTAGTAAATATATCAATAGGTGGTCGCCACAATGACAAAAACTATGAATCATGTCCGACTCTGTTTCATTCTAATTTTTTTACATCTGAACCCGCTATCCGCCATATTATTTCAGACTAAGGAGAGTGTACTGTATCTTTGTATACAAGATTCTAGGACAAAAGAAAAATTTCTATTCCAAGAAGATTTTAGTTTATGGGCTTTTTAATTATCCAGGCTCCCACTGAATACAGTGTTAAATTAAAGTCTACCAAATAGGAGGGCAAAATAAAACAATATACAGACCAATTTACATAAATTTATCTTTTTACTTCAAATTTTACAAGAATAATAACAACCATTGTTATCATTTAATGTACGACTTATAAGTAGTAATACAATATTTTTTAATACTCTTATAAAGTACAACTTTTAATATATATACAATGGTCGTAATAAACATGAACAGTTTTTTAACAACCATAAAACATAATGAATAATATAACAATAAAAGAAAGCTTGGTTTTTAGAGTTGTGTTAGCCACGGAAGATAGAGATTGACAACAGTTTATTCAGCCTTGACAGCCTGCTGTGCTTGTATTTAGATGTTACTCTTTACACTTAACTAATTCTTCCTATAGTAGATTCAAGGAATTGTTTGAAAATATATTCTCTTTATATAGTTCAACTCTTTTCAACCGGGTATCCCAGACCACCCGTACACCCTTTTTAAAATCTACAAAATTAATTATTCACAGAAACAGATTGTGCCATTATAGGTAAACCGGTTGAGCTCCATCCATTGATGATAATTTCAATGTACAGGGTGTACCAGAAGTAACCTACCCAGACCATAAGTCATTAATTTTAAAACGAACCCCTATTTTTTATGGTATTTTTATATTGTAGACATAATTTTAAGACTACTTTGCAATTTAATGTGTATACCTAATCATAACGGTTTGGGAGGTAATGGAGGTCAAAGTTAGATTTTTTCCATAAGAATAACATGGGGCTAAATTTCACATCCATTATCTCTGTAAATTTCCCGTTAAACTAAAAAGGCCTAGCATAAAAATGCCTTAGCTTTTTCTTTTAAACACTTTAGCATCATAAATTATTAGTTTTGTCATAAATTATTTTATTTTTCCACGAATTTGTCAATATAGTGGAAATCATTTATAATGTGTAGAAAACTCAAATTAATTACGTGAAAATTGATATTTTTTAATGAAATATTATCTAAAATGAGGTTATAAGATATTTTTATGTTTGGACAGTTATGTTAAAGGTAAAAGTATAAGTGTTAATGGATAAGACAATTTTCCCCATGTTATTCTTATGGGAAAAAATAAAACTTCTACCTCCATTATCTCCCAAACCGTCATGATTAGGGATACACTTTAAATCGTAGAGTAGTCTTAAAATTATGCCTAGATCCAAAAACACCATAAAAACAGGGGTTCATACTTAAAATTAATGACTTCCGGTCTTGGTAGGTTATTTCTGGTACACACGTACAATGAAATTAAATGGATAAAGCGCGACCGGTTTACCTAAAATGGCACGATTTGCTTTTGTAAACAATTAATTTTGTATATTTTAAAAGGCGTGTACGGGTGGTCTGGGACATCCGTTACATATAAATACAATGGAGATATTGTGGACAAGGTCTGACCAGTTTGGTGATGCCAAATCGCCATTCTTTACTTTCCCTTGTCTCACAGACATCTACAAAACCGAGACTTAAATATAGTAAATAACAATTTTTAAAGGAATAAAAGAGCATTGAACATAAGAACTACAGATAACAATGTCGAGGATCTCACAGTCTGAGAGCTTTACTCTCGACCATCTAGTCAATAATAATATCAATTCTCAAAACTAGCTTTACCATCGACTGATGCTTCTTTATGAAAAACAGAGCATATTAGAAATTAAGGTTTTATGCTCTTTTTAAATAGAAGCATAAATATAACAAAATAACAAATCTTATCAGAACTCTTCCAAAAACAAATCTTAACAAAATTTTTGAAATATAAATTACCACATAGAATTAAGTAGTCCGAGTTCTTATATCAAAAACACAATCTTTGAATTAGTTTAAAAAAAGAATAGTAAAAACATTGCAAGTCATCGAACTGTAAGCTATAAAATTGGACGATTGACTGCTACCAGATCTTAGAAAACTCAGAATACAGTAGCCTCCCTCTTAACTGGCCATCTCGGGGCCAGACCGCGGCTGGATAATGAATTGGCCTGTTAAACCGATGTACATTTATAAACGCCAACCTACAATGTTTTATATCCTAAATGAAATTATGACTTGAAAAAGAACTCTAAAAATGTTACTGTATATAATTGAGACATTGTAATTAAGAATAGCCGGTTAAAAAGATATTAATTTTGTGTTACGGTAGGTCAGTTGAAGCGGAGACGGGTTCAAAGGTGGCTGGTTAAGAGAGAGTCTACTATAGATGATTTATATTTATATACTACACAGCAATGATGAGGTTTACTAAAACGAGTATCTGAGTAAAACATATCTCTCAATCGATAAAATTATGACAGATCTAATCTGATCAAAATGTTTGGCAAATACTCTATGAAGACTCGGTATTATGTACTGGATTGTTCAACTCGTCTTTGCAATACAGATTATAGGCAGTAGATGAGATTAGATCAAATTAAATGAGATTAGATGAGATTATAAATCACATCAAAATAAAAAAGAATGATATAAAACAAAAAAAATAAGGATACTAGTTTTGTTAGTGGTGAACCCTCCAGTGAAAAATCTTCATTTCTCCATCATTCTCTACGGCTGACATTCTGATTCTCCATCCTGAAACAAAAAGCACATATGTAGGAGAGACAAGTTGACTCTTTTTTTTATAATTTTTAATTCTTGATTTTGGGTTCAAATCTGACTCCTTACCAAAGATGGGATGGTGGCTGACTTTCACCTTCAAACATACTTAATAATCAAGCAAAAATTACATACTTAAATTACATACTTAATAATCTATTTAAATAATACAGTGTGTGAAATGGCATCTCAGAGTTTCTTGTATTTTCAGAAAAAGTAGACTTGTACAACATTATGGGATTAAGAGTGTCATGAATAACCAGTCCACATTACAGAAAATGTGGGTAAAGAGTTGGACATTTATAACGTCCAGTTATGACCATATATTTATGAGCTGAGTAATATTACATTGAGAACTCTTCTTATAAAAACTAAATAAACATTTGACTCTCTTGGGATAGACATAGGGGGCCTAAGTGCAAGAAATACAACTTTAAAACTTAACTTTAAAAAGTCATAAAGCTCACCAGAGAGCCATAAAAGATCACTCTTCAGTTTGTGGCTACTGAGATGTACAGCTTGTTTATATTTTATTCAGAATAAAGATTGTCTATTGTTTATAAGACAATAGAGTAAAGAATTTATTTATTTTTTGCTCATATCCACACCAAAGGCATTTTGTTAAGGATTTTTGTACTAGGTACACATAAATGCTTTTTGGGAAAGTGGTCCAAACCCATAAAATTTTGTTGGCCACCCTGGGAATCGAACCCGTCCCCTCTTGAACCGAAGTCCAAGACGCTAACCGTTAGGCTAGCCGGATGTCCAAATTCAATGATTAAATACCCTCGTAGCAATAGACCTGCGTACTAAGCGAATTGTCATTAAATTACAGTGATGATTTCTTCATTTTAACCATAACACTCTATGGGATTATGTAAGTAGGTTTGCTGCATTTGGGCTTTTATAAGCAAATAAAGGCTAATTAAAATCTAATAATTAGAATATTAGAATAATTATGGAAGACCTAAATGTTAAAGTGGGACACGACAATGTAAATAATGAGCGTATCATGGGACCTTTTGGTGCAAAAGGAGATGCAAATGATAATGGTGTGAGATTCATTGATCTATGCAGATTCTACAATTTGGTGATCGGGGGTACAGTATTCCAACACAAAGAAAGTGACAAGGCTTCATGGGTAACCCCTGATGGACAGTCACAAAACCAAATTGACTACATAAGCTGTTAGCAGAACTTGGAAAGCTCACTTTTGAATGTTCCCTGCAGACACGGAACCGATGTGGGAAGCGGTCATCTCTTGATGGTGGCTGACTTTCACCTTCAAATCATGGCAGTAAGGAACATGGCTGCTTGGGTTAGTAAGAAGTTTGTAGTGGAAAGGTGCGATAAAGGATACAACAGAATAAACTATGGGATTTTGGATAAGTGACAGAAAAAATTGGATGTATGAAGAATTTTGGGAACTTATTTAGGAAAGAAGAGCTGTGAAGAGCGGGACAAACAGAAACATAAGAGGAGAATAATAAGAAGCATTAGACAGGAGGGTTGATGGTGGGAAACATGACCCAAAGAGCTGAGGAGGCTGCTAGGAGACGTGATGACAAGGAGTTGTATGATATCACTAGACGTCTCTCAAGGAAACTTGCTTTTGGGACTAAGCATATAGCTTTTGAGACGCATTAAGCCTATCAAGGATATACATGGAGTTTTACTAACAAGTGAAGAAAAGCAGATACAGAGATGGAGAGAATACTTTTCAGGATTCCTGAAGTTTTCAGGAATAACTTTCTTTTTGCGATTTAATTTGTTATTTTTCTTTCAATCTAATTGCATTCAACTTTGTTTATATTCCTGCAGCTAGCAGTTTTTAGTTTCAACTGTAAAACTTAGTTCACTTATACTATTCTGTTAAAATTTTAATCATGTTATAATTTGTATGGCCCCAAACTATCATGTTTTTTATTTTTATTTATGTTTATTCATTTCAAATAGATTTTCCTAGATAAAATAGTATTTAATTTGTGTTTAATTTTTCACACATCAATTACAGCCAAACATATTAAAAATAAATTAATAATCATTCTTTCTCAGACTATATATCGGGGTTGGGGGAGGTAGGTATGAGTTAGGGTGATGTGCCAAAAAATGTAAAAAGCATCAGGTGGTGCTTACACATTAATAGGTTAAGAAACGCACTAAACTATTCAATTACTCACAATTAGGTTGATGATCTCCTTCAACGAGTTACTTTGGTAGCATCTCGGACACTTAATAAGGTCATTTTTGAACTGCCTCTGTAAAAAACATTATAAAGATGGTTTAAAGTAACTTTAATCAACTTTCCCACCAAGTATTTGACCACTTAATAAAAATCACACCTTGCTGAAAAATATACAATTTCACAAAGTAAATAATTTCATAATTATTTACTTAATTCTTTTTTTTCACTTAATTCTTTGGAAAAATTTATTTCTATATGATATCTATGTTTCTTAAAAAGTACGGACGGTTCATAATTTTATCCTTAATATGAATTTAATCAACCTGTAACTTATTCCTAGATTCTGGTTTCTCCGGAAAATTTCAATTTAAGGAGTTTCAATATTTTTATCAGTCCAATTAAAAATTCTGAAATCTTAAGTTTTAATGGCTGTAACACTGGAGTCGCCATCACTACACTTAAGAGGGACCACAACTCTTATAGTTCCTGGCCCTGAATCTAATTTTAAAATATATATATATACTCGCGTCCGACTCGATGGGGGCTCCGTCCCCACACCCCCTTAGGCGTTGTCCAGAATTCGTTTGTTGTAAAAGTCGCAAATAATGACCATACTACATACAAGGCCGGATTAAAAATTCAGGCACCTCTAGGCCCAAAATTTTTTCTGCCCCTAGGTTTGAGGTTAGGTGTTCTGTTTGTAAATTATTCCTAAAAAATACTGTTACTGTACGGTATTTGTCACTTGTTTGCAAAGTAAATTTCACCTTATTCTTAACACAATGACTTATTTGTACTTTTTGTAAATCAAAACACTTGAGAATACAACAATCATATCACTTTAAGACAGAAAATATTTGCTTTGTAAAGCATCAAATTTAAATAAATCATACCGATAACTAGGCTCGAGGAGTGAATGTTAGAGTTGAAAATGGTGTTTTGGCGAATATCCTATTGAGTTCAGACACACTGTTTGTTGTAACTTAAGCTGAAGTCAAATATAACATATAACATTTAATATTTAATTTCATCTCAAAATGTTCTTACTCCCAAGGCAAAATATAATATTCAAAAATAATCTTTATCTCCTGCTCTTCTTCCCCCCCCCCCCCCTTCTTGTCTTGTCTTAAAATGTGGTCTAGGGTGGTTTAACAATACATTTGTTTAAAAGTTTTAACAAATTTTACATAACTGGTTAATTATTTTTTTTTTAAGACAACGTCAAATAGTCTTACATTTTAACACCTTAGAGACTATATTGAATTTTTAATTACTGTAGTAAATAATGTACTTATTAAAAAAAAAGTGTTTAATAACTTTGATATGTATAGTGTAGGCCTACTTCATTTTATTAATTAATGGTTAATGCATTACAAATAAGTATATAAACTCATAAACAACACGATATAAAACATGTTTCAAAACATATACTGTACTCATAAGTTAGTAGTACAAAATTAGGCATTTTTTTACCATCGTGAATAATCTAAAAACGTATCTATAAAGTATATTGAAAAATAATAAATCTCAGTAAAAACTGAAATTAAGGCTTATGGATAAAACGGGTGGTATCAGTGCAAAAACACACAAGTGCATGCGCCCCAACTCCGCCCCCGGGCCATAGCGACATGCCGTCACAGCGGTGATGACAAGGCATGCCGCGGTGTTGCTCGCCTTTTCTATAGACAAAGGTAAAGACAACCTTGTTGTACATTTGTCGTTTAATAATATCAATGCAAGTGTTAGTATCTGTAAAAATTCTGTGTCTGCAAACATTAAAACTAAATAACTAGGTATGAATTAGTTTTTAAATTATTTTTGTTTGGCGGTGCGCCTTATGGCAGCTTGCACCCCTAGGCTCGGGCTTATTGGGCCTATTGGGAAATCCGAACCTGACTACATAAGAGTTAGTACCCTTAGCCGCCGGCTGGAACCTTAGCCACCCTTAGAACCCGCTAGTAACCACAAGCAATTAAAATTATTAAAAAATTGGTTATGATTGTAATGGTTGGAAATTATTCAAAACCTAAAATAAATGAGTTTGTAAGTAATTAAAATATAATCACCTTCGGCTCGTTTTCAGATGCTCTTTCCCCAAACCCACTTCCTATTTCCCCCGAATTTGTTAAAAGTTAAATTTGTTAAGAGTTGTGAATAAATTTAACATGTAGATAATTGTATAAGTATTTACTTAAAGCTCATAAGCTTGTAATTCCGACGATACTGTAGATGTTCTGTAATTAAGTATTATGGAAAAATTAACAATACTGTCACCAAAATCTTCAAACGAAATGACACAACAGTTGCTCATTCGGTCAACAAAACCTTACAAAAGTTTTTCCATACCAAACGAGCCACCACAAACAACTATGAAAAATCAGGCATCTACAAAATTAACTGCGACGACTGTCCAAAATATTACATCGGTCAAACTGGAAGATCCTTCAAAGAAGATTTAAAGAACACATACCTAAGAGACTTCACCATCAACAATCCTCGTATGCAAAACACATAGTATCAGAATGCCACAGCTATACATCAATCGAGAAAAACATGGAAATAATTGAGATTTTACCAAAAAGCTTTAAGCTTCATGTAAAAGAAGAATTCACCATCTACAAAGCAAAAAAGACTGATCCCAACAACATCCTGAATGATCAAACTTCTTTCAAATCAAACATTATATTTGATACATACATAGACAAACAAAAATGCAAAGAAATGTAAAGTGAAAATAAGAAGAAGAAGAAGACAACACCTTCAATAAATCAGTATCATCTAGTTTGTGAAAGAGTGAGGTGCTGGCCAGCCCAAGGACAATTTTAATCAGTTTTATTCTGTTTTATTAATTTTATCATTATGACAACTTGTAGTTTTAGTGACTGGGACAACCTTAAATTGAATCATTTGACAAACCACGATGTAATAATACATTGGATTATGTGGTAGTTGCATACTATGGACCTGATGAAGTTCTAAGGAACGAAACATGTCGTCTTTTGATAACCAGTGATTGGATAAGGTAATTTTATTTCATTATTATATATTCCAATCCAGGGTCACAATGAGTACTATACTGTAAAACAATCGGTTGTTTGATATAGCAATTCGTTCCGCCTAACAGTCAAAAGAAGAATACATGATTTTGGCAACCATCATGATAATTTTTATGTTTGATAATTTAATTAGTGTTTCCCAACCTTTGCTCGCTTCCCAAATGTGCTCGCGAACCATTTGCAACTTTTAATTTTTTGGCGTACAACTAAAATTCATACATAACTCTCCCCATCCCTTATCACCCCCTCCCTTACAATACAGCCAGGAAGAGCATAGGAATTTCTTTAATATGTTTCACTATTGGAGCCTAATTAGTTGTGTGTGAAAAAATAAAACACAAATTTTCAACAATGAAGTTAGAAAAATTTTAACTTCTAATGTTTGCATTGATATCCAAATAGATTAAAACAATTTGAAATGAATATAATAGTTCTAAGAAATAAAAATATAAGTGTGATTATAAATTAAAATAATAATATTATTGAATTAAGTTTTTAAGTTTCAAATTAAAAACTGATAGAAGCAGGTTTTATAAACAAAGTTGAATAAGCTTACAATGAAATTAAAAACAAATTGTGTCAGCTATACATTTAAAACGTGAAAAGAAATTTAAACTGTACATATCTACAAAAGTAAAACAATAAAAATACAAAATGACGAAACTAATAAATATTGAAAGTAAAAAAAGTTGTTAATGAGAAACTGTTATATCTTACCTAGAATAGACTCAATGCAAAGACTAATAAATAATCAGGGCTAATTATACACAAATAAACACATGTCAAGACACAAATTATTTTGACAGATCGCTCAATGGGCTTTACCGAACGAATACACAACAAGTGGTCCAGTGTGACCAAGTGGTAAAATTAAATTTCTCTATGGATATGACAAAATAAACTATCCCTCATTATCATCGTGTTTCGTAACTTGAAATAGTAGGCTACAAAGTAAATCTTGAACTTAAAATAATTCAAGTTTAGACGAGTACTGGACACAAAATCATTATTAATTGATGTAGTGCTCTAAAAATTTGAGTCATAAAATAATACAAAATTCCTTTAGCGAGGAAAGGTACTACTTATTTGAATCTCTCAAACGGTGTAGAAACACATTGTAACGCAGAACTGAACTGACGAAAACAGCCTTCGGCGACACGTTGATCAGGAACGCTTTTTAAATTTTTCTTGGATTTAATTTTTTATTCCTTTGTTTGTGTCTTGAGTACCACCTGAAATGCTCGTGCATACCACTGGGTGAGAAACACTGGTGTAAGCTATTTCCATGCACAACTTGAAGGTTCTAAGTAAAATATTACAGTAGTTATAAAAGTACATCTAGATGGGGTAAAATTCCCCGTGATAAAAAAAAATTTTAAAAATAATACAAAACCTTGTATAACAAGAGAGGTAGATATGCAGGAAACCATCAATAGTTTGCTGTTGGAACGTCGCGTTGCGTCGTTGGGGCATTTAATGTCAATCACTCTGGGCGCCTACACAGTTTAAATACTACCAAACCATTCTTGAACAAGGTGTGAGTGGTATTTAAACCGTCAGGCAAACCAGAATTCCCTGAGGAGAACTTGAGGTGGAGAAACCGAGGTGAAGTACTACCTGATATTTATCCAGGAGACCATCAATAGTTTGCTGTTGGAACGTCGCGTTGCGTCGTTCGGGCATTTGATGTCAATCACTCTGGGCGCCTACACAGTTTAAATACTACCAAACCATTCTTGAACAAGGTGTGAGTGGTATTTAAACCGTCAGGCAAACCAGGATTCCCTGAATAGAACTTGAGGTGGAGAAACCGAGGTGAAGTACTAGCTAATATTTATCCAGGAGACAATCAATAGTTTGCTGTTAGAACGTCGCGTTGCATCGTTCGGGCATTTGATGTCAATCAGTCTGGGCGCCTACACAGTTTAAATACTACCAAACCATTCTTGAACAAGGTGTGAGTGGTATTTAAACCGTCAGGCAAACCAGAGGAGAACTTGAGGTGGAGAAACCGAGGTGAACTACTAGCTAATATTTATCCAGGAGACCATCAATAGTTTGCTGTTGGAACGTCGCGTTGCGTCGTTCGGGCATTTGATGTCAATCACTCTGCGCGCCTACACAGTTTAAATACTACCAAACCATTCTTGAACAAGGTGTGAGTGGTATTTAAACCGTCAGGCAAACCAGGATTCCCTGAGGAGAACTTGAGGTGGAGAAACCGAGGTGAAGTACTACCTAATATTTATCCAGGAGACCATCAATAGTTTGCTGTTGGAACGTCGCGTTGCGTCGTTCGGGAATTTGATGTCAATCACTCTGGGCGCCTACACAGTTTAAATACTACCAAACCATTCTTGAACAAGGTGTGAGTGGTATTTAAACCGTCAGGCAAACCAGGATTCCCTGAGGAGAACTTGAGGTGGAGAAACCGAGGTGAAGTACTACCTAATATTTATCCAGGAGACCATCAATAGTTTGCTGTTGGAACGTCGCGTTGCGTCGTTCGGGCATTTGATGTCAATCACTCTGGGCGCCTTTACAGTTTAAATACCCACCAAACCATTCTTGAACAAGGTGTGAGTGGTATTTAAACCGTCAGGCAAACCAGGATTCCCTGAGGAGAACTTGAGGTGGACAAACCTAGGTGAAGTACTAGCTAATATTTATCCAGGAGACCATCGATAGTTTGCAGCTGTTGGACCGTCGCCTTGCGTCGTTGGGGCGTTTGACGTCAATAGCTCTGGGCGCCTACACAGTTTAAATATCATTGCCACCATTCATGAACAAGGCGTCAGTGCTATTTAAACCGTCAGGCAAACCAGGATTCCCTGAGGAAAACTTGTGGTGGACGAACCGAGGTGAAGTACTAGCTAATATACAGTAGAACCTCGATGGTTCGACACTTTGTGGACTTAGAGAGTGTCGAACTCGAAATGTCAAACTATAGGGAGTATATGAGAAATTTTAACACTGGGAGAATAAAAGTCATAATCTGAATTTAGGAAACACTAAATTTTAGTGAAACCATAACCTAACATAAACAACATTCATATCATTCGCCAACTTGTTTACATTTTCACCTTTGTCAGGCTCCAACATGGACACTATCGGTCGTTATTAACATGTTAAGTTGTCATGGACCATGTCGAACTATCAGGAGTGTCGAACTATCGAGAGTCGAACTATTGAGGTTCTACTGTATATATTTACAATCTATTTATTTATTTACATACTACATAACACGCAAAGCTCAATTACAATGCAGCAGTTCAACAACAAATAAAAAGGATTGGATTGAAAAAAATATTAACCTCTGGTAGTAAAAAAAGTTAATAAAAAATATTAAATGACAAATGATATGGATTTATGGAGTGGGTACAATTTATAATAAAAATAATTAAATAGCCTAGTTATTATAGGAGATATACTGCTATGCCAGTATATTTAGACAGTGTTATGGAATGAGTATTCTATTTAAAAATTACAATACTTGGACACTTAAATCATTTTTAAGGCTCAAAAACTGCCATTAATGGTCTGACAATTTTAAGTTTAAGATACTTTTAACCTGTTACACAACTTATAATCTGTTATCCTTTCACTTTAATTTATTTCAGAAAAAACAGATGCATTACAATCACTTATATACCACCTACAAAGGAAAATCTTGGCTTATCTATAGCTAATTTTCAACAACAATTTCTGTTAATATATATTACTCTACAACAGTCAGTCTATTTTCATAAAGCAGTTACACAATAATAATATTATAAATACTATGACAGATGAACAATAAAATACACACAGAAAAATATTTAAAATATCTTTAAATTAAATACAACTTTTCCATAAATTCTTACAAAAAAATACCTATTAAATTAACACTTTTGGGGAGGTATATTCAGTTAGTTGACATAGGGTAAGAGTCTAAATTTCTATACAGCAACAAGGGCAAGTCACTCACACTCACTCACAAATGAGACTAATTCTTGATCAATCCCAGTTAAGCAAGAAACTTGAAATTTTACATTTAGAAGGCTAATAAGTAAGGTTTTCCGTAACTTTTGAACAAGAGGTCCTACCTCAAATCTGAGTGAATAACGTTGGTCAGGAATTAGATGCTCTACAACTTCGGTCCTTTGAAATTTTGCCGTAACTCACCCCATTAACCTTTTAAAATGTTGACTTTCAACATTTAAAAATTCTTCACAAAAATTGCAATATTTTAATATTTTTTATTTACTATTATGACACATAGATACCAGAAATTCAGTACATATTATAACCGGGGGGCCACCAACTAGTCAATTTTCCAACTGGTCAACGTTGCATCTGGTCAACGATTTTTAATACGCGGAATAATATTAAAGCTTCAGTGTTTTAACTGGTCAACGCCCCTACTCCGACGCCCCCTACCCCTCTCGCGCCGAGCGACGTGACAATAAAGCGCATACAGTCTGACCATCAGAGGACCCTGGCGGAGACCTCCGCAAGTTAGGCCTACTACAGCCTTTTTCTGGACAGAACGTCGTTGAGCTACCCCTTGATTTCCCCTTTAGGCAACCGTGCTGCAGGTCAGAGTTTGTCATGAATCATCTGCTACTGTATTGATTAAAATTTATAAATATAACTTGTTTTGATAGCTTTATATTGTACTTGGTAATTGCTGAAATCCATTTTTAATGCACATAAAGCCATTATTGATTAGTCAACTCCCAAATAGCACCTGCAGCGACGTGTCTCAGTATTACTACTGCAAAGTACAGTCTATCAGAAATAAACTCAATGAAATAGATTTATTTTTAACTAGCATTAAATGTGATATTTTAACTATTAATGAGCATTGGTTGTTTGAAGATGAAACCTTTTTGTACATCCCTTCTGGATACAAATTAGTTAGTATATGTAATAGGGATAATTCATTAGCTCGTGGGGGTGGCAGTGCTATATATGTTAAGCAAGATATTTTGGCAGAGTCACTAGATTTAAAAGAGTTCTATCTTAAAAGCATCTTTGAAGTTACAGCAATGATACTGCCAAAGATTAATGTTTTAGTTATAACTCTGTACAGAACTCCTGATTCTAATTTTGACCATTTTATGAATGTATTAGAGTCATTTTTATTACATTTAAGTAAAAAGTATTTAGGCTTGACACATATATTAAAGGCTGATTTCAATATCAATATATTGGGTAAATTACAGCCGAGAGAACACTTCTTAAATTTACTACGCTCTTTTAACATGTATTGGTTAAATGAGGAACCAACAAGGGGCGATAAGTGTCTCGATAATATAATTACAAATTTTGATAGGAAGAAAGTTAATTGTTCTGTAATAGAACCCCATTTAGCAGATCATTCAGGAGTGCATGCTCAATTTAGAGATTTAACTTGTTGTGGTAGTTCTGATAACAGTGCTGCCGTTAAAAGTAGAAGAACTCTTAGTTGTAAGGCAATTTTCAATTTTAAGAGTAAATTATCTCAAATTGACTGGAATATTTTAGAACAATGTTGTGATATTGACCAAGTTTTTAACAAGTTTAACTCATTATTGACAAATTCATTTAATGAATGCTGTAATGTTAAGACGTTAAAAGTAAGTACTCACAAAAAAACCAGAATAGAATGGTACACACCTGAGTTAAAACAAGAAAAAAAATATGTCACAACTTTCTATGACAGATATACAAATAGTAAGGGCACATCAAATGAAATAGCTTTTAAGCAGGATTATTTAGATATAAAAAGAATGTATAAAAATGAGATAAACAACTGTAAAAAGGTTAGGAATGAACAAATTATAAAGAATTCCTCAAATCAATGTAAAGCTGCGTGGAATCTAATAAAAGCTGAGTCAAATTGTAAGGTAAGCAAGGCTAGTCAAGAGATAGTTATTGACTCTGACACGTTCAATAATTATTTTATTAACGTTGTGAATAATTTAAATTCATCTAATGTCAGTAAAGTATCCAAAGACCAGGCTTTAGCATTAGGTAATAATTTTAAGTCACAATGTAATATAGATGGTAATAAATTTTCATGGCAACCAATTGCAACTATAGATATAATTAAATGTATAAATAGCTTAAGTAACTAATGTAGTGAGGACTATTATGGATTGTCGAATAAGGTCATAAAGCAGATTGTTCAAGAGATAGCTCATCCATTAACTTTTCTATTAATAAAATGTTGGAAGAGGGAACATATCCTCAGGTACTTAAGTTAAGTAGAGTAATATCTGTATACAAAAAGGGACAAATCAAATCCATCTAGTTATCGACCCATTTCTTTGGTACCTATAGTTAGTAAAGTATTTGAATTGTGTGTAAAGGGGCAAATAAATACTTATTTTATTGATAATAATTTGTTCTGTGAGGAACAGTTTGGTTTTGTGCCTGGTAAAAACACAATTAAAGCAGTAGAAAATTTGATTAATAGAGTTCTTATGGATTTTGAAAATAAAATGTTATCACCTGCATTACTAATTGATCTAACAAAAGCTTTTGATTGTATTAATCACGAGGTACTAAAACATAAGTTAAAATGTTATGGTATTGTAGGTAAGGAACTGAAGTTATTGTCATCATATCTGAGTAATAGAGAGCAAATGGTTGTTCAAGGAGAGGATAAATCTCTCTTTAAAACAATCGAAACTGGAGTCCCCCAAGGGTCAGTGCTTGGACCTTTATTATTCATCATTGCAATGAATGATTTTGCTATTAATGTACCTTATCCCTCTGTGTTATATGCAGACGATACTACGCTTTTTAATTGTGATAAAAACTTAGATAATTTAATAGAGAAGGAAAATAATGCATTGGTTGTAGCTTTAAATTGGTTTCAACTTAATTCTTTGATTGTAAATAACCAAAGGACTGAGAGTATTATATTTTCTCTAGATTATTCTATTTATAAGGATGTTAAACCTGTTAAGCTGTTGGGTATACATATGGATAGTAGGTTAAGCTGTGACTGCTATTGTGAAAACTTGTGCAGAAAATTATCATATTTCTACTCAGGAAATTAAGATCATGTGTAACTTCTAACATGATGATCACAGCATATTATGCTTTTTTCCACTCACACATAAGATATGGTATAACCTTGTGGGGGAATTCTTGTGGAGCACAAACTGTTTTTAAATGGCAAAAAAGCTTTGAGAACAATGAAAAATGTTTCAAATAGGGATTCTTGTGTGCCAATCTTTATGGAATATACCCCTCCGTGAATGTCAATCCCTAATCTTTATATTTATTGCTGCCTAATGGAGGTTAAAAAATCTTTGTACAATTTTTCAATTAGAAAAGATATTCACAAATACCCTACTAGGAATAATTATAAACTTAAAGCCATTCCAAATAGACTTGAGAAAACCAGAGGAAGCCATGTGACAATGAAGATCAAACTTTTTAATAAATTGCCGAGAGCTGCTTGGTATGTGCCCTTGAAACGATTTGAAAAAGTAATTTCTAAATGGCTAAGAAAAAACTGTTTTTTCCATAGATGAATACTTGAACTGTGATATTAGTGTTTAAAGTACTTACTTTGAATGTTATTAACTAATCAAAATTATTTTACTCTGTTAAAGCCTTCATGGTTAATGTTATTGTTAGTTTTTTACCCACTTAACTGTTATATTTTTTTTTTCTGTTTTATATTATCTATTTATTCATTTATTTATTGTTATACACTTGATAAAATGGATCTGCATTGAAATGTCTATTTACAATTAAGGCTCATGACTTTGTCAATTACACACGTTGTGTTCAAAGACAATAAAATATTCTTGATTCTTGAAATAGGAGTATGCTTAATCAATGGCCTAGTCGAATCTAAATCTAAAAAATATACTCGTAATATTTATAACTATCCAGTTATTTACTGTATTTACCACTGTAAAATAGCACAGCCTTACAATGTTATGAATAATATCTTATATAATAATAAGGTTCATTTAAGGGTTTAGAGAGAGAACTACTGAACGGATCGTCGCCGTTTTGTTGTCAATGGATTTCTTGCGGTCCCTATATGATAGGAAAAATATTTTTCCTCTCAGAAAATTCCTTATAACGCCGCAAAATGAAAATTAAACCTTATTTAGACCAATCTTAGGCGTTATTTTGTTAATTTGTTTACTCCTATAGGATTGATTTAGGGGACAATGCACGTTCAATACACTAAGTACACTCAGGAATGTACTTCTTTTTACCTTCATGTGATAAAGTCGTCAGAACTTGAAAAGCATGGTTAAATTAGTTGTCATAAAGTCCTTTGGAAGATCCCACGGACTTGAGCTCAGCGTAGGTGGTGGTGCCAAAAACTAATGGGGAATTTAGACTCCGCTTGGATCTAACAAATTTAACAACAGGAAGGTAAAGAAGCAAATACTGTTATTGCCACTGATTGAAGAAACACTTGGTCAGAATAATAATTCTCTGGTGTTAAGCAAATTATATAGAAATTCCAGATTCTGACAAATTAAATTGGACTCTGAGTCAGCAAAATACCGATAATTTGCAAGACAACTGGAATCAAAAAAAAGGAAATCAGGTTGAAAAACATTTTATTATTAACTTTTTTTTTAACTATTTCCTATATGCCTAATATATATGGTAAAACCACATGATAGTAATTAGCCTATTATAAACTATATTTAAACTTATAATATAATATTTTTTTATTTTTTCACATTGCTAAATAAATGGAAAGATTTAAGTTTCAATATTAAGTTGGCTGGGTTTCATTAATTTTGTGACCATTCAAACTTATAAAAAAAACACCACATTCTTAAATAATCATCATAAAAGTTACCCATCATTTTTGACGGGCTGTTAGTTAGATTTGCTTATAAAGTACAGAAATAACTTATTTATCTTGTTTCATTTGCTAGGGCATTTCCAAATCTGTACTATGAGTCTGTACAAAATCAAATGAAGAAAGCCATTTAACGATATTAGTGCCAATGATGACAAAAGCAAATAATAAATTGTTCGTAAGCTACCTTTTACAAGGATAAAACATAAGAGTATTCCTTAAGGACAGCAACTGATTTACTTTGATGTCCACAATCCCTTGGATAATACATAATTTATTTAGACGAGGGGGCATATGTTTAATTCTTACCTTTTTCTGCACACACTAATGTTTTCACTAAATTTTACTAGGTGGTGTACGTCAGTAATCATGATACGATCTTTAGAAAGATTATACCCAATAATTTTTTAATGCAGTCATAGGGCCAAATTTGTCAATTTTATATTTTTTAAGCGTTAAAAATTAAAGAATGAAGGTATAAGTCCCAAATTAAAAATTAATAAAACATTGACACGTCAAAAAAGAAAGGATGTAAACGCCTCTATAAGAAAGTAACAATGTTTAAAAAACATCTGTTTAATTTACCATAAACCAAAAGCTTTGGTTTTCTTATATGCGAGATATTAAATAATTACAACAATAAAGTGAATATGACCAATATTAGTTAAAACCCATAAAGTGGCAATGAAAGTTAACATTTTGAGGTGCTAAAAACTGTCAGAAGGCTAATTCTCCTACCACTTCTCCTCCCAAACAAAACCAAACCCCCTGAGTAATGTTACTGGCTTGTAATGTAACAATGTAATCAAACGAAAATAACGAGAATCACAAACAATAACAAAAGATTGCAGCTAATCGCATACGAAAGAGAATAAAAACCTTTCCTCTATCTCTGCATTTCCATATGTTGTCAAAAATCATAATACATTCATATACAGATAATCATTATCTGTAACAAAAACTTAACTTTTAACTTCAACAATATACTGGTCCAGCCAGTCACAGAGTAAACAGGTCGGACCTGACTCATTACTTACCCTATTAATAAATTAGGTTATACAACAACAAAATAACTTACCTTAAGTATTTAACAACATATAATTTCAGTATTTTGGTGACATCAAAGCGATTATTTAATTCAAAACACGATTTGTAACAAAAATTATATGCGTATATAAAACAAGGGCGGATTACAATTTGCTTTAGTTAAAATTTAATAAATTAGTTTAAATTTGGTTTGCCTTTTAGTAAAATTTGTGAATTAGGGCTATTTAAGTAGACTATGAACACTGCAAGACTGAATTTTTTTTGTAATACTTATCACGCCGTGTTGTTCAACACCAGCGCTTTAGACACATGAAAGACAACGATACATCTTCATACAATTTGTTTAATACTTATGTACAAGGGATTAGCATTCACATATTTTATGTACATATAAGAATATACGTTCTGGAATCTTTTCCACTTTCACTATCTTTCACTTTTCATTTCCTGTAATAGTAAAACCATTGATTTTATTTGTTAATATTGATATAAACACTAAAATGATTAATTGAAGTTCACTAAACATTATTGATACAGTTAGTCTATATTTCACTGACTAACTAAACCCCCCCCCCCCCTTGATATTAATGTTAAGATTGGTGGGTAATATTTTTCTTAAACCAATTAGTACAGTATGAAATGGTCAAATTTTAGTGAGGGCTGTAAATCAAAATATTTTCTTAGCAAAATTATGGAATTACATCCTTGTTTGTGACACCTGTAATCAATATACTAGGTGTTTACTGCTGAAATTATGAAAAACTTTTCGTTGTTATTTCGTTACCAAAATAGCAACCCGTAAGACCAATGTTAAAAATTACAATGTTTAAACCTAAATTTAGACCAATTTAAATTTTTTCTGGGATTAAGGCGGTTTCTAAATTTACTTTTGGGCCAAAAAACTCTTAAATGCAAAGTTTAAGCAAAATCTACCTGCTAGATTTTGAGATCATCGAACACACATCCCTTCAGACAATGCTCATATTATAGTGCTGTATAGGATAAATAAGTATAACATTAGTGAGCATGAAAAGTGATAGTCCTACGCAAAGACTTTATATTAATAAAAGAACGATCACTGAAACTTGGACAACCCCAGTATCAAGGCTTTTTCATAACTCGAAAATTTGAGACAACGCTTTGAGATGTACCGCCGCCACTCGCCGACGCCAATTCTCGAATCCCCAAGAGGCTTATTGTGATCTGGTTATTGGGAGTCCCAGCCCCATAATGTTCTTTTGCTATTTCTCATGACCAGGTGTTTGATGAGCTGACAAATTTATGACACCCCTTTGAGACGTATCGCCGGTGGCCAACGCCAGCAGTGACCCTTGTTAACTAAAGCAATCTGGGATTCCCAAACAAAGTGCATTAGTTAAAGTAGGTGAAACAGTAACAATCGGATCGAGCATTTAATTACAAGGAAAGAAGATCAAAGATATTCATTAGCCCCCATATTATCAAACTGAATGGGTTTATTCGCTATTTTTTGTAGTGTAACAATTAATTAAGCTAGTGATCAAATCATTATTAAGTGTTAGGTAATGCCTAGCTAAATGTGTTAGCCTAAAGTAATATTTTAATAAGACAAAAAGATAATAAGATAATTTAATTTTAATGAGATAGAAGGGCCAATTATAGTTTGTTAAAAATAAACAAAGCCGGATCCCAGGTATATTCAAAAAGCACAACTAATTGAAAAGTTAAAACAAACAGTGCTACATTAAATGTACTATTTTTCTACCGCTGAACAGTGCATTTCAAAATTATTTACTGATTATTTAAAGGTTCTTTTTTGCGTTTGTTGGAGTGTCTGTTGGAAATTTTGGATCTCTGGTCTACGCCAAAAACACAACTTCATTTAAATAATAAATAAACTATATCAGATTGTTGTACTTTTTATAAAAATACAGTAGTATTGAGTACCCCTCCCATGTACAAAAGTCGGATAACAAGTCTAAACGAACAGCACAACTTTATCCAAATGTCTGTCTATAAAACACAACTTTATGCAAATTGTTTTTTGTTTGTTTTTTTTTTTTCTTTTTGCTCACCCCGTACATTGACTAGGTATGGTTTAACTTATAAGTGCTTACTAAACCCGTATGGCGGCAAGCCTACATACTCAACCCCATGGAGTTTATGGGGAAATAATTAAATACCTGAATTCCGTTGAGAAATGTAAATTCACTGAGTACGCAGGTTGGCTTCGATGGGGATATTTCTAAAAAAAGAAATACTTTAATACTACTGTATAGTTTGAAATCGTTGTACTGTAAAATGGATATATTTTGAATGTGTGATTTTACTTTGCAATATTATTTACAACTAATTGTTGTTCGGCGTTTCAAGCAACAAAGAATTAAATAAATTGTTAAGAATAAAGTGTTATTGTAAACCATTTTATAAAAATTATCAATCTTATTAATTTCTAACGCAGATGTCTGTTCTACAGTGTTTATATTTCAAGCGATCTAAATCGGAAAGTTCATGTTGAAATGGTATAATGCACACATACCTGCTGTCAGTTGAAAGTTAGAGCTATTTTTCTAAGCCGAATCAGATTATCCAGAATATAAAAATATAATTATAATCAAAATAGATTTAGTAAGCCTTTAATGCAGATTACACTGATATATATATTTTATCGGTGCTAAAATTGTTTTAGGCCCAGGTAATTGAGTAAAAGAAAAATATAAGTGAATTTTCGTAAAATTTTAAAATGAAATAACAATGTTTTCATATCGAAAATGTAACCAACCAGCACTGTTTAAACGATATAGAACTTATATCAATTTATTCGCTATTTAACGTAGATTACAATTTATACAAAACGTATTAATTTCAAGTAATGTAAATCGGAAAATTTGTGTTAAGCTGGGATATAAAAAAGTAAACTTTAATAAAATAAAAGAAATAACTATATTTAATAAAAGAAATAACATTTTTAGAATAGTGAAAATGGTGAATACAAAAATGTTAAAATGGTCTTACAAAATTTGTTAAACATTTGGCGTATTTAAAAATAAAGATGTTAAATTTTTTATGATTCCAAATTGGGTTTAATCAATGTATAATTAAATAAAGATAAAGAAAACATTTGGATTTTTATTATTTCAAACTAATTAAGTCATGCATAAGCCTGATGCCGAGCAAACTATATCGCTACTTTGATAAGGCAAAAAAATTTTATGAAAGGTAAAAAAAGTAAACAACTTATATAGTTTTAATGAGAATTTAATTAAGATTACGATGATGGGTGTTTTTGCGTATTTACACTGGTTAACGCTGAGGAAATCGAGTTAAAGCAAAAAAATACCGGTTTGCTCCATAAGAGTCAATGTTAAAAATCTAAGCTGAAGCCCAAAGGTGACATCACAGTTCACGGCAGGGATACTGGAAATATTCGTATGCACACACCATCTTTCTTCCACCATGGTTATGTTTACCATGTGTAATATTATATAAAATATAGGCTACTTCAGTGTAGATTTGAAAACAATGCATCAACTCTAATCGGATTATTTTTGTGAACCTTACTATCCTATACGAGGAGTGTGTGTGTGGTATTTACCGCGTCTGTGTTATTTATAGTATTTCTAGTGATCTTGAAATATTGCAGGTAGATTTTCCTTAAAATTTGCATTTTGAACAGTTTTTGCCAAAATATAAGTTTAGAAGCAGCCCAAAACCCAAGAAAAATCAAAACTAGTGTAAAATTAAGTTTTAAAATTGTAATTTTTCACATTGGTCTTATGGGTTTATAATCTGATAAAAAATAACAACGAAATAAAATAGGTACCATTACTTTTAAGCATTCTTTTTCAACAACTTCTAGATGCGAGGAGGTAAACTAATGATGCTTGTTCGTGTAAATAGAATGATTACCATGACACTATAACAAAAGGAAATTTAAAACAAACTAGCAAGGCTTGGTCTACCCGGTACTAATTGTATAATCAAGACAGTAATTTATTTGTCAACACACTTTTTTAGTAAAAATGAAAGTTCTTATGGATAATAATGGTTGTAGCAAATTACAATGACATTATTAAATAAAATTGACTAAACAAAGTTTGCTTTACACCTATCTATACATAAAACGAATATATGATATTGTCGTCCTTTTTCGTATGTACTGAATGAGCACGAAAAATAATTAACCAAATTGGGCTAAATTAACTTTAAATGCATTTTTCCCACAAGATTTTTAGTAGGAGTTTTTAATTCATCTGAAAATAAGAAGTAAAATTTGTTATTCTCGAAGTTTATTTTCAGCCGTTTAACTACATTTAGCTTTAAATGACCAAGTTATTAGATTTCATCCAACTTTCATTATTTAGTGAAGTTTGATTGGTTTTCATGTTATTATTATCCAACACCAATCTTTCAAAATTATTTTTATCATTGGGTTTTAGGATTACCCTTTAGCGTTTTATCTTGAAAACATTCAACAATGCAATACATCAGGTACTAAAGCGTAATTCTTTGCTATATATTGAGTTTGCAGCATGGAGCAAAGTGTTCGCTAAATAAATTATAAATTAAAATTACATGATATCAGTTAAATATCATATAACCATTTACGCTCAAAATCACATAGCCTATAATGAAACGTGTTATAATGAGTTTATAACACACTGAGGGCATGATTAAACATCTAGTTAAATCAAATAAAATGTGTCAGAATACCAAGAAAACCTTAAAACGTTTCTGTTCAATTTCTACAATAATGCACATAAAAGTTTAAAAAAGAATAGTGCACAATCATTTTTTGCGTAAATAAAAAAAGATCATTTCAAACTGTTATTTTATAACTTTAAATTAACGTGGTACCCATTATTCGTTTCATTATAATAACAGCAAACATACCAATGAGAGCCTCTTTATTATTTTTTACTAACAAAAATAAATACTGCATTTTTTATCCATCCGAGACGATTTAAGACAATATTGATTAAGGGATTGTATTGATTACATTATAATGACGATGAAATTTATTCGTTATGGATAGGCAACTGGTATAGTTTGGATAAAGGAATTATTTTTTGGGGGAAGAGGTCTGAATAGCGTTTAATTAGGTACTTTCTTTAATTTTTTATACTCACAACTACACTAGTAGCAATTTTAACTGCTCATATGTATAACTTTATAAATTATGTATAAATACCAGAATAAATTATCTATTAATTTAAAATGTGATCAGCGGAGGTAAATATATGCATTCAAATCAACTGAAGATCATTTGAAGATTGTCAGGATCAATTGAAGATTAGGTCTCTAGTTTTCATAGATCATTTAACTAATGTATATATACAAAAACATTTAATAGTTTAAGAAGCAGATGCTTCTCATGACAATGAAAATCTCCGACCTGCAGCGCTGTTGCACTTGCGGCAAAATTAATTAAGTGGCGTACGACATTCTGTCCAAGACAATATCATAACAACTTGCGGCTTATTCTCACGCAGCACAGCGTGAGAGGGGTAGCGGCTTCGTAGTTTGGGCGTTGACCAGTCAAAACTTTAATATTATTCCGTTTATTTGAAATCGTTGACCAGATGCACCGTTGACCGGTTGGACAATTGACCAGTTGGTAGCCACCCATTATAACCTTGAGTATGTCTTACTGTAGTATTAGCCATTGGTCATTTGCAATGTTAGTTATGTTGAAAAAATGTAAAAACAATTTTCATGTATATTCTTTATAATTTAAATTAACCCAGTAAATACATTGCTATATTAAAATATCGAAGTATGAAAAAATAAAAGGAAAAATACACAATTCAATATACGAAAAAAATTATTTTCCACAGAAAGTAAAGTCATATCCACAAGACCATCGATATTTTGCAGCTGTTGGACCGTCGCCTTGTGTTGTTGGAGCGTTTGACGTCAATAGCTCTGGGCGCCTACACAGTTTAAATACCCACCAAACCATTCTTGAACAAGGTGTGAGTGGTATTTAAACCGTCAGGCAAACCAGGATTCCCTGAGGAGAACTTGAGGTGGACGAACCGAGGTGAAGTACTAGCTAATATTTATCCAGGAGACCATCGATAGTTTGCAGCTGTTGGACCGTCGGCTTGCATCGTTGGGGAGTTTGACGTCAATAGCTCTGGGCGCCTACACAGTTTAAATATCACTGCCACCATTCATGAACAAGGTGTCAGTGCTATTTAAACCGTCAGGCAAACCAGGATTCCCTGAGGAGAACTTGTGGTGGAGAAACCGAGGTGAAGTACTAGCTAATATTTATCCAGGAGACCATCGATAGTTTGCAGCTGTTGGACCGTCGGCTTGCATCGTTGGGGAGTTTGACGTCAATAGCTCTGGGCGCCTACACAGTTTAAATATCACTGCCACCATTCATGAACAAGGTGTGAGTGGTATTTAAACCGTCAGGCAAACCAGGATTCCCTGAGGAGAACTTGAGGTGGACGAACCGAGGTGAAGTACTAGCTAATATTTATCCAGGAGACCATCGATAGTTTGCAGCGGTTGGACCGTCGCCTTGCATCGTTGGGGAGTTTGACGCCAATAGCTCTGGGCGCCTACACAGTTTAAATATCACTGCCACCATTCATGAACAAGGCGTCAGTGCTATTTAAACCGTCAGGCAAACCAGGATTCCCTGAGGAGAACTTGTGGTGGAGAAACCGAGGTGAAGTACTAGCTAATATATATGTTTACAATCTATTTATTTATTTACATACTACATAAAAGGCAAAGCTCAATTACAATGCAGCAGTTCAATAAAAAATAAAAAGGATTGGATTGATAAAAAATATTAACCTCTGGTGGTAAAAATAGTTAATAAAAAATATGAAATACCAAACGCTATGGATTTATAGAGTGGGTACAATTTATAATAAAAATAATTAAATGGCCTAGTTACTACAGGAAATATACTGCTATGCCTAGGTTTTCCTATTATCTCTGAAACTTTTGAACAAGAGGTCCTACCTCAAATCTGAGGGAATATCGTTGGTGAGGAATAAGATGCTCTACAACTTTGGTCCTTTAAAATTTTGCCGTAACTCACCCCATTCACCATTAAAAATGTTGACTTTCAACATTTCAAAATTCTTTCAAAAATATTTGCTATATTTTAAAATTTTTTTAATTACTACTATGACACATAGATACCAGAAATTCAGTACATATAACCTTGACTATGTCTTACTTTTATTAGCCATTGGTAATTTTCAATGTAACTTACATCGAAAAAAACATTAAATTTTTAACATTTTCATGTATTGTTTGTAATTTAGTTTAACCCTGTAAATACATTGCTATATCGATATATCGAAGTATGAAACAATAAAAACAAAAAATACACAATTCAATATACTAAAATAAGTATTTTGAACATATATTTCTCAAAATGGTACAATCTTGTATAACATACGGTATAAGATCCAGAAGACCATCAATAGTTTGCTGTTGGACCGTCGCCTTGCTTCGTTGGGGCATTTGAGTCAATCACTCTGGGTGCCTACACAGTTTAAATATCACTGCCACCATTCATGAACAAGGCGTCAGTGGTATTTAAACCGTCAGGCAAACCAGGATTCCCTGAGGAGAACTTGAGGTGGACAAACCTAGGTGAAGTACTTGTTAATATATATCCAGGAGACCATCGATAGTTTGCAGCTGTTGGACCGTCGCCTTGCGTCATTGGGGCATTTGACGTCAATCATTCTGGGCGCCTACACAGTTTAAATATCACTGCCTCCATTCATGAACAAGGCGTCAGTGCTATTTAAACCGTCAGGCAAACCAGGATTCCCTGAGGAGAACTTGAGGTGGACGAACCGAGGTGAAGTACTAGCTAATATATATGTTTACAATCTATTTATTTATTTACATACTACATAACAGGCAAAGCTCAATTAGAAAGCTGCAGTTCAACAAAAAATACAGAGGCTTGGATTGATAAAAAATATTAATCTCTGGTAGTAATATAATAATAAATCAATAATTATTTAATAAAAATCCAAGTCTATTTATAATGTTTCTATAAAGTCCAAAACATGTATTTTGAGTTAGTATTAAAAAACAATTATTGCTGGTAATTAATCTAATAACAATCTAAGAACAAAAAATTCAAACTGTTATTCATTACAAAAAAGAACAGAAACATAAAACATACATAATGACGAGAAACAATAATTAGGTCATTAAATAATGACAATTAAAAGTATATATCTAAAGAAACAATGAAAGTATATAATAGATACAGTAGACTCCCTCTTAACTCGGGACCAGGGGCCCAATTTTTGAATCAAGTGAGTCGTGAGTTACATCTCACCAGTTTGCTCCTTACCGACTGGCTCGAGATGGTAAAATTGAAGTTTGTATTAGCATCCGGTTTCAAACGTCAAATTAATAACACCATTTAATATTGCAAGTTCTATTAATTTAAAGATTTTTAATGACTTGCATCGTTATATTTAGAACACAATTACAACTTTCTTTTATTTTAAATGTTCAATTACACACTTTGTAAATATCAATATACATTTTAGGCTATTTAACTAACGTAAACATAACCTAGACGATTTTTAAAGTATGAAAGTTGTTATTGACAAATTAAACTATTTCCTGTTGAAATCAAGATGAAGAAGAAGAATTTTCAACTTCACGTGAGATTATCTCACCCAAACCACTCACCACCGATTTGTTAGGTGAGTGAAAACGGGTGAGTTGGTGAGATTTTCTGCTCAAATTACATTTTTATACATATATGCCACAATGGTGAATAAAACATTGCCTTGAAATACTGATGAAAAATATTAATTACTGGATGCGCAAGTTTTAAAAGACCTTAAAAATTGCATTCATTCTTAATTACCTATTAGGGTGGATGAAAATTGTTTGATAATAAGCCAACTCACCAACTCACTACTCACTCGATTGAAAAATTGGGCCCCAGGCCTCGGCCGTATAATGATTTGGCCGGTTAAACCCATGTACATTTAAAAAGCCAATTTACAATTTCATATGGCCTAAATGCAATTATGTCTTGAAAAAAAATCACCTCTAAATATATTACTATTTATAGTTTACATCCGGCACCCATGAAAGCTGAGACTAAAATACACTTGTTTCCTATTTTGTCTACACATTCACTTCCGGTGGCATATACTTCCGTCCAGCACAGTACATTTTAGGTGGTTTGAGAACATCATAATATAATGTTGAATTGAATGCTACAGTAGATAAGAAACAAAGTTTGCGGCGAAACATGGTCAGTTAGAGCACTGTTGAGATAAAAAATGGCCAGTTAAAAAGATGTTGTTTTTGTCCAGGGTAGGCCGGTTAAAGCGGAGGCCAGTTAAAAGGTGGCCGGTTAAGAGGGAGTCTACTGTAATCGCCTACAGCTTGGTAAGGGCTCTGCCCATTTGGGCCTGTTCTGGGGCCCACGCCCCAATACAGGTTTCCTTTGAGTATTTTATGCATAATTCTTAGCAGTGAATTAAATTTAAAATGCATTTAATGTAGGGGGGCCACCAACTGCTCAATTGTCTGTCTAACTGCCAACGTTGCATATGATCAACGATTTTAATAAACGGAATACTATTGAAGTTTCAACTGCTAAATGTTTGAATTCCTCAACGCCTCCACTTGGCCGGCTACCTCTCTCACGCCGCTCGGCTTAACAATAACGTGCATACAGTCACACCACCGGCAACCCTGGCGGAGACCTCCGCAAGCTACTACTGCATTATCTTCAACAGAATGTCGTTGAGCTACCTCTTGATTTCCCATTAAAGCAACCGCACAGCAGGTCAGAGTTTGTCTTTGCCATAAGAAGCATCTGCTACTATATTGATTAAAATTTAAAACTGTAACTTGATTTGACATCTTTATATTGCACTTCTAATTACTGAAATCAATGATAAAGTAACTTATAGTTCGCATATGTTTTAACCTCAAGACCGTGCAGAAGATACCCCTAAATAAAGGGGCGAAACCATTGTCCATGAGGATAAACTTTTTGGATTGCAGTGACAATGAGTTGATTCATTTACTGAAATCCATTTTTTAAGCGCATAAAACCTTAATTGATAAGTTAACTCATAATCAATTAAGTTAAATTCCCAAAAATAAGTATGCTTAATCTATGGTCTAATCTAAACTAAATCTAAAAAATTAAGTGATATACACGGTTACTAGCGGGAACGGGACGAATTTCAATCAGTTGTATCGTTATTACATGAGTTAGGGAGAATTTTGTTGTATCGTTGTCTTTAGTATGCCTTGACATTTTAGTCTAAATGCATACAACATAAACAGTTTTTATATACGTCTAACTGAAAATACATAATTGTACACCATACGGTACCTTAAATCTGACTCAAAATATTGCTATTAAAATTTCAGGAAAGTGTAGCAATTAGAAATCTTTGGTCTCGGACAAGAATATACCTGGGTAGACACTAGACAGTGAAAAATATTTTAGCTGAGCAGATAACACAATACAATTCATCAATACACAGTACAAATCTAAGAACAGGAGATTGCAAAAAAAATGAAAATACTCATTGTTTTAATGTACAAAATTTTGTATTGGGGGAAGGAAACCCAAATCTGCTGTATGTTGCGAGCAAAAGGCTTGGGGAATAAAAAAATATGTTACAGGATAGGAAAACTAACAATTTTAATGTTTTAAGTATTTAAAAAAATTATATCTTTTTTCAAAAGGCAATAAAACAAGGGCAATAAATAAATTGAGTCATCGTAAAATAAGCTTTAGGTTTGAGTTCCCTGACTTTCCCTGAATATCAGTCTGTTTTCCTGACTGTAGAAACCCTGTAAAAAAACATTAATCTAAATAGAGGTATAAAGGAAATGAAAAATTAAATAAAGATAGTTACATGTGGATGTGCTGGACATGTGCGCCTGACACGGGCGAGATGTTTGTAGAAGTAGAGTGGGCACTGGTTGCAAAATACTTCCACCTGGGATCTGAAGCAAATGCACTTCAGCATTTGAGGTTCCTCTGCCAATGTGTCTACGTTGTATTTCCGTTGATAATATTCGTAAAGCCATTGATAGTATTTTTGAATCTTCGTGGGCATCCTGAAAATTAATAGTAAATTTGAAAAAAAATTGCTTATGTGTGATGATAATTTTGTTTTAACATACCACAGTAAAACATACAAATTTTATTTTAGATAGAAAATGTTTGGAGAGGATTTATCGAATATCGAGGACAAAATTGCCCCCACAAATCGAAGAATGTTTGTAATGTTTTAATTCAAACTTGGGATTAATTTTTTTTTTTAATTTAAAATTATTTAAACATGAATATACTTTTTAGTTTTTTATTTTTACGGAAGGAATTTTGATAGACAAGCTATCATCATCAGCCGTACCATAAACTCATTTTATTTGTTTTTTTTTATTTAATTTTTTGTTGTTGCATATTTAAATAAACCTTTGCATTTATTTGAACTTTACGCGTATGTTATTATTTAGTATATTATTGCAAACATTTTCAATCACTGATTAGTAAAACAATGAATGATTTTTGAAAAGGTAAAAATATCTCCCCCCCCCCAAACCATTACTGAATACATATACCGGGTGTCCCAGACCATCCAGACACCCATTTTAAAATATACAAAGTTAATTTTTCACATAAACAAATTGTGCTCTATCCATTGATGATAATTTCAATGTACAGAGTACCAAAAGTAACTTATCCAGACCGAAAGTCTTTAATTTTAAATATGAACCCCCACTTTTTTATGGTATTTTTGGATTCTACACATAATTCTAAGACAACTTTACAATTTAATGTGTATCCCTAATCCTAACGGTTTGGTAGATAAATGGTGGTAGAATTTTTATTTTTTCCGTAAGAATAACATGGGGCTAAATTTCACATCCATTATCTCTATAAATGTCCCGTTAAAATAAAATGGTCTATTATTAAAATGCCTTAGCTACTTCTATTAAACACTTTAGCATCATAAATTATTTGTTTTGTCATAAATAATTTTATTTTTCAATAAAATTACAATATTGAGGAGATTATTTAAAATGCATGGAAAACAAAAATTAATTACTTGATGTTTTAAGATGAAATTTTATTTAAAATTAGGTTCCAAGATATTTTTATGCATTAACATTCGTGTTAAAGGTAAAGTTTCAGTTGTAATGGATATGAAAATTTGCTCCATGTCATTCTTATGGGGAAAACAAAGCTTCCACCGCCATTATCTCCCAAACGGTTAGGATTACAAGTACACATTAAATTGTAAAGTTGTCTTAAAATTATGTATTAAATCCAAAAATACCATAAAAAGTGGGGGTTTGTATTTAAAATTAATGAATTCCGGTCTGGATAGATTACTTCTGGTACATTGAAATTGTCATCAATTTTATACAGCGCAACCGGTTTACCTATAACAGCACAATTTGTTTTTGTGAACAATAATTTGTGTAGATTTTAAAGGGGGTGTACGGATGGTCTGGGACACCCGGTACATTTGCCACAAAATGTTAGGCATACAAAATTTATAAAAATCAGGCTTTATTAAATCTTTATTTTAAACGATTAATAACAATATATCTACACAAAAAACGGTTTAGGGGTCGTCCATAAATTTCGTCATCTGAAAATAGGGGGGGGAGGGTCCAGATTGAAAATGACGGTAAGGTGATGTGCAAGGGGGGGGGTCGACTTTGATATGACGTCATTTTAAATATTCTGTTTTATATTGAATTTTAACAGTAAAACAATTATAAGTTCTAACACAACTCAACTATTAGAAAATAATTATCTATAAAATACATTAGACCATTTTAAGGCGTTGCTCTATAGTTTATTTTTCCATTAAGAAAGTCATTTTGGCTTTATTTCTGGAGGTAAATTCAGATTTTATTGCTCAATTTTTTTAGTTTATCATGTAACATTTAAAAAACATTATTTTTACTTAAAACGGAGGTTTGTTATAAATGACGTCATTTTTCCGAGAGGGGGGGGGTCAGACAAATTATGATGGTAGGATGATTTTAGGGAGGGGGAGTCCAAAAATGGCCAAAAAGTGATGACGTAATTTATGGACGGCCCCTTACTTCTATTACAAGTTCTTAAGTAAAAAGAGGACACTTAAGTTTTCGACCAGACACTTGGGCCTAGCTAGTGATCATGCTATCTATGTAAATGAATGCCTTACACCGAAGAAGAAAAAGCTTATGGCCGCTGCTATAGAAGTGAGGAAGACTAAGGACTTCAAGTATCTGTGGGTGCGAGGAGGGAAAATTTTACTTTGGAAAGCTTAAAATTATACAGTGTTGAAGGAGTTATTGTGGTAAAATACAAGGCGGATCTTGCCAAACTGTTAATGTTGACAGGAATGAAAATACAGTAAGAATTCAGCCAGTCAATATTTCAATCAAATAAGGATCAATCATTATAAAATATATACTTAGAAAATATATATATATAGACTCAAAAAATATACTGATAAAATATACATCAGGGTGAATTGTTCATACTATAATGTAATTTTCCAGACAGATTTAGTATTTCACTCAATTCATACTTGCTGTATTTTACCTCTAACTCTAAAAATAATTATGTTTAAACCTACAATCGGTTTTAAAATAATTCATTAAAATTTTTGTATTATAAGAAAAATGTTGATGCATTTTTGGTAGAGCTCTCTATTGATAAATTATATCCAGATATAATAATTTTAAAAGAAATTTGGATTATAAGCAATGAAGTTAATATGTATCAAATTTCAAATTGTGTTTTGTATCCTCATTAAAATGTTGTGCAGTACAGAGCTATAGGAGTAGCTGTTTACTGTAAAAAAATATAAAAAATACGTAAGTTTTTTTAGTTGCTGTTCCTTAGATTTAACTGTAGACGCTTTGAAACTTGCTTTTAAACATTAAGTCAAAACATTTTTTTGCTGTTTATCTTTCACAAAAAGCGGCATTGTTATACAGCTTACAGAGAATACATAAAAATTGGAATACTTAAATACTAATACTAATATTGCACAGAATTCATCTTAAAATATTATATACATTACTGTTCATAAATTCAGAGAAGGAATAAAATGTATTGTGTATAGTAGGGGCTATTTAAAATAGTAATAAAAAGCCACGTTGTTACCTTATTTTTAAAATTAGGAAGTTTAAAATCCCAAGTTAAATTGGTAAGTTGGTAAGTTTTGTGGCCATCCCGTTCTGACTGACTGAGTTGATTAAAAAATATATATGCAATTTACTTGTTGTGATGTTCTAGTTTTGGTTAGTCAGTGTTGCGGAATGTCAAGTTGCAGTCTGATTTCTTGTTGAGTGTTTGTGTATTTCTTGTCTGGTAGAAAAAAGATGTAGGTTGGTTTTTGTAATTGTCAGTACAGTAGAACCTCGATAGTTCGACTCTCGATAGTTCGACACTCCTGATAGTTCGACATGGTCCATGACAACTTAACATGTTAATAATGACCGATAGTGTCAGGGGTGGACTGACACTATGAAAAGGGCGGTGGAATGAGTACCGGAGGGGCGCCATATATATATACATATATGGCATTCATATTATTATGTATATAATGAAGAACATTTATTATACATATTTCGACTATCATATAGTTTTCTAGCAATTAAAATTATAACCTTAAAATATTAAAGAGTTTATAGTTTAACTACATATACGAACTCGTATCTTGACTAGTATACGAGTTGCTTGAAATCGAGCAATTTATTTTAATACAATACAAATGTTACTTTTAGCTCTAAATCACAGTAATGACATCCGACCAATCCAATATTGTGAGTATCTGTAATCACCAAAACAACACGTATTTACAGCTGATTATTAACACATGTTTAAAATGCTTTATTCAATCCCAATGTTATTTAAATGGAAAATTTTGGGATTTCAATGGTGGATAGGGCCTTTATTTTTAGTCTGATTCTCATCAGTTTTTGGCGGAAACAACTACAGACCACGCCCTATCCAACGACACCAAAAACTTGAAAATCGGTTGAAAATTGTAGGAGGAGTTCTCAAGACAAAAAAAACCCTTAGCTATACTTATTAAATAAGTATACATTTCTTGAAAACGGCATAGTTGAAACATATGACAAAAAATATGGATACTTTGGTCGTTATTTCTAATGATTATAATAACAGAATCCCTTAAAATTTTAACAATTAACAATGTATCTATAGAAGTATAGTACTGTAGTTTGTAAAATACAGTAATCAAACAAGTGTTAAAACTGTAACCTCTTAATTTTCAATAAACATTATACACTGATATTAAAAACAAACTAATGAAAGTAAAAATTACTTTACAATAAGCATTTGAAGGCTTTGTAGGCAAATATAAAAACTTGAAAGCCGTAGATTTTATCTTTATCAAAACAAACATATTTTATTTACATTACTGTTTGTTTATATTGCTGCCCATAAAAGTTAAGTCAACATGCCAACTGTTTATACGTGAAGATGTCTTCGTAATTGTTCACTCTTCTCACTCAGCTTGTCGATTATCTAATAATTATTGATCTTGACAAGAATATCTCCCTCCATGTTCATAAGAAATGAGGTCTGAAGGTGTTCATCAGTGAGTCGTGAACGGGAACGGAGCCTTGTTTTGATATATTTTAATTTTGCAAAGGGCCGTTAACATGACACTTGGGTACCTGGTAATGTGAAGAGATATACTTAAAGGCTTTAAAAAGGTTCGTATACAGCCTTGATTCAAGGTTTTTGTTTTCAAGGCCCTTGAAAACAAAAACATTGGACTCGAGTACGACGTCGAATGCACACTTGAAGCAATTATTGCATTTTTAACACTTTTACACACTGAATATACTGCACATCGCTTGGGTCTCTTTATTCATCATCATGTAAGTTGCTGGAAACCAATTCTTCTTCCGAGAGAGCTCACCTTCAAAATCATCGGTTGGTTCTATTATGTTTACCGGCTTCCATAACTGGTGATGACACGCAGACACGGTGATTAAAATATACTAATTCCTCCTCCATTTCCAATCCTCGCAATCGGTAACTAATTCTATTATCCATTGAAAGCTAGAAGAGTTAATGCCAATGCTGTTAAACCGCTTGCGATCAAAATATTTTAAATCTAAGCATAGACTTTGTTTTGCTGAAAACTTTTCGTTCATACATTTGACAGCTTGATCTATAACACAGTTAAAAACGGTTACTTCAAATCGGCGATTGCTGTCCTCAAATTGACCTAATTATTAGGCCACGTCTCCTGATGAAGTTTCCCCCAGCCAACATTTTCTTCTTCTTCCTACTCTCACCCCAGGCAGTTTTGTTTCTATGATGATTTCTTCCATATTAAGAACTGTACCCGACAAGTGTTCGATTTTGTTCGTCATTTCAGTGACGAAGACCTCTGCAGATTTGAAGACATCGGCAAACTTGGACCTAGCACCTTTAAAATCCTAAAGGCGCCTTTTTTCCTAAATGCAGCTTACTAGCCTCAATGCTTGAACATAGTCAAGATCCTGGGCTTGCAGGTAATCTGTAAGTGTAGTGGTGTGCTAAAAAATCATCAGGAAAGTCATTGCAACGAATATTGCCTGGAAACTGCATAGTTTCTGCAAAATGCAAATACAGCATCGTTCCTAACCTGTTAAAATTGTCGATTTATTAAAACAATGGATTACAAGAGTCGTTTTAATACGCCTATTTATATTCAAAACTGTACATATTCCAGAATAAATACAAATATACACTTTTTGTAAGGTTTAACAAAATCATCCCCCTGGGATTGACCACGAGTGTCACAATGGTCGCGCCCAGCAGGCTGACAGCTGTTTTGCCGCACAGGTTAGCCAACTATGTCGAGTCATTGCTACACGAAAGAGTTCCCAGTTGGAGCAATTTATCAAAGTTGAACATTCAATTTATATGAAGATAACCGTATTATGTTCAAGTCATGAAGTGCAAAAACATATTAATCGTTTTAGGAAAAATAAAACTCACAAATATTGAACTTTCAAAAAATATTTTACAATTCCTTATAATGGAAAAATCTCGTCCTAGGGGCGCCGGGGCGCCTTGATGGGGAGGGCGCACCGGGAATTTTCCCGGTGTCCCGGCGGCTCAGTCCACCCCTGGATAGTGTCCCTGCTGGAGCCTGACAAAGGTGAAAATATAAACAAATTGGCGAATGATTTGAATGTTGTTTATGTTAAAGTTCAATTAGGTTATGGTTTCACTAAAATTTAGTGTTTCCTAAATTCAAATTATGATTTTAATACTCCCAGTGTTAAAATTTCCCATATACTCCCTATAGTTCGAAACTTCGATAGTTCGACACTCTCTAAGTCCACAAAGTGTCTAACTATCGAGGTTCTACTGTATATGTAAAATGTAAAGGTTAATGGCTGCAAAAATCTTCATATGTATGAATGAAGGCCGACAATGTTCAAGACGATGTTCCCTGCACATTGTTCAAAGAACCTTTTTCTTGATCAGTTGGTTGTCCAATATGGATAAAGAATGCTCCAATAAGATCAAGCCTAGTGAGATTGGAACAACCTAAAATGCAACTCTGAAAAATTCTAAAAAGATGATGTTCTTTTAGTTTTCAGAAAAGGTAACTCACATGAGAGGGCCTTTTACAAAGATTACTTTCATGATAATTTTGAGTCAATCAAAATGCCCGGAAGCTTCACAGATTGAAAATTCTTGCTCATGTGTCAAACTGAGAAAAACGTTCTGCAAATACAGATAATAATGCTGTCATAAATGTTTATGCTTTATATATACATACTTCATACTTAAGAGATATATTTTTAACAGAATTAAATCAGTACTTACAATCTGTAAGTAATCTTACAAATATGTTCTGCTTGTAGACGATATAATAAAAATCTTTTAGAGAAAAGTAAAATTTTTTATGAGTTTAATATGTGTCTAGCGTATATGGGTTGGAAAGTTTAGTTAGAGAACCTACTACAATTATTGATGAATAATTGTAGTAAGTTAGGTTCAAACTTTTATAGACCATGTTTATTTTAAAGTGTATAACAAAAATTCTATTACGGTAAAACTTATTACCTATAATTGTTTATGCAAATTTAACTGATCATAATAAGATATGTGTGTCTATGTGTATGTATTGATTGATTCATATATATATATATATATATATATATATATATATATATATATATATACACAATATAAAATGTTATGCCACTAACTTTCCGTACAAATATTTTTAAGTTAAATGCTCTTTTGGAAACTGCTGATTGGTCTAATATCAAAAAAGTGTGAATATAGGCCTACATAAATAGTGAATACACATGGAAAATATAGTTTATAATATGGGTTTAAGGTTTTTTTAATCTTGATTATTTCCTTCTCTTACCATGCCTACACCACCAGACTGTTTTTATTACAAAACTACATACTTTACTTGAGATACTTTATTTTGAAACACCGACACACTCTGTGGTGCGTATTTTAAGGTGAGTATGACTGAAGGGGTGAGTGTGATGATTATGATGGATCAGATAAGGTGTAGCTTTGCTACTGACAAATATCAGCTGTTTTATTTGTCAGGATCATTAATTAATAGCCCCATGACCAAAGGCAGCTGGGTCCAGTATCGAACCATCAAAAAGCACTAACTTTTCTCAGGCAAATGTGGGTTGCATTCTAAAAATACATAAAATGTTTGTGGTCGTTCCAAGAATCAAACCCGTCACCTCCTCATCAAATCTCAAACCTTAGTCCAAGATTCTAAACCTCACCAAATGCCCTAACGCATGGCAATGTGTCGTAATGACATCAAGCTAAGGTCTTAAAACTTTACCTGTCACAAAAAGTTTTACTTTAGTCTCTAGCCTGGTGATGAAATATTAAGTAGCCTAAGCTTAACCACTAGTCTGCCTCTCACAGAAGGTACAGTACCCTCTCTTAACAGGTCTACATGTAAACCTATATCTAAAGAATTTAACATTTTGACTGTCTCAAATTTATATAGGTACTGTAATACTGAAAATTTTATCATGGTGCAATCAGATTTTGATAGCCTTTTGACTGAAAATGCTGATCATGGGTTTAGATCACTAGGTTTAGACACAATTTTCAATACCAAAAACATTGTTTGAAACTTATTGAGAAAACACCTTCTTATATGGGTAAGAAACTTTATAATAAATTGCCAACTGAATATTAAAATTTAATTCACTATCCTAGATTTGAAAGCGGAGTGGCAAAATTTTTGTTGGAAAAAACTATTATAAGTTAATGTAAATTAATTTACATTAGATCCTGACTTGTGAATATGAATTGTGAAATATAGGCTAGTTTGTAAATATTTTATATTATACATTAATATTTGAATTTCAATGATTTATTGCATTTTGTTTTGACAATGTCACCAGTTCTTTTAGCAATTCTATGTCTGATTGTAATGTCACAATAAAGATTGATCAGATTTAGGCCCTAACTGAACCTCACAGGACTGAAGCTATGTCTAATAACCTAAATAGATGAGGGCAACTACATAACCAGGTAATATAAAACAAAATAAATACCTATATTATTGTACTATACGGCGAATGCACCACTGAATGAAAAGCTACCGATGAATGAACAATTTCCCAGATTCTTGTAATTATTAAGCATTTTGTAGCTTGTTCCCTTACACCAATTAATGCACTCACTATTGTTACAATATGTATACACAAGTCTCTGGTTCTTTTTTGTTTGTTTTACATATTTCACTAACGGTTTACCCTAAAGGAGCTGACCAATGTCAGCTGTTTCTTATTTCTCTAGCTAAACTGATCAGTTAATAAGGTATACTCCATGTAGGCTACCTCTGCTGCCTTCCTTATTACTGTTTTGCCTTAACAATTTTTTTTTTACATTTTAAAGTTATATAATTTAGATGAAAGATGATTTTAGAGACATTTTCTCTGTAAAACCTCAACATTTACTTTGATTTTTTAGTGTTCATGTCATGGAACATAAAATGCAACCATGCCCCCAGTGAATGAGCACTTGTTCAATCACTGGTGAAAAAAGCACAATAATTTTGATGTCGATTTTTTAATCATACCTTTAACTTGAAAGAATGTCTGATTTGAACATAATTAAATAGCATTTCTATTAAATAGAGTTACCAATAGATGAACACTCTTCTCCAAAAAATTCATTTTGCAGCTTGGTCGTTGGATATGTGTTCATTTACTAGAACTTCACAGTTTAAGCCTTGTTATAGCTAATGAACATGATTAAATCTTGCTGAATTAAAACTAATTAATAAGAAATACTTATTTAATTTGGTTAATGGTTCTGAATTTAACTTGACAAATTAAGAGTTCCATTCTAGACAGTTAGAAATATATTGTTGTGGTAAAAATATGCCGTACTAATACGCTTAACACATGAAACGAACTTAATAAAGTTTATAATTAGATTGAATATTTGTACATAAAAACCTAACTCAAAATTTCCTAATTTATTCTCTGTAAATATTTACAGACAGAAGAAAAAAGAAACAGGATGTTACATGCAAATCTAATCTTTAACGACCAGGGACCTCAACAAAAGTGGGTACTATGCCTCATGAAATTGAAAATTTGAGGATCAATGCAGCTAAAGTAGATGAGAACAGTTGTACAAGAGAAAAAAGACTTGAGTTATAAAAGTTAAAACATAAATTTTAATATAAATGATTTGTAAAACCTATTGTTAGAAACATATGAACGTCTAGTTTGTAGCTACATTGAGATATTATTGGATTTAATAAACGAATATTGATAGAATAAACGTACCTAGTGTTCTCTAACTATTAGAAGCCTATACGATTATTGGAACACTGTATTCATTCACTAGTGATTTTAGCAATTTAATAATTTATTTATTGTGGTAGGCATAAATTTATTATGGTTATAGAGAGTGTACAGTATGAAATAATGACTCAAATTAGACCATTTCCTACAGAATACATTTATACTATTAGTTTTTACAAACCACGTCTATTTACAAAGATATGCTCAGTCAAGCGCCATGTTCGGGTATTGTGAATCATACTGCCTTGCCAACTTTGTGTGAAAACTTAGGGTAAATACCCTAAATTTATAAATACCCTGGTATTTTTGGGTATTTATGAAATCGAGCAAGATAAATTGTATATACTCCTAAATACTTTTTTATTATGATAGTGTAATATATTAGAATAGTCTTCAACCACTTATTTACCATTTGTTCAATGACTGAGTGATTTTTAATGATATTCCCCTACCCAAAACTTTGTAAAGAATCAGGATTGGTTGTGTTTAAAATTGTATATGATCAGTTGCATTACCGTAACTATAATCTTGATAATGGATAGGTAATCTTATTATTACCAATGGTAAATATTCTAATATAGGCTGTGGCTATTTCAATTAATTTATCATTTTATAAATACCCAGGAGTTTTAAAGTATTTATAGAGGGTTTTACTAAACAAATTGTGCTGTTTTAACATTAACCCGGGACAACTCGCGCTATCGAAAGTCCCGCGGTCACTCGCGCCGTTAGAGCGCTCCTAACATTTAACAGCATCTTACACTTCAAAGTAATTATCATAATATTTGTTTGGTAGATGAAATAAATACATCGCTACACATTTAAAATAAAATAATAACATATTTATTGTAATTTACAACTTTTTTTTACTCAAAAAGTAGGACTCCGGCAGTTCCGCGATCACTCGCGCCGTTAGAACTATACTAACATGGAGAGTCACGCGAACGCTCGCGCAGTTAGGCGGGCGCTAACAAGGGTGGAGGTGCGAGCCTTTTCCCCTCTAAAACTACCCTCCCCACCACACTACCCACCCCAAACTGCTGTAGCGGGTGCATAGAATACTGAGGAAAGCATTCTTAAAAGCTCAGTCGCAAGAAATCATTATTAAAAAAATTTTCTTCAGAGGAACTAAAAATGTTAGAATCAATCTAATAGCGCGAGTGATCCCGGGTTAAATTTTAAAACCCTACAACGTACATTAAAATTATTTATTTTACTAGAATCATAATTAATAACAACTTTATACTGATACATTTAGTACAATTCATTATATCTAACACACTGATAGCTCCAAAGACATCTAATCTAATATGTAGGGGTGTGCGATATTAGATACCACATGAGTATGTTAGTTAAATTTGTATTAGTTGCCGAGAAATATTGCTATAAACCTAATCTGATATTGGGTTCCTAAATATTGATATAAGGACACATCGCAGTGCAGACATACCATGCACATCAGTAAAGAATTAGTTTTTAGAATAACCATTGAATGTTTCATATAATCTAATACAAACTTGTCTGTTTAAAATACAAAAAGTAATTCATTCTGAAAATTACTTGGGAAAAATATATTGAAACGCCATTTGAAATTAAGTTATAATATGAGGTATAATTCTTTCTTGTGTAAAGAATTACTATAGAACCTCCCTTATGGGACCTCCCTATAACCGACTCCTCCCGACCTTGTGTCCGACCGTCTATTTGTGATTTCCTCGTGTTGCTGAGCCTGACAAAATGTGACAGACTTAAATTCTATGCACTATGATTTGTTTTACAAATACGTATAAATAATGTCATTTTTTAATTATTTAACATATCTTGATGTTTCAATTCATGTGTTATAGGTATAATAAAGTTATATTACAATACTGTAAAGCTGTTTACCTGTTGGCCGTTCAGACCATGGCCCGGTCCCGTCAGATATGGGAGGTTCTACTGTATGTAGCAAAAAACTTAAATAAAAACTTTAAACATTGAAAAACTGAAACCTACAATATTTTTACTCCTGGATAAATTCTGTCTAGACTTGAAACACAGACAGAAATACGCATCCATTCAATTGTCTACACATGTGGCAGGCAGTCTCACATTAGATCAAATTCACACTAGAAAAACTAATATGATTTCTCGTTTAGCCAACAAATAATGCTCAAAAACCTCAAGTAATATTTGCTGTAAATAATGCGAATATTAAAAGAAACCGAATTAAAAATACTGATCTTTGCAGCATTAATATGTCAACAGCATATGACGGCAATGTAGATATTAATATTAGTTGAAATCACATATTGGTTTTTTTAAACTAATATAATATTTACTGAAAATAATGTGAGTATTAAGAGAAACCGAATTTTAAAAAACTGTTTTGTGCAGAAGTGATACGCCAACGGAATATGGCTAAAGATATTAGTAGTAGTCGGTATCAAATATTTGTTACCCTACGCATTGGTTACTTTTGAAAAACTAATACGAAATAACCTAATACTGATATAATATTCAGCCATCCCTACTAATCTACGGTCAATCTCTGTCCATGCGCTGTGCAGCATGTTTCTTACAATCAATGATGATTTCTTACAAATACTTTCCTTTGAAAGGGCAAAATCACGGATCTTCAGAAATTATGCAATGGTTTTCTCAAATCCCCAAAGGAAAAACTTGCTTGGAATCAATTTGGCATTTATTGTGCCACCTCAACAAATCCTTTGTTTGATCTTTTTAAGATCAGATTAGAAAATTTGAAGTTAGGCTATTGCATAATTTAACCGACAACAAAGTAACACCTGTTTTCTAAGACAGCGTGACCAAATTAAAAGAGCCGATGAATTTAGAGGTGCCAACCATATATATACTTAGAAAGAATGAAGTTAGATAAAAGAAGTTAGAAGAGTGAAGAAAGAAGAAGGAAAAGGAAGAAGAAGTTAGAAGGAAGAAATTAGAAAAACTATAGAAAATATAATTGAAAAGACTTAGTGAAAAAAATTTCAAATGTAAACTTTAAAAAATTGTAAAACACAATAAAAAACTGGTTTAAATTCCCATACGTCAAATATTGTCAGTGGAATAAAGTTTATTATTTTTATTATTCGTGAAAATCGTGTATTTAATATGATCAGTTTAACTTGCCATAATTTTTTTCATACAATCATTGTGTATGACATTTTCAATTAGGTCCAACTCTATTAGAGTTTTGTGCGAAGAAATAATAAAGGTAAGTTTTTTTTTAACTTAGTACTAAATCAAATATCTTAAAAAAAATCATTTTAAAATTATTATTGAATATTTACTATCATACAGATTGAGTTTTGGCCCAATTCCTTGGGTTAGTTTACAAAAACTAGGTCAAATTTTCCTCTCTTTAAATGATAATTACTTTTAATTGGGCCTACTTTTTAAATCCTTTTTGTCATAGTCAAAAAGGTTAAACTAATTTAACTAAGAAAAACCACCTAATAAAACTTAAATTACCTAGGACCTAGGTATTTATGCCGATTATCCTCAAAAGTAAAATGCTAGTGGTGATTGTATGAACAATTTTAAAACACATTTTACTATCATTTTACAATCTTTACAGGATAAAAATTTCAAAAATACAACTCAATCTTTTGTGAATTCGATAAAAATTATCAATCCCCAATTTTAGGGTATTTATGTGGGCCTGGGAGGCTACCCAATGAATCAATGAATTTTATTGAGAAGTTAAACTTAAACAGTAATTGGCTAAGGCATAAGTATTTACAATAAACGGTATCAGTTAACTGACACATACTTTCTCCCAACAATATAAAAAAAGGTGTTAAAAGCTCCAAACATTAATGTCTTGATGACTCAGTTGGATAGCTACCAGCTGAGCAGCGCTCGTTTGACCCTACGCGCGTCTGTGACTTTTAACAATGTACTGCGTTTACCGCTAAACGAAAAATTGAATTTTCTCCGCAACCACTTGACGTAGAGCAATAATTTAAAATACTGGATTATTTAGTTTTTTTAGCTTGATTTAATGGTGATAAGTAAAATTTATTTCGAGACAACAGCTATTTTGAAATTTCAAAAAATTGATTTTTGAAACACTTTTTACTCCATAACTTTTGAACGCGCATTTTCTCGGAGATGCGGGTGGTGTCATTTTATTCACCATTTTAAGCTTAATAAACCACAAAATTTTAATCAAAATCGTTAGAGCCGTTTTTGAGAAATTTTGATTTTTGACGATTTTTGAGGGTTTTTGGGGGTAAACTACCCTTAAAAATCAAAAATTCAAAAAAATGAAAAAAACGCCTGGAATTATCGTGAGTTTGGACCTACATACCAAATTTCACCAAAATCGGACCATGGGGGCATTCTCTAGCTCTGTTTACATCCAGACACACGGACACACGGACACACAGACACACAGACACACACACACACACACACAGACATCACTCTGAAAACCACTTTTTTGGACTCAGGGGGCACCAAAATGGATAAATCCACAAACAACTCAAATTCGAAAATTTTGACGAAAACAATACTTTCTCCATATACTATGGTATAGTGGGAGAAAGTAAAAGCAATCAGTTCAGGCAGTCCTCTTGACTCACAATAGCAAGCACTACAACTAACATGTAGCAAACCATGAAAATCCATATACAAAACAAAAAGTCCATGCAGATATAAGTCCATGAACAAAAACCTTGCAGGCACCAAACCAAGCAAAAAACACATCAAACATAAATTATTTACAGATAGCCCAATTCTGAGAGGTTAGCTTCATAGGACTCAGACAAGCTGTAAAGTGATTATCCAAAAGCCATGCTTTGATCGTCTTCCCAAAATTGAGTGCTGGCAGCCGTCTCACTTGGATTGGCACCTTATTAAAAAACCTTACGCCTGTAAAAGGGAAACATTTCAGTACTTTACTTAATCTACATCGATCAACAACTGTGCATAGCAGATTTGGAAATGGTAATTGTGTTGAGGTGGCACAATTACCCTCGTCACGCTTTATTGTCATCAAGTACTGATAGATATACACACTAAAGACTGTCAAAACCTGACAATGTTTGAAAAGGGACCTACAGTGTTCAAGCCAGTGGGTTCCATACATGACTCTCAGATCCCTTTTCTGCAAAAGCAGAATCCTACCGTATCAACCCTACAAGAATGTCCCCAGAAGAATCCCTGGGTAAATACCGTACCCAATTTATACCTATACCGGGTATTGAAATCGCCCACATCACTAGTTATATATGACTAAATTTCAATTATAAATGTCGTCTTTAAATGAATTCCTGGCAACCATTTACGGCTGTTAAGTCCACAACCAAAATGTCAATTTTTCCAAACATCCACTACTTATTACGTCCACTCTTAATATGATGTCCATTCATATCATTCATTTAAGATTGATGTCCACAAGACAAAACGTAAACATACAAAACTTGTTAAAACTGAACATTTAAATTGCACATTTTGTCAAAGTTGGATGTGTACTTTTACCACCATTTGCTACGACTTTGCAAGGTGAGCCATTTCTGCAATATGATTCAGGTGTAGGTGAAAATCAATTATTAATATTCTCAACTAATGAGGCATTTAACATCTTGATACGAGGTATTTCTGGCAGATGGAACTTTCAAAACCGTACCAACAATTTTCTTCCAGCTTTATACAACCAATGACTTAACCTTCCATTCCCTTTGGTATACTGTTTATTAGTTCACAAAGACAAAGATACATATAATAAAATGTACCAACAGATAAAAAAATTATGTAGTGCAGCAAATATCCAATTTATCCAAATATCAATGTAAATCCTATTAAAGTATTTGATTACTACAATGTTTTTCATAATGTAGTATTTTTTTTTTTTTTTTAACTGCGTCATATTGTAAACAATATGTCCAAATATTTTGGACATTTTAATGATTGGAAATACACTCGATTGGACGTAAGAAAGTTGGACAAAAAGTAGTGGCCATATTAGATATGGACCAAAGAAAATGGACATTTTGTCTGTGGACATAAAAACTATGAACTTAACAGCCGTAAACCATGGCAATCCCTAAGGAGACAATACCTAAAATATTTACATTTCACAACTCCCAATTTTATTTTTTTACAAATTAAGGAGATTTTAAAAATGAGGGTTTTCAAAGCTTATTATTATTATTAATTTGTGAGTTTTGCTGATTCTGTTATTGTTGTGGCTCTCCAGTACTTTGGTGGAACTAGCCTGTGTAATACTGGAGACATTTTATGAATTTACGAGTTCGGGGCAACCAATAAAGGAGCATTGGGGCAGAGCCCCCAATAATAATTGAATCTTTATGAATGATGTAAGTTACATGTATATGTGTGGTATATGTATATATGAAATGAATGAGAAATATTTGTCGTTTCGAATTGGTTGTTTCGAAGGGGAGAGGAAATTAAAATTCTTTCAAACACAAGCAGAGAAAACATAAAGTTGTGTATAAATTGGGATTGATTAACGACATTCCCAGGATCAATCCCATTTATTCGTCTATTATAGATATATACTACATTCCCTTGTAATCTGACAATCTTGTAATTATAACAAATTCTAAGAAAAAGGTACGGTACTGTAATCTATCTAGCATCTGCTTAATTTATTTTACAACAGAAGAAATCTTTTGTTCATAAGCTAAATAATTTATGAGTCTGAAGTCGGCAATTTCATTGCTGCCGTACCTCATGCGCCTCTTTTGTTGAGTTATATCAGTATCAACCTGTCGTTTGATATCCCTGTCCTTTAAAAACTATAGATAAATCCACACTGTATAAAGTTTCCGGTTTAATATGGGATATTCATAATTCATATTAATCCCAAGTATTCAAATAAGGTTTGATAATTTAAATAAAGACCCTAGCCATTAGCAAAATTAGATAACAGGGTTTTCCAGTTATTATATTTACGAGAAAATAATACCGTACTATAAGATTCACTGCTTTGACACTGTCATTAATATATTTATGTAGCTGGTGTTGAATAAACTAAAGTCATATTCATATATATTTGGTTACAGTAACAACTAGACAAAACATATTTTTAGTGTGAGGTGGGACAGCAAAGAAGTGGGGCAAACAAGGGACAGTTATTTTTTTAATGAGATTTTATTATTTATTTTAACATGTTTTATCACCAAAATGTAGCTTATTATTTGATAAGTTATATCCTATGATGATTAGAACAATATCATATCAGTATCAGTGAAAAAATTCGTTTTTTTTAACTCCACATTTTTGCTGCCGAAAACTTTGGTTTTTGTTGTAAAAACTTTCTTTGTCTACAATTGTATAATTTTTGAATAGGCCTATCTATAATTTTTATATGATGAGATAGACAATTTTTTTAGCTACAAAATGGTGTTTAAACTTGAGTCCTACCATTCATAGGGCATGTAATATTCAATAAAAGGCTCAAGGGGTAATTATGGGACACTTTTTGGGACGGATTCAGTAACTCAATTTTAATTACTTTTTACATTATTTAATGGCTTTTATTTCTTTTAGGCTTTTAAATGTTGATGAATGATAAGTTATATCAATATAAACTTGCAATGGTGGGACACTATTAAAAAAGAACCAAAATATTCGTAAGAGGTGCTTGAAAAGCCGTTAAAGAGGTTGAAATAGAAAAAAGTTATTAGAACTGCAGCTGATCAATATAAAAGATGTAAGAGAGCATTTTAAGTAGACTACTTTAATTATCATGAATAGGCCTGCAGTATTTCAACTCATTTATACCTAAACCTTGGTCCGAACTGAACCCGGTAAATGACAATATTTTAGAAAAAATGTACACAAAATCAGCCTTTAGGTTAATTTTTTAGAAAGTGACTTTTTTTTAAATTTTACTTTAAAGAATTTGTCTAGGGGGTAGTTTTTTCATTACCTTAAATTTTTCATAGTTTCGACTTCACTTGAAAACTGTGTATTTTCCAATCGATCAAACAACACTTTTTTCAATTTTTTTTCCTTACCAAATATTGTAGGGTACTGTCCCAGAATGTCCCAGTGGATTCTATACAATTAGAGTATGCTCTGTCCAACTATTTCCTTCTCTTTTGCCTATCTTTAATAACTATAGATATATATGACTGTCCTTGTATTGCCCCATACCCGTCCCATAATTGCCCCAAACCCCAGGGTAAATATGGGACAGTGTTTTCTTATTCTTTTAGAAAAAAGTACAAGAGATAAGATCATAAACTAAACAGGACCTCCTAGCCATACCTAGTACAAACATAAAATGACTTTTTGTTGAGCCTAACACACCTAGAAGTGAAAGAAAAATCAATTGTTTTAATTTAGTCCCAGAATTACCCCACCTCACCCTAAATCAAATCATAAAATCGTTAGGCCTACGTTTTTTCATGAAGGCCTGATAGAATCTGATAATATTGCGACAAAAACTAAAATAAATTAATTACTAATTTAGTCCAACATGGGAAGGAGAAGGAAGTAACAGAGCCATAAGAGATTATTGTCAGCTCCTGGAATCTGTTAGTCTGTCAGGTGTACAAGTGCAAAAGTGGCCGATGAAGCGAGCAAAATTCAAACTTTTGGAATAAATTTACAGAATTCATTTTCCTACTGCTGGATATTGAGTTTCAAATAGTAGCTAAAAATCTTAGCTAACAAATAAATTTACATCTAGCTTTATCATTGACTTAGGTATCATTGCCTTCTCTGAGTTACCGATACATAATTGAAAAACATAACATATTACTTTGCCTTTCAACATTGTTAGGTAAGTTTACGGTATTTTTTATTTCGCAAATAAATGATAGAAAAATTATCTTGTGACCCTTGAGTGTTGAAATCCTAGATAGGCTTTGATTTTTTAAGAACCATTTATCCATCATAAAACAAGATGTCCCAAATTAATAATATTTTTTTCTTTGTTGACAACATGAGCTGAACTGACCTGTTTGCACACAAAGCCAGACTGAGTGTACAGTTTCATATGAGTCACAATAATTTTACAGTAACTGGCAGACCGACCACTGGTCCGCGCTCTTCACCCTGCATGTAGCTGTGAGCTGATGGCTCTTTTACTATTTTGTGGCAATTTTTTTTTAAGTTAGTTCAATAAATTATGTTTGATTAATAATATTGATTAAATAAAAGCTAAATTTTAATTATCATATTACTATATCAATTAGTTTTGAAATAGAGTGTCTAATATAATATGATATTTCCTAATGTCTACTATATTAAAATCACATTTTTTTAACACAGATTAAATCTCAATCTAGCGGTAATGCGCAGCACAGGTGGCACCACCCGTGGACACACCTGGTTATAGTGGTTGTAGTGCTCGCCTTTGAATCCAAAGGTTGCCTGGTATAAGTTACAAGCTTTTAAGTAAGAAGGTTCGATCCAGAAAAAAGTTAGTAGCTTTTTAAAGGTTTGATTCCGAACCCAGTTGCCATTTGTTATTGGGCTATTATTAGATAGTACAGTAGCAAGACTGGGGTTTGGACCTTTCCCTGTCAAAATGTTTTTAAAATGTCACTAGGGTAGAAGAAAGACACGAGATAAACAAAACCTAATTTCCTAATGAACCCAGAGCATTGGTTTATAACCAACCTGAGGGACCCACTCAATTGGAATCTTAGGCCTAGGCCTATGCCGCAATAACGACCATTATCAAACTGAAGAAGCATTCAATATTAAAAAGTTTTAACTTCTGTATTATCTGAACTGAGTAGGCCTACTCCCTCAACTTTTTATCAACGCCCTTGACAGTTGAACAAAAGTGCAGCACGCGGGCTGACATTTCAACCCTACAGACACCTACTGTATTAAGTCTTTTCCGAATAACTATAGGAATAGATTGTACTAACAAACATAAGGATGGTTAGTTATAATAGTAGTACTTACTTGTAGAAGCTTTACTTAATTTCTTTTCTTCAAAACTACTGTACACGATAACACCTGGCGCACACCTTGATGAATTATCACTCGCGAAGACGGAAGGGAAGACTGGGAAGACGAGTCGCCAATACGAGTGGAAGCTACAGGAGTATAGAACTGAATGTCCCGGAAAGTTAAAGTGTTCTGAGCGAGTGCATTTGAAATCAAACCATACACTAGCGAATCAAACGGATGGAACCGGACGAATGATGATAAGCAGTGCAGTGATTGGCCGCTTAGTGTCACTAGAACTCCAACCGCTACGATCGCTGGTGAGCCCCCACTAGCGATCCTAGCCAAAGGGTTTACAACTATCCTTTTTCTATGATGTACAGGTGAATTGGACTACACTGTAATGTGAAGTTGTTCTGTGTGACTGATGCACACACTTTCCGGCAGCCAACAGCTGATTCCCCCTCCAAGGTTACTCGGGGATCCTAAGCTACACCTCGAACCAGAACCACCACTATCATCGCACTCGCCCAAACAGCTGGGCTGGCTGAGGGGTGGAGAGGGAGTACTTTTCCAAAAACATCGAGCTTACGTTACCTGTTAATTTTAATGGAACATCTGTTTCTCCAATAATTTTAACTTAATAAACTTAGTGCAAATTCATTCTTCAAGTTACGTGGCGAGGCTTATAATTACTGCTGGGTTTAGAAATTGTTTTCCAGATACCGGTACTTTAGTACCCAGGTGTTTTTATGGTTATTTATTTTTTAGCATACTCTACCCTCCGTTTGATGTTGATAGAAGGGATAATCTAATTAGTAATGAAGTGAAATACTCAACTTTAACAAATGCTTAGAATAAAGAGTAAAATGTATCACGAATTATTAAAATAATACACATAATTATAAATATAAATTTTAACCACTCACATTTGTGACTATTTGAGTGTTATCAACATTGATTAAATATTTAGGTTATATTAGGTGGTATCCATTGAAGGAAGACTTGACTGTCAAAGAACCCGTTACAGGCAGTTTTGGGATCCCTCCCGTCGTAGCGAGTACCTTAACGGTTATTTCTTCTTGATTCGTCGCGTTACAAGTATCTGTACCTGATTGAAGTACCTGCAACGGGTATTTCTGTCATCGAGTAACGGGTACTTTTGATGGAGGTCTGTAGCCTACTCGTTACAAAGTACCCGTTATAGTTACTTGGGCCCACAAAGCTCACCGTATGGTCAGTGCTTTTAGTCACTCCTATATAGATGCATCCAGTCGATGCGTGTTTTTGTATTTCGTCGGAACGGCGCGGTGCCTATCAGATGACTAGGTTGACGTTGACAGGTTACGTCAAATTCGTGCTCATTCGTTGTCGTTCACGCTCCCCCGCGACCCCTACGATGTGGCGTCCTCACTGACCAACTGACTTTCGTTATGACTTAACGAAAGTTACCTAAGTTAATTTGTATTTCCTTTGTTTTTATAAGTTTATTTTTATCATCATTAAATGTTTATACAATTTGTTATAAAAAATTAACATATTTTGTATGTATGTTTTTAGTCAAAATTTCGGGGGAGGGGGTATCGAACCCCTGGCCCACCCCATTGGCTACGGCCTTGAGTATTACAACACTAAATAAGACTGTATAAATTAATTTATGCTTTCATCTAAAGTGTTATTTTAATTTTTTCCATTTGTTGAATTTTTGTCGTCAGAAAAATAAAAAATTATATAGGTGAGACATAGGTGTACCTTTACTTTTAAATAACTACACACTCATGTATTTAATCTAAAGTCTTTCCAGCAAAAGAAAGGTTTACAATACCTGCTCTGTCTAGTGATCCAAGGGGTTAGTTTTCACACTACCACGGTTTCGGGTCCTGTTGACCCATTTTCAAGTGTACAATTACAAACACATTAATCCTTCAAGTGAAGTTGTCATTACATTAAAATTAAATGGGTCAACAGGACCCGAAACCGTGGCATATGAAAACTAACCCCTTGGATCACTAGACAGAGCAGGTATTGTAAACCTTTCCTTTGCTATAAATACGTGATCCAGTGGCTAATCCATAATGAAAAAGACTTTACGTACACTGAGAAAACTGGTATGTCGGATACAGTTATACAACGTCTGCAGCTGACTCCAAAAAAACTCACTTATTATATGTCTGGAACGGATGAATTGGGAACATATCCGGAACAAATATAAGCTTATATCAGCATCATGAACAATTGTTTATCGGTCGTTGTGTTTGTTGTATCCAATTCTGATATAAACTACAACAGATACTCGCAATGTCTTGTCTTTCTCTATCATATGTTATCGAGGAAACAGATATAAGCTATACTACCTCCAGACAGAGAAAAGCTCTACACGTATATTCTTATATCTAATGCAGACATAGAGTACATCATATACTGTTAATGTCCTGTCTATCTCTATTATACGTTATGTTTTACACAGATATAAGATATGCTAACTCTAGACAAAGAAAAGCTCTACACGTATCTTCTTATATCGAATGCAGATATATAGTATATCAGCTACTGGTAATGTCCTGTCTATCTATATCATACGTTATTTGTCATACAGATATAAGATATGCTAACTCCAGACAAAGAAAATCTCTTCACATAACTTCTTGTATCCAATGCAGAAGTAGAGTATATCAGCTACTGGTAATGTCTTGCCTATATCTATCATACGTTATTTTTTAAATAGGTATAAAATATGCCAACTCCAGACAAAGATAATTTGTATAAATAGCTACTTCTACCTTCTGCCGATGTAGTGTTTGTTGATTCCCGCCATACTGGAAACCGAATGGTTCATATTGATCTCAGAAACAGTTGTAAGCAAAATCAAGTAAGTTTACACAATATTTTACTGATGATTTAGATGTTAAATAACTACCTTGGTGTTAGAGAAGGTACTTTAAAAAATAGTATTTATCTAGTGTAGATGTTATAATTTTGGATATTGCCATTTTACTTAGGGTGTAGAAGTAAAGGCCTTTTACATCACACTTCAGATATAACCATTTCAATTGCTCTTTAGCTGCCCTAGTGGTTTGTACTAATAACTCATGACATTAGTCAATATTATAAACCATCTTAAGTTTTGAGTAGCAGTAATATATTAATGTTTTTCAGTAAGTATGTATAAAAGGTAATACGAACATACACAATGTTTTTATAATTTTTTTTATGAACAAATAAAGATTAAGTTTGGTATACCTTCTGTCAGTACAATTTTGTTACTGTTAAGCATAATTTTGTTATTAACTCATGAACTTATTAACTTTTGAATTTAAGATTCATGTATGAATAATTTTATTTTGCTGGAAATCACCTATGGTCAAAGTTTTCAGTAATTAGTAAATGTAATTACTTTTAAAAACTAATTATTTTTTCTTTTAGTTTTTTTTTAGTAAAATCTCTAACTGTCACAAATTATAATAAACAGTGACCATTGACGATAGGACAATCTATATGGTAACAAAATTATAGTGGCGGAAAGAGTCCTACAAATCAATAAAAAATGTGATAAAGAGTAAATCGCTTTTTGAGTCAGTTAATCTATGAAAATAATGGACTAATATTACATAAAAATTCTGACTATTTAAAAACTGATAAATAAATGTACAATAAATTAGACAATTCATTTTCTTAAATGTTTTGAAATAATTGATTGTGTTTGGACACAAATTAAAGTACCCATAAATATATATTTTTATAAATAAATATGTCATGTAATACACTAGGTTAAACATTCAAACGTTTTTCATTTACTCTCAAAATTTATATTACTTTCCTAAACAAATGTTAATTTTACCATTGAACAAGAAAACTCTGAATTAACAGACTTTAATTCTGTTGGGAATTGTTTTGAAAAAAATTGCTGGCAAGAAAACTTACTCTCGTGAATAAATATAGCCCTTTTGTTGGTTAGTGCAATTAATTGTCTTAAATGGCAAAGAAGTAGCACTAGCTCTATAAAACTAAAGTGGCTCAATAATTGATTGATGCATCTAACTACCTGTCTTATGTCTGCAGTGACTGACAAAATATATGATTTTTTATCAGAACTTTTATGGAAACCAAAGAATAATTATGTTCCATTCCAATATTGTTCATGATGAATAATAAGCTCAATATTAGACTACTGAAAGAGATTATAAGTTAGAAAGCTTAATATTGTTGTGGACTAAGAAAATAATTTTTACAAAAATGCCTATTGACTTTATTCACCTAAAAGACTTGGCGAACCATTTTTTTATTCTCTCATTTATTTTAGATCCATTGGTTATCAAATATTTACGTTTAAGGCTAATACTTTTAAAATGAATAAGAATATGTTATTATGCATACAATTTTTTTATGTTATTGTTTTGATTAATACTTTAATATGCTAAAACAGGGAAACTAATATAAATAAACAAAGACCAATAAACCTTCTAAATGTCATAAAATTTTAAGACATTTTTAATGACAGAAATTTGCATTAGCCAGCTTTTATGTTGATTCTTCAATTTATACGATATCTTATTTATAACATCAGAATCTATAACCACAATTTGTCTAGCTCTGTTAATATAACACTATTAATGATGAGTGTATGTAAATAAATTTATTTTTACTTAAGTTTAATAAATAAATATAATAATAAATGAAATAGATATAATTGTATAAAATAGAAGTAGGATTTAAAAAATGAACACTATGATTTGGAGAATCAGGTTTATTGCTTTGTTAAACATACTTACACACAGAAATAATACCTACAAACCCAAAAAATAAAACAAATTACCTATGCATTAATAAAACATAGTAAAAATTGTTAATTACACAGTTTTATAATGTTCTCAGTAACACATTAGGTTACATTAATTAAACAGTAAAATCTAAGACTTTTATAAAATAATCTAAAAAAGACCCATATAAAAACAATCTTTTTTAAGTCCATAAAAAAAAATAATTAAAAAATAATAAATTAAGGTTAAGGTAGTTCTCATCTTCACCCGCAAAATCGTGCATATGACAATTTTTCTCAATTAAATACTGTGATGAGTTGTTAAAGGCTGGCATAACATAATTTGAACGAGTGAAAAATCTAAGGCTTGTCAAATTATTAATTAGACAGATTAAACAATAAAATGATTGTGTAGTAATAAAATTAGGTATCTGTTAGAAAAAGTTTAATATCTAAATATTTGAGTTAAAATAAAAAAAATAAAAATTATATAAGCATGAACCATTTTGTTCCTGATAGAACAAACTTAATTCCATAATTAATGTCATTTTCATACGTCCTATTAAATTTAGTCATTATATTTATATGATTAGGGTCTAATATATTAATATAAACAAAAAACTTAAATGGTTGGTTTATGACGCCAATGGATTAAGTATTAATAAAAATGAGTACAGACTTATTACAACTAACTATAAGTAAAAGTCTTATAAAAGTTTTGATAATCCAAGTGTGGTCCTAAAAATTCTAATCCATCAACCATCTTACTGCAATATAAAAATATGGAAAAATGTCTTACATGATATATGTAGTCTATATCTAACATAATATACATACATCATACATCTATGTACACATCTATGTACACATACATGATGTCAACCGGTCACACTTGTTCCCATCCATAATGAAGTAGTATCAACAACAATCACATTCACTGTATAACTTTGAATCAACAAAACAGAATAGCTAACAGAACATTACGACAAGCTAGGCACTGTACAAAATTATTAACTCGAGGAATACTCGTGGTTAAATTAAACTGAAACGAACGCGAACGCTACCGACTAGCGAACGGGGGAACGAGAAACGACCAGTACACATCACGGCACCACTGCTGAAACTGCTGAGGTCCACCCCGGAGAAGAATTCCGAAATGAATACACGTCCAGGTGGAATTAGTTTGACTGTAGTGCTTCCCGCCAGAAGGACTCTTTAGTTCAGATATAGCTCTGTCTGTATCCGACATTAGATATCCATTACAAATCATTAAAATCAAGTTAAGATATAACTATAACTAACATGTAGAGTTCACAGTGTTTGTTGCACACATACCGTATGCTTGTTACTTACTTTCACCACATAACTGTTACAGAAATACCAGTTACATTTTGAAGATTTATATATAAAAGATAAATACAACTGTATGCAAATTAGTAACAAAGTGAGTTGTGGCATGAGATATTTCGTGTTACCCTTGTTGATACCTAATAAATTATATCCAGCTAATTATTAATATTTAACAACAAATTAAAAGGATGGGAAGAAAAGGCACTATTACTATAACGGTTCCTGTTATCCCTATAAATTTAATATTTATTCCAGGAAAACGCTAACGGCACACGTGTTGTTACAAATGTATTAGCCTATATTAATTTGCTATATAATTTTTTTAAACTTGAAAATCTTATGCGTCGTCGTGTACCTTAATTGTATTTAATTATCACGCCCACAAGTTCAATAATACCACAAATATTAAAAATTAGTAAGATGATAATAATAAATAAATCATGAACAATTAATTATATGCAATTCTTTAGTAGCTTTAAGTTGTCCCAAAGAGATATTGCGTATTTTATATTAAATAGTAAATAGTAGTTTTATATTTGCGTAGTAAATTAAATTGAACTTATAATATTTGGCTTAATGTAAACAATGGTTGGTCCAACAAAACACACACATCAATAACTTGATGTGTGACGTGTATAATTTATTTCAATATGCTCGAAAACCTGTTATAAAAACACTATCAGTAATGATTTTTAAAGTTTTTATTTCTTGTGGTTTAGTCAATGTATTTAAAATAAGTTAACCTTTTGTTCTTTATTAGCTATCAATAATATAATATGCTTTTATAAGGCTAAAGAAGTATTGCTAAACGCAAAGATAGTGTTATGTCTATTGTGAGATATGTCTTATGTTTAATGCGTATCCAGTGTTATGTCTTCCTCAGTTAAAAAGTATTTTTTTACTACAACCATTTAATTTGTAAATTTCAGATGCTTGTTTAAATGTGGCAGATAATTATTTTGACAATGAAGGTTATAATATTACTGAAATAGATATAAAGTATGATTTCATCAGTTATACGTTTACACAGATATTTAGTATCGGAAGTACACGTTTAATGGGGGCTATAGACAAAGCTTATATCTAGAAACAACTTAGTGCACCCAAGGCTGTGACGTCATACATTCAGATATAAGCCGTATTTTTGCTGCAGTCAAAGTTATACGTTCGGAGAACACAACTAATATGACTTCTAGACACAAGCCAATAACTAAAAGGCTTATGTCTGATACAAAAAGTGTCAGTGTCTGCAAAAGATAATGATAGTTTTAGTTTCTGATAATCACATCTGAATCGCTCATTAAATTGTGACAACACACAAAATCTGTCTCATTAGATTTACTTTTAACTGGTTTACATATTAGGATGAAAGTGATTTTTCTCAGTGTAGCTTCAACCCATTTATTGAGGAGTTGAGATTTTTTCAAAGGTAATAATAAGTAATAAAGTAAAATATTATGTAATAGTATATACATATAACTGTATCACCAAAAATACAGCGATGAGAAAGAGTTACAACTAAATACAGTATAGTAGATTGTCAAAACAAAAAAAATAGTAATACTTGAATTATATTTAAAGTACTAAAACAAATTGAATGCAGTTCAAACCCAAATGCAAAATGGAGTTGGGTACTAAAACATTACTAATTCAAAGTACAGTACATAAATTATTCTAAACCGAATGACTCATTTAAGTAGAGGAAAAATAGAAACAGCTACAAGAAGATATACACATAAGCATTGTTTGTTATGATTTTACACTTATAAAACAATATCACTCATATTGTGCTCCTGTAAGGAATTGCGTTTATTGCCCCTCGACGCCTGCACGCTGGCCTGGCTGCAATTTCACGACACCGTCGCGTGCGATGTGCGGGAATTTCTACGCGGGGCTTCACCGGTGGACCTCTGTGCAGCAAAGATGCTGGGGAGCATAACCCGCACGCGCTTCATATTTTCCAAACCGTTACAGACAAAGTAATAAACTGTTCAGATAATTGCACCTAAAAATATTCTTTTTGAAGTCACCATCAGTTTTCTGTCACGTCAGAAGTAAGGACAAAACTAATGTAGCTCTATTACCAAACCATGTATTGAACGACTGACCAGAGACTAGAGGCCAGATTCAACTCCGACACTTCGAGTGTTGAAGGTAAATCGCTCAGGAATGTTTTGACCGCGGGCCCAGTTCAACCGTGTCCCGGCAGAACCAGCCGACCGAAATAATCGGCTCTTTTCAACTGCTACCTGACCGGCCGGCCATAAAACTGCCCCCGCCTGGAGTGACGAGTGGCTCACCTCCAGTAGGTAAATGTTAAATGTTTTATGTACAATAATAATTAAGAATGGACACCATATTAAGCACCGCCTCAATTTACTGATTAATTCTATACCAAATTTGATTTCATTCCGACAGTTTTATGGCCGGCCGGTGAGGTAGCAGTTGAAAAAGCGGATAATTTCTGTCACCTGGTTCTGCCTCACGTTAACTTGTCGAGGACTATTAATGCAATTAATTCCCGACAAAAAATCCTTTAGTTGAAAAAATAATAGATTTAAAGAAAGATAAAACCAATTTGATACAGACTTGAAAGTGGCTAAAATGTTGAAAATGTTGTGCATTTAAAATTAAATCATCCAAAGTGTATTTATGTTTTATTTTAACAATTATAGTAAAAATATGTACTAATGAACACACATGTGGAACACAGAGTATAAACACTTATAAGTGTTATACAGATTACTCCATGGACTTGAGGTGTTTGTCCAGTTGATTCCACGGATAATCTGACCTTGAATATGACACATTTAGCCCATTGGTAGGTTAGGTATCAGACATATAATGTTTTATGCGTATACAAATATCCTGTAATTTAAATTAGTTAAAAAATTCCTAAAAACGGTTGGGGAAGTAAATAAGTTTGCAATACTAAACTTTTGGTTTTAATAATGTTCTACAATGTAGGATGTGGCATGGATGTACAGCAAACACTGCAAGCGAGTATTGGAAAAGCATCAGAAAATACACTTAATCCTGAACTATTATCGTAGAAAGATAAAGGCTTAAATGGTGAAAATGGGCGATTAAGAGTTACTTTTTAATATTGTGTACATATATTTTTATAAATTTAACTTGAACGTCTTGGATACAGTGAAAGTAAAACAAAATCACCATTTGGTGGTAATGCATGCAAGCAGAGGAATCTGTGATGACAGAAACCAATCTGTCGTGTGACTGAACATTCTAGTTTTTTACCTCCTTTGGGTTTGTTGTATAGGACCACCATAATAAATCCATTCAAAATTTCTAGCAAATGTTCCATTCGTTTGTTTAGTATGAGATTTAGTAAAGTTCTTGTTGAATGTTAGGGCTACGATTTACTTCAGAGTGATTGTCTTGCAGTAACTTGAAGAACGAACATGTGTTGTAGACTCATTATTTACATTCATTATCAATATGTGCAATATCACAGCACATATAGCCTATATCACCGCATATATGACACAGCAATATCAAACTAGATCGTACTTCCAAGACAGCTGGCTTTGAGCACAACCACGTACAACACAGTACCAGTAGGACTGCGTAAGTACTGCACCTGCAAAAAGATAGGCCTACTGTCAGGCTGACAACTGACAACTAGAACAAGTTGTTATTGTGTACGCCGAATTTAAGGCGCTGCAACTGGTGAGAATGATGTTTCTGGGTGGTTCACATAAGGTGCCCTAAATTGACTACAAACTAACTATTGGTCCTAGAATTGAAATGAAGTCATACCCTTAAAAAAAGTACCATACTGACGTTGCTGAATCCAATAAAATTTCAAATATTTTTAATTTTCAATAAATGCATCAGGGTTTTTTAATACTTGAATAAAATTTATTAGGTTTCGCTGAGATATGTCACAATGTCAGATTTTTAGTGAGAGTTTAAAAACTTGACGTATTTTTTACAAACATCAAAATTAATAGTGTCATATAGAAACATATATCACGTATTGTATCTATTAAAGGGTAAAACGACAACGGGTCCTGGGAGCAAATATTCTGCGGCTGCACCATCCTGCTTTGCGGGGGTACGACATCTATATCTGCCGTGGCTTGAGGTGGGCGACGTCACTAAGTTGTACCCCGAGAGGGGAGGCTTGACGAGGAACTGACAGCTTAAGATTAAACATTTTTTCGTTTATGAAAGGAGGGAAACTAGCCAAGTTGTAATGAATTTAAATGAAATGCTTACACAGGATATTCGGAAACTCTCTTCCGAAACTCCGTATGGGGATTCCTTTGATCACAATCAACAACAAAATTCAGGAAACATAATGTCCTAAAATGCTTCGTTAAGCATAAAGCCTTAAACTCCAATATCTCAAAATCAGTAAATTTTATCCAAACTGAACAAATAGCAAAAAGTTGACAAATTTAATTATCGAACCAAATATTTTCAACTAGCCTGAATAGACTTCTCATCCAATGTATTTTTGTTTGATATCAAAATTCGGTAAGTTCGTGTAAGGTTTTGTATTTCGAAAAAATACTTTATATTACGATTTTGGTAAGGAAAGATAAATAAAGTCTGGTGTGTCCGCCGAAGAAGCAGCCCTGCGCACCAAAAGCAAAGCCTCAAGCCCGGGCCAAATGCAGGTTGCCGTCTGTCGGGCTTCTCCCGGGCGGAGGTGATGCAACGGCCGGCCTCCTGCGACTTCCAACGAAAGCAGGTAAAAATGAGACACGTTGTCGTACCATTAAAGCCCCCGTTGTTTTGAGCAATTTGAGAACAACGCAATGAGGAGAAGAGCTATTTTCTTTATTGAAGTACTGTACTGTACTTGTTTAATTGGATGGTATCACAACAATAGAAGAAAATCCTTTTCTAATCATACCCTGAACAATTAGCATGCAAATATATTATTATTTTTATTTATTACTGCGCAGCTTGATAAAGAAGGTCGTGATTTAGCCCTCACGGCTAGATACGACTGACAACCCTAACGCTTGAATTGTAATAGTGAGGCATGCGTCTTCAGCTGGGTGAATTGTAAGCGGTTGTTATAAATCCAACCGTCAGGTGCCATGGCTAGGTGGACGGACTATAGTTGCTTAGTTTGCTTACTAGAGAGTAGCACCGGGCTGAATATAGCTTGAAAGCGCTCTTGTTAGCAATGTTATGTTATAGTAAGACTAAACCAGGTACAGTTTTATCAGGCAGTTACCTGGTTATTTTCCTTATAGCTTGTACCGTACATACTAAGTATAGTTCACTTTGCGCTACATTTTGAAAGAGTGCACTGTCAAATTATTCTAGTATCAAATCAAGTGACAAAATACTGTACTTTTAGCAAACGGTATAAGTGAATTAAGTTTTTAACTTTAACACGTAAATTATAAAGCTAAACTTGATGTTATGTAGAATATATCCATATCGTATTTTGTTTAGGTAGGCCGAAACCAATTAATCGTAGTAAATGGAATTAATTTACTTGCCTATTTAATTCAACATAGCTATCAGAAGATTATTTTTAATAACTTTTACGTTGTTTTATTCATTTGTGTTTCTCTAAGGGCCGCTTTCCTCAACTCAGTTTAAACTAATCCAGAAAAATTTCAATATTAAATCATATGGCAAAATCTGGTTTACTCTTAAGTTTTGATTTAAACCAGATTGGGGAAAGCGGCCCTTAGTGTATAATGCATATAGATTTTTATAAAAATCATATACCAAAGGATTTTTAACACAGATAATAAAGAAACTTATGAGTCAGGCAGGGCTGTGGCCCTAGGTTTTCTGGTTCCCCAGGCGAGAGTGTAAGCAATTGTATTTTTCTTTTAATGTATTTTAAAAAAACAATAAACGATATTTTAACTGACAACTTTACTATTTGTGTCCTTTTTAATTTAAAAATGCTATAAACAGTTCAATACTTTACGTGGATTAACATCTCTCTATAACAGGCACTGAAGGCTTAACCATTAAATATTTTATATTATTGAATAATATATCACATTCATTGATAATACACATACATAACAGGAGTCAAACATTAAAATTTTTGTGTACATGTATAATATAGCCTATTATTGGAACTGCCCTCGCAATGTGCTTTACAAAAAAACAAGCCATAGATAGAAGCACAGTTAAAGTCCTTATTTTGAATTTAAAAATAGCACAGTTTTATTTGTGTTCTAATGTTTTGGTAGGTAATTTATTTTAAAGGCAATTGTCGACTATAAATGAAATCAACGTCCACTAGCGATTGGCGACGTGTACAAACCATTCTGAACTGTTTCGATTTATTTAATTTAGTTGGGTTGGATGACCTTGAAGATGCAGGGATGTGTTTTTCAGAAGATTTGAAATTTGGTATATGGGTAGATATCCTACAGAAAAAAAAAAAAAAAAAAAAACGGCTTTCCATGTGAGTGCCCCGGCGAGGGCTTTATAGACTGTACCGTATTTCTGATGTAGTTTCTTATTATTTCGGTATAGACCTGGTCTAGTAGAAAGCATTTAGTGACATAATGACCGTTTATAAAAAATTGCATAACATAAAATAAGTCCTTATCATTAAAAACACGACAGAATGGGGTGGGAATGTGCTCTGTCAAAATCAGGCCACAGAGCCATGGAGATAAGTTAAATTAATAATTTCATACTTAGAATGTTTTGCAAATTATTTGGGGAGGAGGGGTGGGGCCAAAGGTAGCTGATCAAAATCCCTTTCCCCTATAATGCCTATGAAAATAGAATGTGAACCAACGTCCTATATTAGCAATGTGTACGAAACATATTGAACTTTCCTGACTGTTTTGATCCAGGCCTATTTTAACTAGTTAGTTGGGCCTGATGACCTTGCAGACGCAAGCATGGTTCCAAAGCATATATTAAATTTGATATGTGGGTATATTTTTAAAAGAAATTGTCTGTAGATGTGAATAGCTCCAGTGAAGGCTATGGAGTGTATTTTATTCTTGTACCGTCGTTTCTTACTACAGTATTTTGGTATTGGTATAGGCCTCACTTAGTAGAAAGAATTTTGTGGCATGATAAATGTTTTGTAACGAAAAAATACTATGTGCATTACATAAATGAAATATTATTAATACATTTTACAGCACTTGTGTTTAGTAAAGTAGATACGCTTGATATATAATGCTTAGTTAAGTCTCTCCTGACTCGCATATAATATAGTTAAAAGTCCTATACAGATATCCTATATATTTATGGTTTTTGGTAGATACCTAACTTCTCAAGTTGATTTTTAAGTCTTTCAATAACATGTGCCTCCTTAGCTCAGTTGGTTAGAGCACTGGTCTTGTAAACCAGGGGTCGGGGGTTCAAATCCCTCAGGGGGCAAACCTTATATAACATTTCATTTTTTTTATTTGAAAACAATAAAATATCTAAACGATCGACAGTCTATTTTTGTAGAACGGTATTTTAATTTAAACATACTACAATAAACAGTTAAATATATGCTTACTATGCGGTCACAGGAATAGTCGTTCAACATACTATGCTTTAATGTGGTACGCTACGTTTCAAGATCCTGGGATTAGAAAGTATATTTCAAATATTTATGGACTGTGCCGGTACTTCTAGGTCAAAAGAAAATCCACAATCAACGGCTGGTAAGGTTGTTATTTAGACCAACCTAACCGCTAACCGCTTGCTGAGAACAAATTTCCTGGTTTAAGGGCCGAAGAAATACCTTCATTTACCCCAGAGCATGTAGAAGAACAAGGGTGAGAACTTCACAACAGGCCAGGTTCAGGGCTTCAAAAGGGTGTACCGAAAGCCCTATATGGGTAAGCCGAAACTCCGTTACTAGCCGAAACTCCGTAAAAACAGCCATGCTCCCCATGACACGCAAGATTCATTTATAATAATAATTTCATCTACAACCTGATCTTAACTCCAGGATATAGAAGAATGTAAAATTACAATGTTTTGACATGTATTTAATACAACTAAACTTAATGTGAGACACTTACACTTGTAACTCATTTGTCGCGTGTGATTACGCTGTTTTACAAGTCTTGTAAAACATTCCAACACTGTAAGAACATAGAAAATTGTAAAAAGGTTTAAAATACAAAAGTTTATAAAAATTGAAATAAATAAGTGATACAATAATTGCTTGAAATATAATATGCTTTATTTTCAATACTAGGCAATATGTATTAACTGCACTATTATAACTGGGCATTGAATCAGCAGTCCTCTGGCTCTCTAAATAAACTAAAATTTAACTATTTGTATCGTTACAATTTATCTGTTTAAAAATGGTTTTAAATTTTAATAATTAATAGATGTATTTTACGAGGGAAAATGAAGCAAACCACACCGTGGGAATTTCCGTTGGGTTTTTTGGTAAAGTGAATGTATGGGTAAGTAAAACGGATGTTACATTTCAATGTAAGTGTCAAGCATGGTCTCAAAAACTGAAATGGGAGGCACATTCCAGAGACAACGCACCGGACGCCGGGCTTTGCTGCAGTACCTGGCATCGGAGTTGCGGTGCCGCCTCAAAGAGCTACTGTCTCATTTATGTTGGCGACTACCGCCCGACCCCGACCGGCCCTACAGTGTTGCCTGTGGTCTTGGGACTCTGTCAAGACATATACTATACACCACCTGGTAGTTTCTCTCAATGTGAAACTGACTTATGATTCAACATTTTACTCTTTCTAGGTCTCATCAGCATTTTTCATAGTTTAAAAGCCATAGTTTGGTGGTGGAAATTAGAATGGACACTCATACTTGACAACTTGACTGCTAACCTAATAGAAAAATCCGTTAACATAAATCGGACACTATTTCGTTAGAAGGATCATACATAGATATCACCACCAGTACCAAAACACAAAGCAGTTTCTTCAGTGGCGAAAATCAAATCTGAAATATCAATCATTCCCCCAACTTCTACCAAATCTGTTTGGAAAAGCATCCAAACTGTCGATGTTGTCAGTAGCCATGAATGTCTTCTTTTGAACAATATAATAAGTTAAACTAATACAATTAGCACAGAATGACAGCGTGATTAGAGCAGTCGATAAAGAAGTACACCTTTTCAAGTTAGTTACCTGAAATCGCCACCAGGCCGAGCTGCTGAATTTGGTAACGGATTTTAGCTCTGACAGTCTGATCATCTATTGAGAGTTAAAGGTGGTAGTTTAGTCACTTACAGAACCATTCTAAGTATATTACAAGTGTGATTTGTCTTAGGTTTCCGATATATTCACAAGTAATGGACGAATCTGACAAATGCTGGACTGTCAGCTGTCTCTGCCTGGAACCTCGGGACAGTTCATCGTAGAAAGGCCCTAAACGAAACCATTCATACCAAATTTGTGTCAAGATTTTTTATTAATTTCATAATTTTGACTACTAAACCATATTATCATATGATGATATTTTACGTACAGTTATTTCAAATACAAAAACCTGTTAACTCTAAGGCCTACAAATGAAGTACGTTTAAATGTAGCGTACACTCTAGAGAAATAAGCAATAACTGTTTGCGTAGTTTTAATTATTGAATACCTTTATAACAAAGCTTTATAAGGTTAAATAAGGTAAAATATTGGAAGTAACTTTTTCAAACATTAGTATTAGTATATATTTTTATGCAAGTGATGAGGAATTTTTTTAACAGAATCACTGTATGTTCATAATTTGTTAACTTGATTTTACTTAAACTTACAGTGATAATAAGTGATTTTTTTCTCAATGAATGATCCAAACAACTGTGCTAAAATGTTTAAACGGTGGACATAAGTTTTTCTCATTTTGGCATCACGCTTGAAGCATATTACAACTATGCTATGAAATAAATCTGAGTACAAATTTATGAATCTGGAAAGTATATTTCATGTTTTAGGGTTTAAAAAGGGTAAAAATGGAGTTTTGTTTTTTTGGGCCTCAATTTTCAAAATTCAACAATTTATGTAGAATCATTTCAAAGAGTTAAAAATAAATTCGAATTTTGAATTTTTAACTTGGTATAACAGATTACGGAGAAAATCCAAAAATTCATTTCCCATGCTATTTTTATGGGAAATCAACCAAGTATGTCACTTATTTATTGGCATAACATGATAAATTTTGTATGTACATTCACTAGGTGCAGGGTTTAACTTATATTTGCTTACAACACCCTTATGTCGGCAAACCTACAAAATCACCCATATGAGTTTATGGTCACAAATAACATAATTTGATACAATTTAGCATGCACCTGCACTGGGATGAATTATTCTATATTTGCTTACAACACCCCCATGGCAGGAAACCTACATTATTATCCCCATGGTGTTTATGTGGAAAATTTAAAGCCAAATTCCATTGGACATTCGTTGAGTACGCAGGTCTGCTGCGACGGGGTATTTTAATTATGTTTCCAATACATGTGCAGCATATCCAAGTCAAAATAGGGCTAGATACCGAGACGATTGTCCCCTACAATATCCTTAGGCCCACGTAAAGTTTTCATTTGAGGTGTGAGATGCGTTACATGTACTGTAGCATGAGTCACATTGAAATGCCACTGGTCACCTGAATGTCTGAATGCTTCCACAAGCAATTTTCAAACTGTTGACTACTACAGTTTGTTATCGCTCTCCAGCATGACATCATCTTTAGTGATATTTTAAGAGTAATATTTTATAACTTTTTACATAGCCTTCATATTTTAGTGATTTATAAAACTTAAAATTAATATACTTTGAATAATTTATAAAGTGTGATACATGAACATGGAAAAGGTACTACAAAATAACTAAAGGTTATTTTTACAATGCAGATTTAACTTGAAGAAAAGTACACTGTAATCACAGAGGAGAGAGGAGAAACTCATCTGTATGTAACTGCTGGGAATAACTCCAATTAAAAGTCTACTTGATTCTTACAATCCAGTTTTTGTGTTTAATTGTAATTACATGACTGAATATGCGCTTATAGTTGAGGATAAAACTGAACTTTGCAAGTCAACATCTCTCGGTCCAGAGAATAATTAATGTAGATTATTGTAATTTGAATTTTCGAGATATTTTCTCACAAGAAACAATCTGTATAGTATTAAGGGTAAATATTTACAATTTAACTATACATTATTGAACTAAGTGTAGATCTTAAAAATAATAATAATAATAATTCGGGGAATATAAAAAAATTATAAGACATCCAATTTCTTCGAAAATGAGTTTTATTTCGTCATCTATTGTAGATGATGTACCGAGGGCAACGGGATCTCGAGGGCCTGTTTCTTCTCGTCCGCGTACGGTGTCTTCTACCCCGTCTTCAGACGGGTTCGGTAACATTCTGTCCCAGTAACATTTTGTCCTAACTCGAATTTCTTGGAAAACCAGTAACATTTTGTCCCAATCTTTTTTATAGTTGATTAAATCAGCTAACGAGGTAACATCTTGTCCCAACGAAAATTTTACAAGGGTTGAGGAACGCAGCTCAGGTAGTAAAAGCAGATCAAGTACGAGCGGCATGCGGCCGCATGGAGCGCCGGCCTGGGAGGGGACAAAGATTAAAAGTACGGTGTTATTTGATAGTTATAAAAATTAACGCCTTGACAACCGTGTATAGCCTATAATTCGGTAGTGTGTGTAAAAACAGAGCTAAAGGTCGTGGACACACGGGACGGCTAAACTCCCGGAAATCTGTTCCATTTCACAGCCGTTGGCTGTATTTTGAGAGTAAGAACACAAGACAACAGCGAAATAGCCGGGCTTGTAAGACTACAATGTTACTCATTATGAAAACCATGTTGAATCTTTAACACGTGGATTCTAATTATTAAGTTAACAGCCCTTATCATCATTCTTACTAAAGCTTTTGTTTTTAAATTCAAATACAATTCTACAAATTGATTAGTTGTTTTATACTTTTACATAACTGTTATTTGTTTAAACATTAAGTACTTGGTGGCCGAGCATTTTCTCGGTAAATACTTAAACAATTCTGTATTGTAATATCAGTTACAGACAGTGCGCTAAAGTAACAAGTAGCAAAAGATTTGTTCAAAACCAAGACGAGCTCGTTCGCTTCGCACACTCGCCTTTCAGACTATTTCATTTTAGGCCTACGGGTTCTGCACTCCGGTGTATATTTATTGAACCATGGCCCAGGAGCCAGTGGAGCGAGATGGATTTTGGCATTTTTATGACCCCAGTTAGTGAAGACCTTTCAAATATTTTTTGGGATAGAATGTTACTGGGGAGCAGGTAGAGAGTTGGGCATCTGAGGAATTTAGGACAAAATGTTACTGGGACAAAATGTTACCTGGGACAAGATGTTACGACACGTTCAGACGAGGTAGAAGCCGCTCCGTCCGAGTGACTCTGGACACTGCCCTGTGGGGGAAGGACCTGCAACACGTTTGATGGTTTTTAGTTTCGTAAAACTCACATTTTACACTTGCATAGACCGAATCTCAGTCTAATGGGGAAGCCATGGCACCTGGTGGCATCCCCTAGACAAACTTCGCATATGACTATGAGTTTGAATTGATGAACGAACATATAAATAACATCAATTTATCAGTTGTTAAACTGTTATTAATACTGGCAATTATGGCTGTTTATACAAATAAAAGTAAAATAAAAGGATGCAACAACAGAAAAATTTGGATAATGTATATTAAAATACAATGACCACAGGGATAACACATGTTCAAGATTCTGGATGTCTTGGCTATCTCATCTCACCAGTTTGAAATTTTGGTGCGCAGATTATGCATTATATAATTTCTCATAGATTTACTTGTGATTCAAAAAATGTATACCTCAGAGTACAGCACCCTTAGGCCTACAATCACTCTGAAGGGTGAGTGAGCAAAGTGAACGAACTAGTCTTTGATAAAAAAGTAGTTTTGCGTTTGTCATTTTAGTGTACACTACATAAGTGATAATATTACCACAAAGAATTGTATAAGGTTACGGAGCAAATGTTCCTCCCCTAATTACTCTAAGGCCCTAATTACTAATACCCTAATTAGTTGTATTTCTTAGAGACACGAGGTGAAAAGCTTGGTTTCCAATAGCAAAAAAAAAAAAAAAAAAAGCCTTAAAATCTCATTTGGAAACTTAAAATATCGTTTTTTTTTTTGGGTTCGCCTCATTATCGTACCTATAATGAGTTTCCAGTTTTTAAACCCCCCCCCCCAAATTTTCTAATCGTTAAGTAGCCTATTTGCTCCCAATCCCAAAATGTTGTCCAGTCAAAACCCATTAAAATATGCCCTGCTAACAACTGAAAAAGTATAATAATATACTGAGAGTCAGCACACCATGCCATATCAGCACTTAAGCAATGCAAAAATAAGACTTAGTCCTCGATCGACTCCAAGAAAGAAGCTTCTAAAGATTCCCTGGTCCCAGTGACTACGGCGAAGATATCATACGTAACAGGTAGACTAACAGGGATTCGAAGACATAACATGAATTGACGTGTTTTAGTGAGTCATGCATAAGGTATTTAAAACAAAGCACAATGACGTTACACAGTGACGTTCATGGTGGTTATCAATTGTGTTCAAATTAAGTCCAAACAAAATAGTTATCTACCAATCATAAAGTTTTTAACTTCATTCCAGTATGAAATAATTAAGTTTGTGAATTAGGACCCATTTTATAACTTTTAAATTTTTACTAGCAAAATTGACACATCGCATTTGGAGACAGTAATCAACTTTTCTTGGCAATTAAGATTAACTTTCGGCGGATCAGAAAACAAAATTTGAATTTCGCTGGACTGTTGATATCGAGTTGAGTCAGCATAGATGATCACTAGCAGGGTAGAACTATCAGGGAACGCTGTGCGCACACCTCACCCATTATTGTATGATCACAAAAATCCTCTTTACGTTGCAGTAGTCTTTTTACAAAAACTATAATTTGTAAATCTTCGCTCAACATAGAATTTACCGATTGTGGTAAATTTGTTTGAAGAGTTAAGTTTTTTTATCAAAACAGCCTTTTCCTGTGACTCTATAAATAACTACACTAAGTTTAAAAGAAATTATAAGTTAACAGTAGAATCAATTTTAAATATGAAATAAGGTTTTTAATTTAAAGAAAAGATGGTTAAAATAAACTGTTATAGCAAGGCGAAATAATATTTGTAAAAATAAATCTCGTATGAGAAATTTAATAGATTTAAATTTATGAATTATGAACAAATAAATTCTAAACTCGCCAAAAACCATCGATCGCAGTATCCGGATGGACTTCAGTATCAACTATAACTGCAAATTCGACTTCGGATGTTTGGGAAAAGCTCTGTTTTCCTTACGTATGAAGAGTATACTTATTATTTTGTTTTTAGGGTTTCCAGTACATCCCAAAAAATTATCCTTTAGTAGGGATTTGACATCTTAGTAACCCCCCTCCCCCCGAAGGTGTACCACTATTTTGGTTAGGTACTTAAAATTATGCAACTCTTTTTTGACTCGTTTTTAAATTATTATAGTTTTGAATATCTATAAAGGCTTCTATTAAAAAACAGTAAGAGTTGTGAAATAAAAAAAAATACTCTTTGACAATACTGTAAGATATTGTTTTAGCCAATACAATCGGGGGGCCACCAATTGACCTACATGACACTTGGCCGTCGTGCCATTTGTCCTACATTTTAAAATTAAATAATAATTATTCAATAAATAGCCGGAACCATATGTACGATATTTCACTTGGCCGTCTTGCAATTTGTCCTACATTCGAAATTAAATATTTAAAATTAAATAAATATGCGAAACCACTAGACCTACATGACACTTAGCCGTTGTGCCATTTGTCCTACATTTTAAAATTAAATTATAATTATAAAATAAATAGCCGAAACTATGTGTACGACCCGTCACTTAGCCGTTTATCAATTTGTCCTACATTCGAAATTAAATATTAAAAATTAAATAAACAGGTGAAACCAACTGACCTACATGACACTAGGCCGTCATGCAATTTGAACGTATTACGGAAACGCCCCACAGTTTGAATACTTTTCGACCAATAGCATCGTATATAACGACTAGAACAGCAAAGGAACATGAAGGGGGGACTCGCAGGTCTGGCAAGTATTAATTCCCGTCAAGCAAAAAATTCCCTTGATGTTACTGGGAGCCCAAATTTTTATACGAGTGAGTTGAGTTAGAACTCACTTTTCACCTAATTGGTATTTTTGAACCGTGAAAACGAGAACTATTGTGGTATCCTGCAGCGTTGGCAACACTTGCTAATAACAAAGGGTAAAATGTTTATGTTTTAACACTTTTTTAACCTACAAAAACGCTGTGGCGACATCCACGGATGTCGCAGAAACTGACTCCATTGCTCTTATGGGATGTAGTTCACCTATGGCACTACATTCGTCTTGAAGTTACTGAGTTTTTCCGCACAACACAAGTCGCTGTGTAGTTTATAAAAAGGGAAATATCTTCATACATATTGGTATAACTGCTAAGAGATCAGTCATGTGACCACTTAAATTACGGTCATGACGGACGTACGACGATGATCATTGGTTGCTGTTCTGTTGAGGGGCGTTTCCGTAATGCGTTCATATGGCACAACGGCCAAGTGTCATGTAGGTCAATTGGTTCCCCCTGTTTATTTAATTTTTAATATTTAATTTCGAATGTAGGACAAATAGCACGACGGCCAAGTGTCATGTAGGTCAATTGGTGGTCCCCCTATGTATTTAATCATTATTATTTAATTTTTAAATGTAGGACAAATGGCACAACGGTCAAATGGCATGTAGGACTAATGGTTTCCCCTATTTATTTAAGTTTAAATATTTAATTTCGAGTGTATGACAAATGGCATAACGTCCAAGTGTCATGTAGGTCAATTGGTGGCCCCCCTATATATTTAATAATTATTATTTAATTTTAAAATGTAGGACAAATGGCACAACGGCCAAGTGTCATGTCGTTCAATTGGTAGGCAACCAATACAATCAGTTTATATAAACTAATTGTCCATGATCATTCATTTTAAACGGTTTACATAGTTAAAATGCATACCTAAGCTTCACGAATGCCATTTAACGTTTTATGCCTTCAATACTGATTTAATAAAAGTTAATGCTTAGAACAATAAAATTTTTGACGAACGTGTTAAAGTTTAGATGTCCCAACAAATAATTACCATAATAATAAGTCTCATTTACTTTTTAAAACAGTTTAGGTTTCAGATTGCCATTGAAAAAAGTATACTAAATGAACTTTGAATATGTCATATTACATCAGACATTGAATATGTCTCATATTATGTCTTTAAAGAATTAGCATATTTTTTGTAAACATATAAAAAATACTTCAAAAGGATCAAAGAATTAGGGTGAAACTGACTCCAAATCTATTGTTTATTTGACCGTAAAATAACACAAATCACTCCTTACGATTATAATTTTATGCTAAAATTCTGATCAACTTGGGAAATAAGGCATATCACTTCCATCTCGATGTCAAAAGACTGGTTAGAAGATCGGAGAACAAAAACGCATTACCAACATGGTCTTGAAGTTTCTGGTTGAGACGCCAGAGCGCATAGTTTTATTTGTTATTATTATTTTTTTAATTTGAATTTGAAATTTATTACAGCAAAAGAAAAAAAACCAATTAGACTCTAGGTTTATTACAGGGAATGAATCTCTTACCAGTCACAAGCTTCACTTTTTCTTAAATATTATCAGGAACATAAATATCCTTAACCAGTGGTTTTAGTTCTCGCTATCAATTCTACAAAATCCTCCATTCATATTGAATAAATAGATCTGTGATCATTGGTAGTCTTGGGTCGTCTCCGCGTAAGGCTGGTGACGTTCTCAAGACTACCCGAAAAATACTCAAATCAATCATTAAGGTACTTCCACACCGAGCGCGCCGTGCTGCACCGCTCTGCAACGCGCTGCGCAAAGCATATTGCGCTGCGCGAAACTGCGCGGAACAGAGTGCCATGTTCGTAGTTGCGCGGCTATGATCCGTGTTGCGCAGGCCACACAATCACACCGATGTGGAAAATGGACCCGGCAAAGGCTGCTTCGGTTTTTATTGTTATTTATAATGATCTGTTAAAAAGAAGTAGAAAACCACGTCGTCATTGGGCCACCACCATGTATTAATATTTTAATATTTTATTTTATTCTTTTAATGATTGTTGAGAAATACATAAGCATTATCAAAATTATTTATTGAAAAAACAAATTTAAATAGAAAATAAATGAAAACCAAAGGCAAATAACAAATATCAAAATTTCCCCAAGACATAACCTGCAAAGGGCCCTATTTTATTAAAAAATGTTTAAGCGAGAATTGTTCATTGTCATTTTAAAGACTAGCCATTACAGAGTAGTTAAAACTTCTGAATTGTTATCCACAAAGGCATTTATATAAATGTTGTAAAGGGTTGTTTGCAGGTGGATTGTATACTTGTTGCAATGGAAGTTTAGGTGAAGGACTAGGACTAGACATTCGGGTAGACTAGACATCTCTTATCTAGATGTAGTATAGATACCATATAACGACCCAAGACTATACCAATGATCACAGATCTATACTACATCAACATTATTTATTTTTAATAAGGTAATTATTGTCTTTCGGGGCCCATAACTCACTTCGAACTCGATATGCTTTCACCAGAGTCTCGATGCTCTCACGACTCCATTAAAAAGCCATTTTGATCAAACATAGGTAGTGACAGTTCGAGTCGAAACGACGCGCAGACACAACTGAGCAAATGCCCGTCCACACTGAGCTCTCAAGGGCGAACAAACTTCAAAGATGTTCGTCAAAATACCGCCAACAGTCGGATCGTGTTCGAAGATGTTCTCGAGTGCGCGGAGCTGCGCGGTTCGCCGAACACACCAAGTGCGCCGCTCGGCGCGCACATGTTTTGCGCAGCGCGGCGCAGCTCTGAGCGTTCAGTGTGGAAGTACCTTTAGATTCTTTAGATCTAAATGCAAGAGCAACGAAAGCAGTGGCTCCCAGGCTCCTTGTGCTGCGGCGGCGCGGCGCGTAGGACATCCGCTTCATGGGGAAGCTGCGTTTACAGCACTGGAGTTGCAGACAGTTAGTCAGCAACTTTTTGTATGCAACAATTTGTTGCTGACTGTTTTCCACAAAGAGTGGAGAACAAAAATTTTGTTTCAGACACGTCCAATCCGTCCGAAATCTGTTTGCAACAATACAAGTTAAAGATGTTTTCATTTATGCAAAAAAAAAATCGTCACACATTTTGTTGCCAACGTGACTTACGTGTTTCCAACTCCAGTGTAAACGCTTCTTTATGTTGAGCTCCACCCGCCACTCCGGTGCCGTGGTTTTAGTTCCATCGCCACCATCGAAATCAACAATGGTATCATTCAACTCAACTGAGTCATGAGTGGGTTTTTGTAATCAGTAACAATTATTTTCAATCTGCAATATATACCAACACACCTTTAAATAGGGGCACTATTTGAATAGTGTCATAAAATGATTCAAGAAATACATTTCACAGTATATAAAGTAATTAACAGGTTAATTTTCTAGGATAAACAGTTTCACTTATGTGGCAATGCATTATTTTTTACTTGCATAAAAATTTCCTTAGGTTTTCTTTGTTTGGGGTTAATTATTGCTTCTGACCTTCTGTTTGATTGTCTCTTTGGATTAAAGGAATAGGCCTAAATGCTAATAAACATATTTCAAGTTATTTGTACTGTACATTGGTTTTGTTTTTGTTTGGAGCCTGTAGCGTGTGAATATGATTTCAGATGTTATGTTTATGTCGATGGCTTAAATTTCTCCTGGATAAGGTTATTTAGTTCTAGTCGCTGGAACTATTTTAGCTCTAGCGTTAGTAATTGTATTCGGTTTGAATCAAATCTGATAAAACCCTTTATACACTCCATTAGCCAATGCATGATTTGTTTGAGCAAAAAAATAAATGTAAAATATGGAAACAAACATTTAGATACATTTACCATTGCCAATTTTCTAGTATACTTATTTGGCTATGCAAACGCGATAGGTTCTTTTTACGATTGTTAAAAAAGTAGGCCCTTCCGTTGTGAAGAGAAGATAATGGGATCGAATCTTCCAATCCCGGCACTGAAAAGCCACAAAATTGGCAGAATCCCTTTAATTATTTTTGTACAAAAGATAAGGCTTATGTGCACTTATTTTTTATATTGTTTAAGTATCACTTGACCTGCTTGGGAAGTGTTATACGCGCTTGTAGAACCTCCCATATCTGACCTTTTGATATCCGACTCCCCCGATATCCGACCTAGAGTCCGGATCGTTATGATTCCCACACTTCTGTCGTTGCCGAGCCTGTCGAAACGTGAAATACTCATTGTACGCTCTAAGTTTGTTTTTATGTCACAAACTGCCACTTCGTCAGTGAGTGTTGGTGTGTAACATGCTCTGCCTATAGTCAGTGTTTTGTGTGAATCAGAGTGCTGTTCTTATTTCCCCCATCATATTGTTAAATAAACGGTATCAGTTAACTGACACATACTTTCTCCCAACAATATAAAAAAGGTGTTAAAAGCCTCAAAACATTAATGTTTTGATGGCTCAATCAGATAGCTATCAGCTGAGCAGCACGAGATTGACCCTACGCGCGTCTTTGACTTTTAACAACGTACTGCGTTTACCGCTAAACGAAAAATTGAATTTTCTCCGCAACCACTTGACGTAGAGCAATAATTTAAAGTACTGGATTATTTAGTTTTTTGAGCTTGATTTAATGGTCATAAGTAAAATTTATTTCAAAATAACAGCTTTTTTGAAAATCCAAAAAAATTGATTTTTGAAACACTTTTTACCCTATAACTTTTGAACGCGCATTTTCTCGGAAATGCGGGTGGTGTAATTTTATTCAGCATTTTATTCTTAATAAACCACAAAAGTTTAATCAAAATCGTTAGAGCCGTTTTTGAGAAATTTGGATTTTTCACGTTTTTTGAGGTTTTTTTTGGGGTAAACTACCCTTTAAAATCAAAATTTAAAAAAAAGGAAAAAACGCCTGGAATTATCGTGGTTTTGGACCTACGTACCAAATTTCACCAAAATCGGACCATTGGGGCATTCTCTAGCTCTGTATACATCCAGACACACACACACACACACACACACACACACACACACACAGACATCACTCTGAAAACCACTTTTTTGGACTCAGGGGGAACCAAAATGGATAAATCCACCAACAACTCAAATTCAAAAATTTTGACGAAAACAATAATTTCTCCATATACTATGGTATAGGGGGAGAAAGTAAAAAGCAGAGAACCAAAATTATGCTTTAATTATTGGGGTGGTGTGACCGTAGTACACGGGCTCAGGGATGTAAGAGTCAGAACGATTGCTGCGTGGTGCGGGGGCGGCGGAGTCTACGACGCAATAACAGTGGGGTAAATGTCCTTGACTGCTGGGTCACCTGCTCGCCACGCGAAGCGATGAGCTAAAGATAGAAACCAAGACGGGTGGAATTTCGCTTCTAGTTCGGTGCTTGTTATCGCTCTGATTCGTAACGCTGATCAGTGAAACTTACAGCCCGTTGCACGGGACGTGAGACAGTCCGCGCATGGGGGAGGGGAACAAGAGGGCTGGGAGGGGTATGGAGTAGGAGTGGGAAGGGCAGCCTCCTGTGTACTAGCCTGGCTGCACACATTCGCCAAATTGTCCTACCTTTGATTTCCGTAACATATAACCATTAAACATGTTAGAAAACCACAAAGTAATAATACAATATAGCTGAACCATAATTAAGAATAACGATAAACAGTTATTGATATTCAGTTGATTCAAATTCAATGTTTCACTGACTATTATTGAGTCAATGTTTTTAGGATGTTTTTAGCGAACGGCAACTGACAAGAGCTAACAGCTGACTGACGGTGCTGCAATCTAGCGGCGAGTGGGCGGCGCGCATGCGCAATTGCCTCTTTTGCTCCCGCGCATCTGGTACTACACTGTCTCACGTCTCATGCAACCACCTGTAGTAATTTTGTTTTGAATTAGGCCTTCGCTAAACGCATTTCGAAAAATGTTTGATAAACGTTACGCGATCGGAAACCCGCAGACGCCTAATTGTAACTACAGGGCCCCCCCGAGGGCAATAGGCGCCCGGGGCAAGGTTTTGACCAGCGCCCCCTAAATTAAATAATTGGCATATCTTGTAAACTGTAATGTTAAATTACAATTCTAAGCACTAAATTAGGTGCATGGCTAACTTTTCAATGCTGTTGTAGTAGGACGAGATGGCCCGTGCGCAAATTGCGCATTTTATGATTCAGTATAAGTGAAACTCACCTACAGTATGTAAATGTTGATTATGAAGTGACATAACTTAGATCTATTTTTGTTTACTATCTGGCTTTTAAAATTCATCTGAAGGTAATCAGCTGTTAAATTACAATTCACATTCAAGAACTTGCAATAAAAGTTGGTCAACATTTTAAAGTGCCCTCTAGAAATAAAGGCGAGGGGGGCGAAGCCTGAAACAATATGACCTTTTTAATTACGATTCTTCACTGCGGTATATACCAGTACTAAGCTTTAAAATGACCCCTCAATATTAAAAATCGGTCCAGTATGTCGAGAGAAAAAGGGATGTAACAGAAGAAACCCTTATAGAAATAAGAAGATAGAAGATAGATTCACGAAGACAGTCCTATGAGAATCGATGCATTGTTGCAAATTTTTTTGTGAAACACATTTTATACTGGTATTACACATGATAAACATAACCACAAATGATAACATTGCAGGGCGAAAGTGGGTGAGTGGGTACACAGGGACACAGCTGTTAAGAGTCATCTTCACCCCTGGGCCAGTAGCCCATTGTTGCGCAGTCGGCAATGTTAATCATACGGCTTTTAATGCAAAACATGGTATAGCATTCCCCTGTTTCGGACGCCGTTTTTCAACCGATTTTCTTTAAACTTGGTAAGTGTTTAGTTGAATAGTTATATTACGTCCCTCATACCTCGAAATTTTTTAAAATTTTGCTTAATTTTGAAATGTTACTAAGGAAAATCGAGTTACTTTGCGACGTCTCAGAGAGTAATATTTGTTAATTTTTTCAAATTTCGAGGTATGAGAGACCTAATATAACTATTCAACTAAACACTTACCAAGTTTAAAGAAAATCGGTTGAAAAACGGCGTCCGAAACAGGAGAATCTAATACCATATTTTGTATTAAAAGCCGTATGATTAACATTGCCGACCGCGCAACAATGGACTACTGGCTCAGGGGTGAAGATGACTCTTAAATTTCCATCTTACTACTTTGGTACATCTTACTATTGTTTTGTAATGTAATGTAATGCTGCTAGTTAATGTAAGACATAGAACAAAAATAATAAGAGAAAATGTACACACCAACACCACATCAAATTACATGAGGGGTTAAGGTAATGAATGAGTGACGGGGTGGGCCGGGGCCTACGATAACTCCGGGCCTGCATACTCCCACCACTCCCGCTACCGCGGCGAGGAAAGAGGCCGACTTTAACATGCGCTCTTATGGGAGAAACTACTTTACACGCTCATAACGCTCACATAATTTGATTTCAAACTTTTTGAGTGGTATCATTGTTTTCCTTACCTCAAGCCCTATTGATTTATGTAAATTCCAGTGCTCTATGTTCTATAATATTGGAATAAATAGACAATTCATCTGAAGAAACCAGTAGATATAAAACTTTTTAAATAATATTAACTGCTTGCTAGTTTATATTCGCTTTTAAAAATTCATATGCCTTAGCTTCTGGGACTTTTTCATTGACTAGTACAATTTAGTAACTTTTCCGTGAACGCAGTAAATTATATAAATAAAAATAGCTATTATTGTACAGTTTTGAACTGCGCAACAACAACAAAATTATTAAACGAAACAAATATCATATTCAGACTATGGACATTGTTGCTACCTACATTAATAAAATAATGTGCCACGTAAGAAGTTTGATTTCGGTTACAATTTATATAGATAAATGAAATGTGGGAACGGAAGTCCTCTCTATCTCCTGTTTATTTTTATCTCGTCTTCCACTTTTTGTAAAAATATACTCTACATGTGATTATTTTTAAAGTTCATTAGAGGTGGACTCATGAGACCTAAAAATAATTTAGTAAATATGTTGGTGCTAATGTTACAACAGTTTAAATATCTGACGATCTGCTCTTATGAAGAGGAATTTTTGAAAAAGACTTCTCAAAGACAGTTTTTTACCATTTGTCATTAGAACTCATCAATTAAATTATCATTGTTCAAAATACCAAATGTAAATCTTGTCACCAAAATTGTTTATTTTTACTTATGAAAGTAATTTACATTTTTCCCAATATCTTACTGAACAATTACAGCAAGATAATGAAGGGCAAGGTATTGCACAAGAGATCTATGAAAAACGTAAAGTTAAGAAGCTATCTTCACAAATAATATTTATTAAGGATAATATTTTTTGTGTTACGGTATTCAAAATTTTTGTTTAAATTTTATTTTTTACTCCTCATAAAAAAGCCTTAAACAATTTATTTTAATTTTTAACCCCTAAGTGACACTGACGAAATCAGCACTTTATGGGTTAAACATCGAAATTTAATTGAAGCTTTAGTTTACTGAATTTAGAACATTTTTCAAATTAAGTAAATCGAATATGAATACAAAAAAATTTTATAAGCCAATAAAACATAATTTTTGTCTTTTTACATTTTTTTAAATACTTAAATAAATTATTTCTTATTGTGTCTTGATGTCATAGTAAAGCAAAACTATCTAAAAGTGTATGGTAATTTATTCGGTTCAATTAGCAGGTTGTATATAGTTTTAATGATGGATAGAAGTACGCGAAGCAGGGCGCGTCGGCGTCAATGCAATTCATATGGGACTGGCGCGCCGCGTAGGCCGCTTTGTGATGACGTCACGCAACAGAGCATGCAGGCCCGGAGTTATCGTAGGCCCCGGGTGGGCGTATGCGTAGTTTACAACTGCGCGACGGCCGGGCTCAAATGAGCGCTCAATCCATTTTTGCAGTGCGTAAGATCAGCTTGCCAGTAGTAGGCTTACATGCAGCCAAAAGCGATGCTATCAAGATTCACTTCCACTTCCTTTGTAAAAAAAGGTTTAAAGTTACAATTAATAACTAGTCACTACTCATTCCCCGACTATAATAAATTGTTTTAAATGTTTATTTGAACTAATCAACAAAATTATTATTAAACTATTTGTAACAAAAATATTTATAGATGGAGCTTTTACAATTTTTGTCAAGCCTTTAAAAATCGGGGATTTCCTCTCGGCCGCGGCGCCCCTTTGGCCGCGGCCCCCGGGGCAACTGCCCCGGTCGCCCCGCCCTCGGGGCGGCCCTGTGTAACTACAGTAGTTTATTTCATGTTTATTCCATTTGCTTATTTTAATGAATTTCTTTGTTTTAGTCGGGAGTTGACTTAATTCTCATATTATTTTCACAATTCTGTATTAAACGTTCAGATTAAACTACAGTACTAAGTAATTATACAAATATTGTCATTTTTTCAATTATGTACATATCTTTATGTTTCAGTTTATGTTCTATAGGTACAATAAAGTTTCTTACAATACTGTAATACTGTTTTTCTACGAAGGAAATGTGTTTTATACGATGTCCTTTTTTGGCCGTTCCGACACCATGACCCGGTCCCGGTCGGACAATCGTCCCGATCCGGGTACTTTTACGGGACTGAAGTCACCTGGTGGTGCGGTAGACTCCCTGCCTTTCCGCCGTACTATATTCACTGATTCTTCGGATGAAGATGTGATCGAGGGGTGTGAAGATGGAAGAAGGGAAGTGCATCGGGTTCCCCCAGGATTTTCTAGACTGAAGAAGTCCCGTGCTCCTGTTGAAGTTCCAGCAGGTGATCGTGGGGAGGAAGAAGATCGTGTTCCCCCGTTACCCCTAGGAAATCATAGAGTGCAGAGGCTTAGTGCGTCATGGTCGGATATTGGAGGTTCTACTGTATTTTATTATTTGAGATAATTTTAAGTACCTGTGGGCCGAGCATTTGTTCGGTAACCCTAAACAATTCTTTGTAGTCATAGTATATTAGTCACACGTTTTACACTGAAATACCACTGAAATGCCTTAAAGGCTTTTGTCATTCAAGACGAGCTCGTTCGCTTCGTTCACCCGCATTCAGGATGTTTTAATATAGGCCTAAGGATGCTGCAATCTGGCTTGAATTTGTTGAAACTGTAACAGGTGGGTTTTACATCAGCGGTTAAGAGCTGATTTCATTATTGTTGATAAGTCGTTTGTTTTAAAATTTAGTTGCAATTCTACCACTCGCTTGGTTGTTTTATCCTTTTGCTTTACTTTTATAACCAAATAGTCATAACCACCAGTATAAAGTCATACATTATTAAAAAACTGATAAATTATTCAAGTATCACTTTGAAATTCATTTACTGGCTTCAATAGAAAAACCACATGCTTATACTAGACCGCGGCTTGTTTCGTGCTCTGACAGTTGAGTAGGCTGTTTCCAGCAACTCTTTTGTTTGATTTTAAACTTTATAAGAGCAATGTAAAGATGATTTAATATCAATTCAAGATTAAAACTAAATAAGATTTTTCGTATCATAGAGACTTATACTGTATAAATATTATTTTTATTCCATAACTAAGTTATTTGTTTAGTGTAAAGAAAATCGCTTAAGCATTTTTCGAGATCCGTGTGCATACATACATAAGTACGTACATAAAAACGTACCTAACTCGTATTAGAGTATAGGATAAAACGTCCACTATGCCGATCCCTTTACACTACAATTGCAGATTACTAACGATAAAAAGATCCATGCATTGAAAATACCAAACAATGTATTGGCAATTATAGAAATTCGATTAATTAAAAGGGTTTTATAGCAATGTACTTCGGTTTGGACATTGAAAGGTATTTTGATGGAACGGTTTGGATGTTGTTTGGACATTGTTGAAATAATGGTTTCGTTGTTTCAAGTCTTGGCCATGTCTCATGGAGAAGATTGTTCCACAAGAAACGCCATCGCTGACTCATAGCTTCCTGCACAGACGACGACTTCGTTATCAGAATATGGTCACCTGAGGTGACGACAGCAATACGTTATCAGCTCACACTCAGCATAGCTGTCATTGTCCGCCAGAAATCCTGGAACTGGAAACCAGTAAAGACTACTTCGATCTCCAATGTTCTCTTGAAATTATCTCTAGAACGCTTCTCGTCAACCATATAGTTAATGATTATATTATTATAGGAAATCTTGTGAGCAAACTAATTTGTGCTATTAAAAACTTATAACGAAGGGGAATTACAAATGTGTGCTGTGACTAAACTACATACATGCTCTGATTTTTATAAAATTTTTTATAACTTATAGCTATGAATTAACAGCCCTGTCTAAGGAGAATGTCGACCTTAGTCAGTAACAAGACTCAAGATCGCGCCACAATCATCCTACACTCATCTCTCATTCATAATCAGGTTAAAATATAGTGATAAGCTGAGATAAAAAACCAACTTTTACAGGAGTTAAAAAGAGAAGGTCAAAACAATTACTCAGAAACAATGGTGATTTAATAATATCTACATCAATAACCACAAACCTTTTTAATCAGTATGCATACAATTTAATTCGAAATTTAGTGATAGCAAAAAGGTATTTGTAAAGAGATGGTATCAGCATCCGTGCAGCAGCCGTGCTGATCATAGAACAATAAACATATTTTGTGCTGATGCATGACCACAATATACCATTTAACAAACAGCCTTGACACCTATATATTTTAACTTCAGATTTATTTACTTACGTAAATTCGGCCTGAGGTGTCAATGAGTTAATCTTCACAGCGTGAAGATTAACTCATTGACACCTCAGGCCGAATTTACGTAAGTAAATAAATCTGAAGTTAAAACACAATATACCATCACTCTCACATCATTATTAGAGAACTTCCACACCCCAGTCTTGGTTACCTACATGAGGGACCGAGCCTTTGTTAAGTAAACGTATAAAATTATAAAACATCTCATTTTTACTTCTCTGTGGTCCTACGCTGAACTACCGAGCTCAAAAAAGGCTACCTAGTTCTATTTCAGTATAATTCTTTTGATTTCACCACAGTTGAATTCCATCGAAACAATTAACATACCGGTACCTAATGTTTTTCTTCTTTTATTTTTATGTATCTCAATAATTATCATCACTTGTACAAAGTATGCCGAAAAAAATTGAAAATCTATTTTCTTTGTAGGTATTGTAACGTGATTTAGAAACTGGCTACAAATCTTAAACAACAAGTTCGTGTTCATAGACTTGAGCTTGTGAGTGTGTGACTTGAGCTCTCTCATAAATTACAACATTTTATTTTGTTTTTAACTTTATAGGATCAATGTTAAAGTTGTTATTACTTCTATTCAAAATGTTTACGAAATTACTGTAGATTTTCATACAGTATGTTAGGGACTTGTAAAGCAATTATTCTTCCTGGAACAAAATTATTGGCAAAGTTTGGAGAGGATCGTTACAGCCACACACATAGATTTGTGTACTAGGCCTATGAAATTACTTATATTAGAGGTTAAGTGTGATGCATGGTAAGTAAATGAAAAATAATTTATTTCTTTCCAAATATAGCACTGATAATTTCAGTCTCTCTGGTGGTATGTATTTGATCAAACATTGATTTCTTTATATTTGTTTTAAGAACTAACTGTTACCTTAAATATTTTCACTGTGCAAAATTAAAAGATGCTCAAGTATGACGAACATTCTAATCTATTAAACATGTACTGTTTAAGTCGGTATGCTATTATATAAAAAAACATCCTAATGTCGAATAATTTTTAAATGTTGTATTTATTTTTGTAACTGTAAAACCTACAACGAAAACAGTATCTTAATCTTTATTAATAAAATTACGGTACGGTTTTAGTTATATAAATTAGCAAAACTGCCTATTGCTATATGCCTATAGTGAAGTTAAGAGTGAGTTGCGTTTAGGGTCAGTTGTAGACAAGGCCGTAGCCAATGGGGGGTCAGGGGGTCGAAATCCCCCGAAATTTTGACATAAAAACAGTCCAATAAAAATGTGTAAAATTTTTCATAAGACATAGTTTGAAAATTTAATGATGGTAAGGAATAAACGTTAAAACAAAGGAAATAAAAAACTACTTATTTGTTTAATTAAAATGTTCAAGGAATAAACTTTAAAACAAAGGAAATAAAAAAGTACTTATTTGTTTAATTAAAATATTCAAGTCATAAGGAAAGTCGTATAGTTAGTCAGCTGTGCGGACCCCCATATCATAGGGATGGCGGGAGAGTGTGAACGACAACGAATGAGCGGGAATGCGAGATAACATTTGCCTATCAATCCACTCATCAGATCTTATTCGCGCCAATTGTGTGTGTGTACTGTGCAGTTTACAGTTTTTCATTGTGAAAGTTAGTCTCATAAAGCTTTGTGTAGTCTGTTAAATTGACTTTGCTCAGTAAGGTTGGTAAAACAAAACAAAAACGGTGAAAATCTATTTTAATTATGCCTGCTCCTGCATCGGCAGCTCTCACCCTACCTAACCTTTATTTATTTGACTAGGTCAGACCAAGGAGGTTTATATTCTTACTGGAGAGATCAACGTTTTGCTGTTGATGACGAAAAAGCTTGCCGGTCATCTTGTTGGGTTGGTAACACTTAAATACCATTTTGTTTTTTGACGGTAGTAACAAGCTGTTAAAATCTTCTCTCGGAACTATGAATGGGTACATCAATTAGTTATTTAGATCGTTGTTATCTATAGCGAGAACACAACATAACATAACATTACCTATGTTATGTGCTCGCTGATTATCTCACTCGAACGCAATAAAGGAATGTGATTTGATTTGTTTCGTTTAGGTTATAAACCATTATTTCATTGCAATGCAATAAAAGAAATCATTTTAGAGTTGTTAATGTTTATTCTTTATTAATAGCTTAGGACTTAGTTTCTCAGAATTAAAATAACTTATTTAGGCCATGGGATTTTATTTCCTCACATATTATTTGTTGTAGGCTAACTTGTATGAAATCTGACAATTAATTGACAACTCTGCAGTAAAAGGTGGACTCAAATTCTTTGTTCTGTTATTATCTGCAACTAACTTAAGCTGCTCTGATATTAGATGTACTGTTGTACAAGTAAATTTGAGACTGATAAGGTAAAATAAAAGACTTGTTTTACAATTCGTTTGACTCCCTTGGCTGACTCGTTCATTTCGGCAAGTAGTTCAATTTGGTACTCCAGACGATTTAGCGGCACGATAGGTTAGCCCTGTGTGCTGTCTCCAATGTTAGAATATAATCTCCTTGGGCAAGACAACTGAATATTTCTTATTATAAATATTCTAGTGGTTAAATCCAAAAACCGTCAAGCGAGTGATGAGCGGCTTGGTAGTGATGTCTATTCATAAGAAAAGAGAGAAACTTCGACTAAAGATACTTTCGTTTTTCCTTTTTTATGAACCAAATGATTATAGACTATAAGGACTAAGGGAAAATATGTTTATAGCAAGTAATATAACGATACTGTCATATTTATTGTTTTGAACATTAATCTGTTTAGTTAGGTTATTGTTATATCTATTTAGCAGAGACATTTTAAGCTAGCAAGTTTGAAGTAAAAAGAAGAAAGAAGAATTTAGTACATTCAATGATTACTGCTGTGTTTCTGGGTTATTTAATAATAAATTAATATTATTTTTGTAATTATATATGAACTATTTAAATATCTAAAACTTCTAAATTACTTTAAAATTACATTATACTAAGAATTGTTTTAAAATGAAATTTTGTAAGTTAAGTTACTATAACTGTAACCGAGGAGCTCAAACACCCCCGCCCATTTTTTTCTGGCTACGGCTTTGGTTGTAGATAGAAAATCCAAGTTGCTCAGATGCCTCTCCGGTCTGCACCTAGAAGCCAAGCGGTGAGGCGGCCATTTGTAAAGATAAGCCAAAACTTCTGTGCGCGCGGACTGTTCGCTACTAGCCGGTTCAAAAACATCGCCTGCTCCTCTCTGATTTTTAAAAGCCCTTACTCTTTTCTTATTTACTAGCGAAACAGAATGGTAATATTATTTTTAGGATTTACATCTTACATATACTGAAAACGTAATGAAAAAGTATACCGAACTGTACTCATACATTATATAACATGTCATATTATGATTATGTAAACGTGAGTAGAATACTCAACTTGCACTACGTAACTCAATCATAGTTTTTCAGCAGTTATTTCGCGAGCCTTAGCTAGAGGAATTGTCACTTCTTTTTTTCGCTTCTTTTTTCATGAAACTGCATACATTAGCAATAATTTCTCTGCCCTGGCTATGTATCACTTTTCCATTCAGCGTATACCGTATATTATCCATTGCCTTAATTGCATGACACTATAAACTATACTAACACTCTACTGTAAAAAACTAACACTTAACTGTAAAAACTACCGACGATAAAACTTATTACGATAAAAACGTTTGTACCGACCCCTGTGCCTCCCTTATCTCAGGCGGTGCATTTATGTGAAATATATTGGCTAAAAAGAATGAATTTATTGATAGATTTGAATATTATAGGAACCAGTAGGTATTCCAATGGTTTAGTGTTTCAGGGTCTAATTTAATATGCATGTATTAGGCTACTGTAGTTGTAATTAATAGTAAATCTCTTGGAGCAGGCCCCAAGGGCTGACCAGCTAGAAGAGAACCTAAATTGTTTACTCTTTGATCTGGAAAGTTGGTTCAAGATCAATGGTCTTTACCTAAATAGGGACAAAACACACATAATTCAATTTGTGCCTGACAGCGGATTTTTATCAAATGACCAATTTAGTTTTAAATTATCCAGCACAACAAAATACTTAGGCTTGGTCCTTGACTCAAATTTAAAATGGAGCCAGCATGTTGACAAACTTTGTCTAACTAAGTCTGTCTGTTTTGTCCTGAGGCGACTCTCACTAGTTACAGACATGGACACATGCCTCATGGTCTACTATGGTTATGCCTTCAGCTTGATGAGCTATGGTGTCATTTTTTGGGGGAATTCAACGGATTCAATCAGGGTCTTCAAAATTCAAAAACGAAGTCTTGGCGAGGCTGGCGAGGCATGACCACTGCAAACCATGGTTTAGAACCCTTAAGGTTCTAACATTGCCCTCACTTTATACCTTTCAAACCCTCACCCTTTTCAAAAATAATCCAAAACTTTTTGAAAATGCCAGGAGCAACCACGTCTACAACACGAGATTCAAATCCAACCTTATGTATCCCGTTCATCCTTTGACCCTCCTTGAGCATGGCCAGCTTGGCCCAGGTATGCTCACAGAGTAAGGAACCTTTAAGCTTCTTTACTCTGTGGTATGCTGCTCTCCGGCTCCACAACCTAAAGCAGGCGTCCACCACGGCCCTTTTTAGGAAAAATTTGAAAGATTTTTTGTGTGAAAAGGCTTATTACGGGGTCGATGAATTTCTTCAAGGCAAGTGAGTTTTTCAATTTTGTAAATTTTTCTTTTGACGATTTTTTTCCTCTTTGTTTTTGTAAATATTTCGAACAAATTGTACTTTTAGTTTAGTTTTAGTTAATTTTGACATGTTCAACAAAATGTATTGTAAAATTGAATAATAAATGAATTGAATCGAATTGAATTGAATCAAAGGTATTTAGTAAAGTAGATAAGCTTGATATGTAATGGTTATTAAAGTCTGTATTTACTTGTATATAATGTTGCTAAAAGTCCTACATACAGTAGAAGACTTATATAGGTAGAGACCTATTTGACTATTCGAAGACCCTGACATAACAACTAATTTCACTCATTTTAACTTACAAATCTCACATTGACATGTGCCTCTTTAGCTCAGTTGGATAGAGCGCTGGTCTTGTAAACCAGCGGTCGTGGGTTCAAATCCCACAGGGGGCCGAAACGATTTTCGTTATATGACTGTATATATTTCTTTGTACTATAAGTACTTCTGTAAATATAAGTTCATCTAAATCATGAGTATTATTTTAATACTCATTAAATTTCGAATTGAATGATTCTAATACTGTTCTGCTTTACGAAAGTAAAACTTAAGAGTCATCTTCACCTTTAGGCAGGTAGCCCATTGTTGCGCATAGTCGGCAATTTTAACCATACGGCTTTTATGAAAAACATGGTATTTAATTCCCCTGTTTCAACCGATTTCCGTTTATTTATTTATTTATTTATTTTCCACGGCAAACACCATTTACAATATCATTTGATAAGCTAGGTTACAATGAGTTACAATGGGTTTAACTTGGTAAGACTAAGTGTTTAGTTTAATAGTTAGATAGATTCCTCATACCTCAAAATTTTGAAAACTTAAAAATATTACTAAGGAAAATCGATTTATTTTGCAACGTTACAGAGAGTAATATTTGTTAATTTTTCAAAATGTTGAACTACGAGGGACCTAATATAACTATTCAACTAAACACTTACCAAGTTTAAAGAAAATCGGTTGAAATCGGCGTCCGAAACAGGGGAATAAAATACCATGTTTTGCATAAAAGCCGTATGGTTAACATTGCCGACTGCGCAACAATGGGATACCAGCCCAAAGGTGAAGATGACTCTATTTTTTTAGTTTTAAAAAACCTGAATTAATTAGTTTTCGTAGGCCCCGAACGAGAGCTCGAGCCATTTTCTTTTCTTTTTTTAAACGTAAGATCAGCTGGCCAGCAGGCCTACATGCAGCCAATTGCGATGCTATCATTATTTACTTCCACTTGTGTTGTAAGATAAGGTTTATAGTTACAATGAATAAGGCCCCTTTATTATAGCACGTATTTCGACGCGCGGCAAAACCTAACTTCATTGCGGCGCCCGACGCGACGGGGCTTAACTATATAGCCCTAGTGTCATCTCAGCGATTCGAGCGACACCCCGTCGCTCGATACGATGTATAAGGGGCCTTAGTCACTACACATTTCCGACTGGTAAATGTTTTATATTTAATTTGAACTAATCAACAAAGTTATTACTGAACGTATTATGAAAATTATTATTGAAATATTGTTTCTAGAATATTTATTGATGCAGTTTGAAAAAATTTGGTGTAGTGTTTGAGCCTTTATAAAACGGGTATTCCTCCTCGGCCGCGGCGCCCCCTTGGCCGTGGCGCCCGGGGCGGCCCTCCCTGATCGGCGAATTGACATGAGGGGGGATCTTATGTCAATTCGCCCAGTTGATGCACGCCCGACTTGGCACTAGATGAACGTTCACTACATCCTTCCTCATCCACATACTGATAATGACTGAATGTTGCATTACAGTTTTAATCCTATGAATGAATATTATAACGTCTAGGCCTATTGTTTCATTTTATTAAATTGTTATTAATCAATTTAGGTTATTTTAATTACCTGTATTTATACTTGTCCTGTCATACAGTTGAAACTCCTCTTAATTTGTTTTAATTAGAACAATTAAGATTTTTAGAACTAACTTATGTCATCGATTAAATATAATGTAATACAACAAGGTAAGGGGTTAATTTTACAGTGGAAACTATTCACATGACAACAGTTTCTCATAAGAACAGTGAGGCATAAGAACAGTTTCTTCTCTAAAGTTTCATTCGACCTTGTAAACGAAAAACGAAATAAATAACTGAAATTCATCTTACACAAACACAGTTCAGTTTTGCTATAAGCACTTTGTGGTTTAGAGGTTTGAAAGCCTTTGCCAAATCCAGAAAAAAACAACACTTTACCACCTGTATTGTACCCAAATAAATTGATTAAAACTCTTATTGGTTACAAATGTGGAAATTAAATTGAGAAAATGAAACCCACGGTCAGCCCAAAATAATTAGAAAACAGGCGTACATAATTAAAATCCTTCATGGTATTTACAAAAGTTTGATTTATTTATGAAAAAACAAATGAATGAATACAAAACCCAAAAGTTATTCTATATAAAAAAATTAAAATTTATACTCTTTACAAAAAATACAAATCTTTGCAATTAATTATAATTTAAATACTGTAATGCCAAAAATTTTACTAGGGCCTAATAAACTAATTAAGGAGGAGGTTCTAATCCTGTTCTAAAAAAATGATTTATCAGTCTATTGAATTTAAAATGTGACAAATCCTTGCTGGTCTTGAAATTGAAAAGACTTGAAGTTAACGATTTATAAATTAATTAAATTTCTTTAAATCTTGAGATATTATGCACTTATTTCATTTTCCAAATTATCTCCACATACCTCGTGCAGTATATTTGTTTGAAAATGGTCCAAGCACACAAAACTAACTTCACTAATTAATTACTTCACGGCATATTAAGAACTGAGAGCGAGAAACGGGAGTTCAGACCTTTTATGACCTCGGCACGCGTGTCGGCAGGACATCTCACGCATATCGCTAATTAGCCAACAGGAACCAATGATCTACTGACCAATTGCGTGTTGCCGGAAGCCTCCGACCACGTGCAAAGTTAGAAAAGACTAGAACATTCTCGAACCGGAAACTTCAAACTGGCGCTAATTTTGAATCGGTGGAAACTTTTTATTTACTTATTTTTTTACACTTCTAAATTGCGGTACAGTATATATATTTTAACTATTGTCCGTGTTATTTTTGGTTTACATTATAACAATAAATTATTCTTGATATTTATTCTAAACCAGATTCTCAAGCATTCAACGCTGAAACCTGTTATTCGGTGGCATTGAGCAAGCGTTATTCTCAGAATGTCGAGACATAGCATAGTATACGAGAATAGCAATACGTTATCGCTCTGAAGTCAGCAATAGCCAGCGATGCCTCTTTATCAGCACAGGATGCTGATAACGGACCAAGCAACTGCGCAGTAGAAACAGAAAATTTCCACACCTAAGGTACGACAAGACAACGTGTGGTAGGTAGGTGGGACCATCACATAATGCAGATATTAGGGCCTATTCTGTTAGGTCCGATAGAAAGCAAAGAACGATTGCGATTCACGCTCGTCACTGATACCCCAATGCCTCTAGTGCATCCGTGCTTCAGTTATAGCTCGCTCTATCCATTATTTCAATCTAAGAAAAGTTTCATTACGGAGCGATCATACGTTTTTGCCCTATACCATTTCAAAATAGTGTTGCCCTTTGAAACTCGCCAAACGTGAAGTGCAAAGTGACAGCTGTTTTGGATTATACTCTAAGAGATTTTGCAAAGGGGAGGAGATAAATAATAAATCCAGGTATGCCTATTGCTAAAAGAGTAAAAGACGCAAATAATTTGAATGTTATATGCAAAGGTGTTTTACTCATGATTGTGCCCTACATCGGCATAACAAGAACTACAAAAACACATTTGCCGATAAAATGACACTTCTTTTTCTGTATTGCAGGGTTTGTTCTTTAAAGGGTTTCGAAATAGGTATCTGACTTTATTTTTCTCCCTTATTAGCATAACCTCTACGTGAATTAATTAAACCCCTACTTTACGCCCCTTTTGAATGGGTGACACAATTTTGAAATGTTACAGAGTAGTTACACATCATTAGTTCTTGGTTTAGATTGACATGATGGATACAGCTAACTAAGGCACACGCAGTGTCAGTGTTGGGGATCGGCATCGACTGTGTATCGTAAAATTCCTTACTTTCTGGAACATCGGACCCACGAATTAATAAATAGCATGTCGGAGTCGGCTTCAGGCCACCAGCGCAGACGTCCAGGTCGATATCGACCTGGGCGTTGCGGATCTTCCCTAGAACGCCAGCAATGTAAGTTTGGCCGCCGGAAATGGAGGACGGACCAGATCTTGGTTTCGGTTTTCCGTTCAAGATCACACCTGGCTGGGAGCAGTGACCGTAATCACTGAAGTTGCTTCCACACAGCTTCATACTGGATCTTTTATTTTGTTTTTTGTCCGGCCTAGGCTAGAGCTAGAACTCTCGCTCATACTCGTCTCCCGCTTGCCTGGGGTGCCGGTGCCGGCCGAAGGGAAGACGTCCCGTAGGAGAGGTCCTGGTATTCTCGAATGGTATTTTTCTTGGTACGCTTTGGCCCCTTCGATGCCTGTCAGAAATCACCGAAAGAGTCTTAAGCATCATCGTTTACACATGACCTTCTGACTATGAAACAGAGCAGTCAGCTCGGTAAAGCCATGAGTTTTTTTGGACCTCGCGAGCTTTTGCCACTTTTCCGATCTATAAACTCGCAGGGGAGAACATTTCCAATGACTCCTTGCGGATTCGGGAGACTTTCCCCCATTTTTCGTCGCAGCAAGCACTGAAGGTTGTAAGCAGTAGTGTGAATGAACTCATTGACCATACTGCTCACGATATTGGCTCGCTGGGAATTAGGGGCGCTTAGTAGATTTCCACCGCTATCTTGTTGATCCACCGTTTCTTAATTCGTCTTAGTTCTGTTTTGAAGTTTTTTTCATGCTATACTTAATTTACTCCATTGCATCGTGCGGCAGAGGGCGGCCCTTCAGCCTTCAACAGCAGAGAACGGGAATATTCTCGGAGCTCCTACCTCAGTTTCCCGGGGCCCGAAACTCCATTTGCGCAGTATACCGTTAAGCACTCGTTGCAACGCAGGGCCCGACCTCTGTATCCATGCTGCACTTCCTGACCAACAACCGAAGTGGTTGGCTTGTGACGACACACTAGGGGAGACCATCCGCAGGGCACTTCCAGGACCGCAGCTGGCACAGGGGCCTCTTTTCATGTTGAAGATGTAACAGGTATCCAGTATAAGATACGCATCATCCAAATTTTACCAGAAATATCAATGTATACATAGGCCAGAACAAGTTAATTAAAATATTCGTTAGGCATTTAAGATATGACTCATTTAATCAATGTAACTAAAACAGTACCGCAAATAAAATATTTCCCTACTAAGGACTTCCAGCACTCAAGTTTTTCAGTTTTAAATCTTTAAGCTTTGGCAATATTTTATTCCCACAGGAAATTTCGATAACATGGTATTGAGATTGTTTATTAATATATTATTATATAACTATTGTATTCTACACCTTGTTGATATAGAGAAAAATATATAATAGATGCAAGGTATTCTAAACGAATGTCCGGCTTTTAAATGTTTCACCTGCATTCTGCATTCTGCACCTGCAACAAAAAATACAACCGAGTAAACATAAAGCGTTCGGTGTTTAACAGTTCGAAAAAATCAAATCCGCGGTTATAATGAAACTTGTGTTATATAATTTAGGTTTTGCCCCTCCAAGTAATAAAAACGCCCGTACATGGATATAATTAGTTTAAAGTACCTCCTGCCTACGTAAATGGAAAAGAAGATGGGGCCACTGGCTGTTGGGCGAGTGAGAGAGTAGTTCACATTGTAATTTGAAAGACTGCCGTAAAGCAATTTCTTTTTAAGTATGAGTGTCAATTTGAACCCTTCGAGTCAATTTCGGTCTTAAATTGTCACGTCCATAATGATTATTGAATGAAATTATTTTTAAAAAATCAAGAATTGTCTTATTTTAGTCTTTTTTGGTGAAAACTACAAAGTAACGGTTTTATGGGTTAGAATAAAATTTTACTATATACTATTTTTAAAATAAACTACATGAAAGTGTTATAATTTTCTTACAAATAACTTTTGTCCATGCACAATATTAGATCTTTGTAGCTATACAGTTTTAGAAATTGGTGCCACTAATAACATTTTTTTTAGATGTTATCTATATGAGTAATTGAACGGTATGTAGTGTTTTACCGAGGGGGGCCTCAGCTCAAGTGCGAGGCGTGGCCGAGTGAATATTGCTATGTATAATGTTTTAAAACAACCGGCTCACGGCGGCCAAGAAGACACCAGCCACTGAAGTTTGTACAACTTGAGAAAGGTCAGAGCTAGGCAAACGAGAGAGAAAAAGAGAGAGGGAGCGAGCGAGAGAGAGAGAGAGAGAGAGAGAGAGAGAGAGAGAGAGAGAGAGAGAGAGAGAGAGAGAGAGAGAGAGAGAGAGAGAGAGAGAGAGAGAGAGAGAGAATGCGAGGGAGCAAGTTGTGTTGTGAGTCTCATTATATGCTTCGGTGGTTTTGGGATGGAGAGGGGTTGTTTGTCTTTGGTCTCACACACACACACACACACACACACACACACACACACACACACACACATTGACTGTAGCACTCGCACGCGCACGAGCCAACTACTTCTCCTCCTTGAGCGACGGTGCTGCATTCTACCGGTAGAAGTTTGCCCTTGCACAGCTTGTGTAATCATTGCAAGTTAAATGTGAAATTCCAATGATCGTCGAGTTTCAAATGTCTATTGTGTACTGAGTCGAGTGATCCAGACCAACCGCAAACTCCTTTAAATACTAACAGAATTATTTTTTCTCAAAAACTAATTGTACCAAAACGCCAATTTAAACGTTCATAAAGGATCAAAAATTTCCAATCCGGAATCCTTAAGGCTAATTATGGATATAGCCCCATTTATGATTTTAATTAACGACTTCTAGTCTGGATAGGCCATTTCCGATATACTTTGTACAGTATATTGAAGCTAAAGGCTAACCAATCCAGGTAATTATAGCTTACGTTTAATAGTTTTGTGAACAAAAAACTGTGTTGACCACTGGTTTTTTAGTGTTGGCTTGAATTGGAGTGTACTTTTGGTCTGGGATATATACAGTACGAATGTTATAAATTTGTCATTAGATTTTATTTATTATACCTCAAAAATCTAACGTTATTACACCTGTATGTGTAATAATGTATTAATGATGCAAAACCATTTCGTAGATGCCTCTAATTTGCCTTTATTTTGCATATTTAAACAATATGCATTTATTTATACAGTTAAAACAGAAATATTAACAGATTAATTATGTGTTTTATCATGATTTTAGTAACCAGTACCATTTTATTTCACTGCTTTTAAGTCAATGTTTTTTTTTCTTTTTTACTTGATTTGATTGTAAAAAAACCATGTAGTTGTATTGTTATTATTTACAACTAGGCCTATAATGTCAATTTTATAGACTAAAAATGAACATAGAAAACTATCCGTGCTCTTTAGCCCTTCAGTTTATAATAACACTCATTTCAAACTACAACCAGATTGAAATTTATCTACAGCTGAAACGTTAAAATTGGTCAATAATTGAGGTTGGAGTTACGTCCATAACGGCCTTAAGTATTTAAGTACCTATACATTTTAAGGATCTTTTAGTTGGGTTTGAAATAATTCATGACTTGACAACGGTGCCCTGAAACTGAAGAGAGACAGAGCCCCCCCCCCCCCCCACCGGCTTGATTGAGGGTCCGATGCGCGAGCTCCCCCGAGCCAAGGAAACTTACACTCCGCCCTCCACCCACCCAAACCGATTAAGGTGGTGCAAGGAGTTTTTCGTAGTTGATAATTATACCGTTTTAAGTGTTTAATTCGACTATACAAATATTTTCTAATAATGGAAAAATATTTAAAAAAATTTGACACAATCATTTTACGACTTATTGTCATATAAAGTGGTGGTTTTACGTCACACTGGTGCTTGCCTTTCATAAAAACCACTAGAGTCTAAGGACCCATATTTTGCCAATGTTAATAATTAATTATGTAGATTAAAACAAACTATTACAAAACATCCACAAAATTATTTAAATTTTATATGACGACTTAAATTTATGACCTAAAAGAATATATCCTTTAAATAGGAATAAAATTGGTTTCAATTTCTTTGGCCAAAAATGCACTTTAAAAAAATATAACTATCATACTTAAAAAAAAAATTTGTAAGCAGGAGGCAAGCCCAAATATAATAATTTTGAGTTTTATTACGCCTAATAGCTGACAGCTGCAACCCGCTCGTCTCCGCGCACTCGCCCGCTGCGCACACACGAGCACACGCGCGGGCTACCTGCCCCTCGCCACCGTTGTGTCGGTCCACGCCGTAAATCTACCCTTCAGAAACTATTTGATAGGGAAGACTCATGGCAAATATCATTTACAGAATTTCGGCGCATTTGCTCATGGTCAGGGTTTTATATGAATTTTCCTACTATCTATATTGGGGAAAAACATTCCAATTTGTCATTGGAAAATATAAGGGCAACTAAAATAGGCTTGTTAGTATCCATTATTAGTACTGGAATTCATATGCTTATTCTGCACGCATTGGGATGTACGGGCTAAAGATGAACCCATAAGTAAATTCTCTAAAAGAAATAAATCAGTAATACAAGAACGAAAAGTATATCCAAGACACACAAATAAATTCATACTCCATCAAAAATTTACTCATACAAACCCTTGGGGCTATACAAAGCGACAGTGGTGTACTTTAATACTTCTATTATTAATTTAATCAGTTTTACTATTTGTGGACAATATTTTGTTTTTTGTTACAGTTTAAGTGTTAGTGTTAGTACCAAAATTTCTACGAAAACGGTCCGCGTAAATGTACTATCTATCTAAAAGCAAGGGAATGTTTCACGCAAGAAAGAAAGCTTCAATTTTACAAGGGTTGAGGAACGCAACTCAGGTAGTAAGAGCAGTTCAAATACAAGGGTCACGCGATCCATGCGGCCGCATGGAGAACCGGCCTGGGAGAGGCGCTGATTAAAATGACGGTGTTATTTGATAGTTAAAAAATAACGCCTTAACAATCGTGTAACCTTTAATTTGTTAGTGTGTGTCTAAACACCGCTAAAGGTGGACACACGGGACGGCAAAACTCCCGGAAGGATGTTCCGTTTCGCAGCCGCAGGCTGTATTTTGGGAGTCCGAATGCAAGACAACGGCGAAACAGCCGGGCCTGGCAAAACTACCATGATACTCATTATGTTAAATTTCTTCTCATTTAGAAATGATGCTGTCTTCATTAAAGAATGTGACTTTGCTGTGTCCTAAGACATAGGAAAAGGGGTAGCCGAAAGGAGAGTCCGGGCTTTAGAAATGACATGGAAATTGATGTCTTTGTATGTTATATTGTACTATGAAAGGCAGTTGGAAGTGAAAATGTAATATGAACTTTTTATGCTCTTTACATCAGACGAAATTTTTATAGGGTCTTAAATCACAACATTTGAGGTATTTCTGTTTATTAAAATGTCTAAAACCCAGAGGGCAGGAAAATAACATGTGGGTAATAATATTATATTTCGTTACAAAGGCCGGCGTTTCATCGGCCTCGAGAACATGTTTCAAGCTCAAGACTTCGAGAACGTGAACCGAACGTGAGTAGGCAAAACGTTTTAGGCCGAGTTATGATTTATATTTTTCATCATATTATCGTACACTATGCAATAAACTCTATAAAAATAAAAAATACATAGAAATAAAAACTTCCATCCCAGACCTCAAAAGCATGATTTTCGTTGTTAAAAATGGTTGACAAAAACAGGTGATATTGATGAAGTGCAATGATAAAAACAGTAGCAGGAGCTTTCATCCCTTCAAACCACTAGTTGTAATAAGGTTTAAGAGGATAAATAGAGCAGGACATTTAATGGTTGCCGGATATCAAATATACTCGTATGTTTTTTATAAAAAAATGTTGCTTTGGGGGAATATATATTTCAAAGTTCATCGACATTTTACTTCTGACGTAAAGCACACCAACGAAATGATTGATTTTTCTTTCAACGGATGTTGTAAACGCCAGCTCGACAACCTTTACAAAGTAGCTGTTTGGGGGGGGGGGGGTACGAGAATTAGCAAGGGTACCCGATTCTTTGGGAACGGTATTTCGGTATGCGCCTTTTCCTTTTGGAATTTGCAGGCCGAAGGTATCCGATAAATTTGCGGTAGGTAGGTTTTCTTATTATTCGCAGAACACATAGGATGTACGAATAACATAAAATATTTACAATTTTGAAAATTTCCTAGAGTTTTTTAGTTTAAAATTAAATAAAATCCAAATCAAAGAACCACATCAGTTGTGTATCAACTATATAGGCCTATTTATATCATTCGATTTAGTTAATTATTATGTGGACTATTTAGTTAATTATTATTTAATTACTTAGCGGACTAGAAAGAAAAAGAAACAAGTCATGACTACGGTGGTGTAGCTTTATGTCAGGAATAAAAGTGAAATATTATGTCGATGAACTTTGAAAAATATATTCCCCAAAAGAAACATTTTTGATAAAAAATATATGATATCCGCGGCATAACTATTAAATACAAAGCCACACAGCTGTTTTGTCTTAAAACCTTTTTATAGACTCTTAGTGAAATACTTTCCGGAAGTTAAGCTGTGCATATTCATTAATTAAAACTAAATTATAAATGTATTTGTCCTTAATGTGTACAATGTGGTACATGCGTATTGCACGGAAGTATGGCCTACACGAACCGGCATTCTTTGTAGGATCAACTAAAGGAAATGTAGGAATTTTATTGGACAATTTTTCAATAATAGTTTAATTTTGTTAATACTATTTGATTTCTGCTGGTACTTTTCGTAATATTTTCCAATGAAGCGGCCAATCAATTGTTTATAAATAGGGAGGACCATGAAGAAGGGAATTATTTATTTTATTTAGAACTTTTAAATACATAAGTTTTTAATAATAAAAAAATTTCAAATGTTTATTTGCAGTTTTTAATTTGATTGATCTGTTTAGCATTCTAATTATTAAAACATGAGTGTCAATTTAAGGCCTTTAAGTCAATTTAGGTTACAAATTGTCACATACATGATTATTTATATTAAATAAAATGATTTTAAAAAATCAAGAATTGTTTTATTTTAGTCGCTCTTGATGAAAGCTACGAAGAATATTATTATGGGTTGGAATAACATTTATTTTTTAAAGTTTTATGCAACAATTTAATTTGATAATCTAAATAAAATTATTGTTTTATTTTTTATAAATAACTTTTGTAATTATTCAATATATGGAAGACCGAATTTTCTGTTTAATATAACCGTATTTGGTGCCACTAATATAAGTTTTTTAGTGTTGTCTGTATGAGTAATTGTCGGTAGTGTTTTACCGCTCGAGCACACCACCAGTGCGAGGCGTGGCAGACAGGCCGTGCGAATTTTGCTAGCGTTTGAAAAACAATCGGCTCGGCTCACGGCAGCCAAGAGACGCTAATCACTGAAATTTGTAAAACTTGAGAAAGGCCAGCGCTCGACAAAGAGGGGTGAGAGAGAGAGAGAGAGAATGAGAGGGAGCGAGTTGTGAGTCCCTTTACACTTCAGTGGTCATGGGATGCAGAGGGGTTGGAGCACTCGCACGCGCACGGGCCAACCACTTTCTCTTTTTTTGAGTGACAGTGCTGCATTCTACCGGCAGAAGTTTGTCCCTACTAGCCCTTGCACAGCCTTAAGGCTGTGCAAGGGCTAGTAGGGACAAACTTCTGCCGGTAGAATGCAGCACTGTCACTCAAAAAAGAGAAAGTGGTTGGCCCGTGCGCGTGCGAGTGCTCCAACCCCTCTGCATCCCATGACCACTGAAGCGTAAAGGGACTCACAACTCGCTCCCTCTCATTCTCTCTCTCTCACCCCTCTTTGTCGAGCGCTGGCCTTTCTCAAGTTTTACAAATTTCAGTGGTTGGCGTCTCTTGGCTGCCGTGAGCCGAGCCAATTGTTTTTCAAAGGCTAGCAAAATTCGCACGGCCTGTCTGCCACGCCTCGCACTGGAGGTGTGCTCGAGCGGTAAAACACTACCGACAACTACTCATACAGACAACACTAAAAAACTTATATTAGTGGCACCAAATACAGTTAGGCTATATTAAACAGAAAATTCGGTCTTCCATATATTGAATAATCACAAAAGTTATTTATAAAAAATAAAACAATAATTTTATTTAGTTTATCAAAATAAATTGTTGCATAAAACTTTAAAAAATAAATGTTATTCCAACCCATAATAATATTCTTCGGAAAATATTACGAAAAGTACCAGCAGAAATCAAATAGTATTAACAAAATTAAACTATTATTGAAAAATTGTTCAATAACATTCCTATATTTTCTTTGGTTGATTTTACAAAGAACTTTAAAACATGCCGGTTCGTAGGCCATACTTCCGTACAATACGCATGTACCACATTGTACACATTAAGGACAAATACATTTATAATTTAGTTTCAATTAATGAATATGCACAGCTTAACTTCCGGAAAGTATTAAGAGTCTATAAAAGGGTTAAGCTTATACCACTAAGAGTCTATAAAAAGGTTTTAAGACAAAACAGCTTTGTGGCTTTGTATTTAATAGTTATGCCGCGGATATCAAATATATATATTTTTTATAAAAAATGTTTCTTTTGGGGAATATATTTTTCAAAATTCATCGACTTAATATTTCACTTTTATTCCTGACATAAAGCTACACCAACGTAGTCAGGACTTGTTTCTTTTTCTTTCTAGTCCGTATTAAGACATAATAATGAACTAAATCGAATAATATACATAGGCCTATATAGTTGATACACAACTGATGTGATTCTTTGATTTGGATTTTATTTAATTTTAAACTAAAAAGCTCTAGGAAATTTTTAAAATTGTAAAAATTTTATGTTATCCGTATACATCCTATGTGTTCTGCGAATAATAAGAAAACCTACCTACCGCAAATTTATCGGATACCTTCGGCCTGCAAATTCCAAAAAGAAAAGGCGCATAACGAAATACAGTTCCCAAAGAATCGGGTACCCTTGCTAATTCTCGTACACCCCCAAACAGCTACTTTGTAAAGGTTGTCGAGCTGGCGTTTACAACATCCGTTAAAAGAAAAATCAATCATTTCGTTGGTGTGCTTTACGTCAGAAGTAAAATGTCGATGAACTTTGAAAAATATATTCCCCCAAAGCAACATTTTTTATAAAAAACATAGAGTATATTTGATATCCGGCAACCATTAAATGTCCTGCTCTATTTATCCTCTTAAACCTTATTACAACTAGTGGTTTGAAGGGTTGAAAGCCCCTGCTACTGTTTTTATCATTGCACTTCATCAATATCACCTGTTTTTTGTCAACCATTTTTAACAACGAAAATCATGCTTTTGAGGTCTGGGTTGGAAGTTTTTATTTCTATGTATTTTTTATTTTTATAGAGTTTATTGCATAGTGTACGATAATATGATGAAAAATATAAATCATAACTCGGCCTAAAACGTTTTGCCTACTCACGTTCTCGAAGTCTTGAGCTTGAAACATGTTCTCGAGGCCGATGAAACGCCGGCCTTTGTAACGAAATATAATATTATTACCCACGTGTTATTTTCCTGCCCTCTGGGTTTTAGACATTTTAATAAACAGAAATACCTCAAATTTTGTGATTTAAGACCCTATAAAAAATTTCGTCTGATGTAAAGAGTATAAAAAGTTCATATTACATTTTCACTTCCAACTGCCTTTCATAGTACAATATAACATACAAAGACACCAATTTCCATGTCATTTCTAAAGCCCGGACTCTCCTTTCGCCTACCCCTTTTCCTATGTCTTAGGACACAGCAAAGCCACATTCTTTAATGAAGACAGCATCATTTCTAAATGAGAAGAAATTTAACATAATGAGTATCATGGTAGTTTCGCCAGGCCCGGCTGTTTCGCCGTTGTCTTGCATTCGGACTCCCAAAATACAGCCTGCGGCTGCGAAACGGAACATCCTTCCGGGAGTTTTGCCGTCCCGTGTGTCCCCACCTTTAGCGGTGTTTAGACACACACTAACAAATTAAAGGTTACACGATTGTTAAGGCGTTATTTTTTAACTATCAAATAACACCGTCATTTTAATCAGGCCGGTGCTCCATGCGGCCGCATAGATCGCGTGACCCTTGTATTTGAACTGCTCTTACTACCTGAGTTGCGTTCCTCAACCCTTGTAAATTTTTCGTCATGACAAAATGTTACCTCATTAGCTTATTTAACTAACTGTAAATAAGCGAGTGGGACAAAGTGTTTCATAGAAATTTGAGTTGGGACAATATGCTACTGTGACAAAGTATTTTGTTTGCAGGCTACTTTAACACAATAAAGGTTGTTTTTATTACATTGGGAATGCACTTGAGCTGAGTGAAAATAGCATATTGAGTAACAATCTATGAATAATTCAGAAGAAGTATGTGCTATGCCTAATTATACGACACTATCAAATTCCATGTAGATAATAGAATGATCTAAGAGAAACCCAAATCTATTCAGTTTCAATTACAGTAATAATTTGTTTGACAATATATTTTTTAATTTGAGTAATGCACAAATAAACAAATTGAATAACACCACTCTGGATATATTAGATCTTTCCCTATATGAAATTCTTATATGGCAAAGCAAATTATAATGAGCATATAATTTTCTTTCTAAGGTCGCCACGACGCCACGCCACAGCTCAGTTGCAAATATATTAATTTCTATAGTAATAAATTAAACTCTTACATAGATTGACAAGATGCACTGGTGAGGTAGTCATTTTCCGATTCATTGTGATAGAATACTTCACTTTAGAGCTCGTTTAAGCAATTGTCGAAGCTTTCTTTCTTGCGTGAAACATTCCCTTGCTTTTAGATAGATAGTACATTTACGCGGACCGTTTTCGTAGAAATTTTGGTACTAACACTAACACTTAAACTGTAACAAAAAACAAAATATTGTCCACAAATAGTAAAACTGATTAAATTAATAATAGAAGTATTAAAGTAGGCTACACCACTGTCGCTTTGTATAGCCCCAAGGGTTTGTATGAGTAAATTTTTGATGGAGTATGAATTTATTTGTGTGTCTTGGATATACTTTTCGTTCGTGTATTACTGATTTATTTCTTTTAGAAAATTTACTTATGGGTTCATCTTTAGCCCGTACATTCCAATGCGTGCAGAATAAGCATATGAATTCCAGTACTAATAATGGATACTAACAAGCCTATTTTAGTTGCCCTTATATTTTCCAATGACAAATTGGAATGTTTTTCCCCAATATAGATAGTAGGAAAATTCATATAAAACCCTGACCATGAGCAAATGCGCTGAAATTCTGTAAATGATATTTGCCATGAGTCTTCCCTATCAAATAGTTTCTGAAGGGTGGATTTACGGCGTGGACCGACACAACGGTGGCGAGGGGCAGGTAGCCCGCGCGTGTGCTCGTGTGTGCGCAGCGGGCGAGTGCGCGGAGACGAGCGGGTTGCAGCTGTCAGCTATTAGGCGTAATAAAACTCAAAATTATTATATTTGGGCTTGCCTCCTGCTTACAAAAAAATTTTTTAAAGTATGATAGTTATATTTTTTTAAAGTGCATTTTTGGCCAATGAAATTGAAACCAATTTTATTCCTATTTAAAGGATATATTCTTTTAGGTCATAAATTTAAGTCGTCATATAAAATTGAAATAATTTTGTGGATGTTTTGTAATAGTTTGTTTTAATCTACATAATTAATTATTAACATTGGCAAAATATGGGTCCTTAGACTCTAGTGGTTTTTATGAAAGGCAAGCACCAATGTGACGTAAAACCACCACTTTATATGACAATAAGTCATAAAATAATTGTGTCAAATTTTTTAAAATATTTTTCCATTATTAGAAAATATTTGTATAGTCGAATTAAACACTTAAAACGGTATAATTATCAACTACGAAAAACCCCTTGCACCACCTTAAGGCCGTGCGGCCGTCAGTTACGCCAAACGAATCCGCCCAGAGTTCAGGCCAGTCGAGGGTTTTTTTGTCTGCCGCAGGCCACTCACACGCACACAGTTCCCCTCCCCGCCCTTTACCAACCCCGTTCTCATCGATGACACGGACAGTCGGACAGCTCTCATCACTCCCCTCGCAAAACTTTCTCTTTTCAAAAGGCTCGGTAAGAGATGGCATCGGCTTGGCAACAAATTAGAGGGCCGTGACCGGTTTGTTTTATCTACGCCCCTGTGCTAGCTGGTCCCGTAGATCTTTGATTACGTAGCCTACACAAAAATGTATTAAAGACGTGAAATAGTTGCATTTAATACTTAAAGCATTGATTAATATCTTTTAAAAGCTTTGTAAAAAATACATTTTTGTCCAATAAAAATTGATTTAAACTCTTATTAAATTAAACTTAAAAGTAAACAAGAAATTTGAACCATTGATGACTGAATTAACTGACTGAATTTATACTATATTACTCATGATTAGTTATATTGTTTACTTATATAGTATAACCGTTGGCAATGTATGTAAAAAATAAGACATTCATTTGATTTTATAACATTTATTGCAGAAAAAGAAAATTTTATGACTGGTAAAATATTGGAACATTGAAAAAATCTATTGTAGCCTAATGCTTGTGGTAATATTATGTCATTTATTTACAACATCACCGGTAAATATTATTAGGCCTACTAACGTTTCATGCAACAATTCGTAATTAATAATTTTGCACAATAAAATCACATGGCCTACATTTGCATTATATACACTTAACAATATAATCATCTCATAAACTACAGTTAAAGTATTTCTTTTTTACTGTAATATTAAACATTAAGGAACAAAAATGAATATTTTTTTAAACAAAACGACTAGAATTAAAATGGAGTGAATGAATATATTCTAGCCAATATTATACATGATTAAAAAAAAGTTTATTACTATAGTAAACCGTTGGCTATTAGTACTAAAAATGAGACAAAACAGTTTGATTGTATAACACTTATTAAAAGTCATCACTGGCAAAGTAATTTAAAACTGTAAAAGTCCATTGTTAACAACGATAACTCACCTATTTCAGTATTTATTTTACCGTTTCTCTAGATCACCGGTAAGCAAAAATAACGGTTAATATCAAGTAATATTGCACAATAAAATTACTCACATTTACATTATATACATTTTACAAAACAAAAATTACATAAAAAATAGTGATAATTTATATTGCACGATAAAATCACAAACATTGACATTATATACATTTATTAATAAAAATGGCACACAACAATTATTTGTAAAAGAACAACAATGTTTAAACTAAAACAACAACAATAAATACCATGGAAAACAAAAATTCAAATTAAGTGACTGGCTTTATTCTATATATTGCACATGATTTTTAAAATTATAAGTTTATTGTGATAAATCGATGACTTTATAATATATTTTAAAAATAAGAAACGATGATTTGCTTTTATAACGCAGAAAAAATGTACTCATAGGTAAAATTATTTAACATTAGAAAAATCTAGGCCAATTGTTAACAAAAGAAAGCCGCCTATGACAATATTGGTTTTCTATACATTGCTTGTAAGTAAAAATAACTGCCAACAGTGACTAACAAAAAAAATGACTAATAAATGACTAACATTATTTACAACATATACATTTCACCATATAAAAATTTCTAAGAAGATTTAGTTATCAATAATATTGCACGATAAAATTAAACAAATTGACACTTTATACATTTATGCAATAAAAAGTTGCATAACAATTAGTATTACAAAATAAGCAATACGAATAAATACCACAAAATAAAATAAACCACAAAAACTCAAGTGAATGACTAAATTTATTCTATACAACACGTTATTTTCTAAATAATCTATTAATGTGGTAAAACGTTGTCAGCATACATGTTAAAAATGAAACTCTGCTATTTGGTTAACAAAATCATATGAAACCTAAAAAAACCATTGAGGCTGTGTATTTCATCTTACAATCATTTTTGTTTCCTCGTTTTATTTTGATTGACTGCTTCTTGAGCAGCTAATATGTATTCAGGGTTACGTGCCTTCAGTCCCCTAACAATCCTGCTGTCCACTATTTCTGGAAGCATACACTCTTTGTAAAATCGCACCAGACCAGGAAGGACCTTGTGCTCCCAAAACTCTTCGTCGATGAAAATACGTTCAATAAATAGTTCTCCTCTCTTTGAGTACACCACAAAGTCGCACCAACGTCTTTTGCATATATTTAACTGTCCTTGAACTTGGTAATAGTAGTGATGTTTTCTTTTTAGGCGAAGCTTGCCACTCTCGATTTCCAAACAAAGTTTTTTGTTTTTTTTTTAACTTCCTCGTCTAATGCGTTCTCCTTTACTGAGGCTAAACATTTTATTTCAATTATTCCGTCTGCTGAAACTAAACCGTCAGGACTAGCGCCAAGGAAGGGGTTTTCGATGTCAACAAATAAGCCACATTTTTCAACGGTCTGGTTGGTTTTCTTTTCGTACATTTCTCTTACAGTTTCTTCCAAATCCCTTCCGAATAAAACTCCATCCGACCTAATTGGGCGTGGGAAAAGAATTGATTTAACCAGATTGTGGCATGAAGTGTGGGGTAATCTTTTTGCCACAATGCCGAACTTGGATGCCGTCAGTCTATTTAGCCGTTTTTGATGCCAAATCGGATTGTTGTGTTGCCCTATAGTTTTAGTTGGAATATTTTCGTTTCCAACTTCATTTGAGAGATGCATAAGAAATTTTTCACACTTTGTTTTCATTTCATTTTCTTCTATGTCGGGTTCAATGGCAAGGGGTCCATATTCTTTATCATAACCAGCATTGCTTCCATTTCGCATTCGCCGTTTCTTTTTTACCGACTGGTCCTGAAACTGCAGTCTTCTTTTCGACAGACGATTTTCCCTGAGGCTTAACTTTTTTTTAAGATATGGCCTGGACTTCGTTGGGTCAACCTTTTCCATGGACTAAGATGCCATGAAGGACCACCGGAGTGGCTCAGCCCGGCTCCAATACATCTTCGTTTAAAAGAACCCCCACTTGAAAAGTTAACCCTTTTACCCCCTGTAAACCGAGCAACACATCCCATATATCTTTCAGCAACATTTGTCGTTTCGTTATAAATTAGACTACCGGCTTTTTGTTCCACATTTCCAAGTATTGATCGTATCTTTGTCTTGAAATTAATGTCTAATTTGCAAAGTTCGTTTTCTTCATTGTTGGTTTTTCTTTGGCAAAACTCTTTGCATTTCGTGTGGTTGCCGAATACATGGTCAAAAGAGTTTCGAATACTGTCCTGTAAATTTTTAATTTCCGTGCAATTTCTTGATGTTCCCGCTTCTTTTATATTGGTTCGTACGCCTTAGACAATCCGTTCTAGTCGAGGAATCGATTCTCCAGCTGCAGGTTTGCTTAAAAGTTGCCTTGATTCCAAAGGGTACTGGGTATTTTCTGCTAGTTTGTGGAGTTGATCATTCAATGCCCGTGTAACGTGGTTTGCACATTCGATTTTCTGGACGTATCTACCATACCGACACCCCTCCAAAGGAAAACAAGGAGAAGTAACATTTTTATTATTAACATACAGGTCTATGTAGTTTTTATGTTCTATAACTTTACTATCAGATTGAATTTATTTATATAAGGGTTATTATTATTTATTTAAATTAACTACACTGTATACACCCTTGTACAAGGAGCGGGTGCACAGCTGGAATTTAATAAAAATCCTTTTCCAAACTTATCAATATTTTCATTCAAATCCCTTTTATTTCCCATATTGTTGCAGAACTAATATTACGTCTCCTTAACAAAATAATTGCAGAACTTAAGTATTTTCGACTTACCACTCCACTGAGAGAATTCATTCCATGTCCGTAAGATCTTTTTGCCCAGCTACCGTCTCCGATAACTGTGATGTAGGGTACACCTTCATGCAAATTTCCCTTTTCCGTTGCTATCCTTTTTTCTTCTTCTGCATTTTCATTCATTTTCCTAATCAGTGTTTCCTCCCAGGCCTAAAAATGAATAAATATTTTAAAGTAATTGATAAAAATTATAAAAATAATGATATAAATTGATAAAAATCGTTGAAGTGGTTGCTTTCGGTTCATTCGTGTGGGATATAACTAAATTAAAATTACACATAAACTATTTAATATACTTCCAAACTAAAATTATTCCTGAAATAAATTGTTTAGTATATATAAAATTGTATTTAAAAATTAAAGTTTGAAATGGTAATTGTTTTAAACTAAATTCTGTTGTATTTTTGTCAAAAATTTCCTTAGTCATATTATGTCTTTTGTATTTTAATATTTCTTTTGATTATTTTTTACTTAAGTTACCAAATTCTTGTATTTTAAACTGAGGTTAAGTGGTATAGAGGACTATATAGTCCTCACTTTGCCTAAAAAAATAAAGCATATGTTATTTGTTATTTGTTAAAAAATAGCTACAGTATAACAGAAACATTTACATTAGTATATTATAAATACAGGAAAAAATCATACTAATTAAGTGACGATAATGAAAACTAATGCTCATTGGTACTCAACAAATTCAAATCGTAGTCTATAACTGTAAATAATGTAGAAATTTATGTTTGGCTTTGTGTTAATTCTTATGTTGTATTGAATCTATCAAAGAATAAACTAATTATTGCAACAAATTCAACCTGTTCGCTGCGCTTACTCGCCACAAGTCTGTAATACTCTAATAATTTTTGAGTACGCAGGTTTGCTGCGACAGGGTATTATATGTTTACTAGAGTAAATGGTGCGTCGTCCAAGATTTGCACCTCCTGTAAACGTGGCATTTCATTCACGTACAAAGGTAAACAAACCACTAAAATAGACAAAACAACAATTTTACTTAAAACTACTGTATTCACAAACAGCTGATAGTAACAGTCTGCAGTTAAATTTGCTCCTTATAACAGCTGTATAATCAACACACTGTAATATTTCCCCTATTAAAATAACATGTCAACTTTAAAGGGCCGTAGGGCAGAACATTTATGTCCGATTTGGACCATTTCAGACTTATACCTTCCCATAGATGGTTACTATGACCGAGCAAAATTTCGAGAGGATCACTCCAGCCGTTCAGGAGTAGTACGTGTAAATAAAAAGCCAGAGCGTAGTATAGGAGCTTCGCTCGATGAATTAATTATAAATGCGTGAGAATAAAATATCTCCCTGTATAGGCTCTTTTTTAAAAATCCATTTATTGATTGATATAAGTGTGACAGCTGTTTTACTGGAAGTAGTAAGTGGTATTGAAGAAAAGTTAAAAGGTACCGTTAACTCCAGTGGGCTTTTATATGGACCCACTATTTTTATGCCATTTTTAAATTCTACAATTGTAAAATATTTATATTCTTTGAAATTTTGTATACATTTTATCATCCGTCCTCCATATTAAAAATAAGTTCATTTATGTGTTAAGTGATATAGCGAGAAAATAATAAAATTTGTAGAAATTTAATGTTAGCCTATTATGAGAAATGGTTTTAAAACATTATTTTAAGACATTTTGATTCTCGAGTGATTTTTACTTTACTAAATGGTTTAAGAGGTACTAATATGCACCTACAGTTTACCCCATGTTATTATTATAAAATAAACTATTGTACAATTATTGCCCCTGGCTCTCTAACCATTAGGCTTAGAGATAAATGTCAAAGAATAAAAAGGTCACAAAATATTAGTAAAATACAAAAAAAAATTACATACAAATTAGGCATTTGTATTTAAAGTTTTTAAGTTGGCTACATTTCAAGAGCAAGAGCAAAATTTCACTGTATTTAGGCCTACAGTTTAATATTTTTATATCAATTTTTCAAGTAAATTAGCTGGCAGACTTATAACAATCACCCTGTATGTGTTGCAGTAAATCAGCTAAAACATTGCATAAAAATAAGGTTTGTATGTCATTAGTTTTTTAATAGCCCTCAGGGCTTAGCCCCAGGACAAGCACAGTAAATTCATGCCTTTCAAAGTGTCTTTACCAGATTCTCTTTGTTTTAATTTAAAAACTATTTGTAAAGCTTTCTTTTTTAGAATAAATAATACTTTAATTTTTTTCTGCACAATGGCCCCGTATTATAATTCCATAGGATATAATATACACTTATAAGTAAAATACAAGTATAGACTAAGTAATTTATAAGTGCGTAATATGCAATTATAAAAATTTTGTCATCAAAATAATTGGCTAAATGGCTATATGAAAGCTGCAAGTCAACCCTCCATCAAGTAGTATTCCTAGGAAATTCACATAGTAAACTTCTCCTAACTGATAATCGTCTATAAATATATTTGGTCTTTGATTAACTAATAGGCTACTGTAGCTGAAAAATGTATACAGTTTGATTTCTGGAGATTTACTGTAAGATTTATTTCAGAGAAAAATTGAACACATAGTTTTAAAAATCATTGAATAATTATATTGAAATAGTATATTTCACCACTAGTCCGGAAAGTGACCCATTTCTGGGCGAGATAGTGTTTTACGCGCGAGGCGAAGCCGAGCGTGGAAAACACTATCGAGCCTGGAAATGGGCTTTCCGGACGAGTTGTGAACGATACTTTTCATCACGACGCAATTATTAATAAATGTGGAAGTTTTAAAGGAGGATTATTTTTGTAAATTCTTCGCCATTGGACGAAGTAAACAAAGCTGGAATTCAAAATTTAATTTGTTTTAATCCCAGCTGATTGTTGCTGTCCGGAAAAGTTTGTTTACCTTGGACGGAAAGTAATGTTTACAAACATTACTTTCCGTACAGGTCAGTAAAATCAGCTGACGGTGACAGTTTGGGAAATGACTACTTTCCAAGGTCTCGGCTGTACGGCAAGTTGTCACTTTCGTATTTTTTTTTTTTTTTTTTTTTTTTTTTTGAGGGAGAGGCAGGGAAAATGCATTACGCACACAGGTGGCCAGCCTGTAGTGTGGGACTCCCCTAAAAAACGGGTTTACCCACTAAAAAACCTCCTCTACTCTTTAGGATTCTAACCTGGAATTGTTTATCACATTACGTCAGGCTAGGCCTAAATTTGGCTTACGCCCATGGGGCTCGCTCCTTATCCAGCTGTTCGGTCAAGGGATCTGGGCCACTTCGTGGTCCAAATCGGTTTTCTTTTCCAGGAGGATACCCCGGACGAACTGTGACAAACAATCCCAGTTGCCCTCATCCTCCATAATCTTTTGGCAGACCGTGTCCACCGAAAAAACACCGAGTTTTCTTGTGGCCTCCAGGCGGGGCCTTTCCCAACGCGAACAGCGGAAGAAGGTGTGTTCCGCGTCATCGGGAACGCCCGGGCAGTAGATGCAATCCGGTGAACCGGTCTTGCCCATCCGGTTCAGGTACGACTTGAAGTAGCCGTGACCTGTCAGGAACTGCGTGAGGTAGTAGTCCACCTCGCCATGCCGCCTTTCCACCCATGGTTGGACCTGCTCGATGAGTCGCGCAGTCCATCGTCCTCGGGTGTCGTGCTCCCAGCTGTGTTGCCACTGCTGGAAGGTTCGGGAGCGCTCTTCTGTTCTTGCCGTGTCCTTGCCGATCTCGCCTTGTCTCTGGTAAATCGCTTTCCTCTCCCCTGCCAAGAGCTTGACCGGGATGACTCCGGCGACCACCAGGACGGCAGGCTCGGACACTGTCCGGTAGGCGGAACACACCCGGAGCGCAGCTTGACGCTGAACCCGGGCGAGTCGCAACCTGTAGCACTCCTTATCTAGAGCGCCTGCCCACACCTCTGCCCCGTAAAGGAGCACGGACTGGACCGCGGACATCAACAGACGTCTTCTGCTGGATCGGGGACCCCCGACATTGGCCATCAGCCTACTAAGGTAAGTGACTACCTTAGCGGCCTTGTCCGCCGTACGAAAGATCTGATCCCTCCAGCTTAACTTGGTGTCCACCATAACCCCGAGGTATTTGGCGGCACGAGTTGATGTGACCACCTCCCTTCCCACTCGGAGTGGGACGACGGTGTCGATCCTCTTCTTCGTGAGGATCACAATCTCCGTCTTACTGAGAGCAAGCGAGAGACCGTGATCGGACATCCAGTTGTTGACCACCCGCATAACTCGGTTCAACTTCAGTTGGGCCAGCTCAACGTTGCGTGCAGCAATGAGAGCTGCAACGTCATCGGCGTACCCAACCAAAGTGGTTTCCTCAGGCATCTCGGACCTCAGGAGGCTGTCATAGGCAACGTTCCAGAGATCCGGGCCGAGTATTGAACCTTGTGCGGCACCAGAAGTGACTTCCATCGTCCGTGTTCCGTCCCTCGTGTCATAAATCAGGCTTCGAGAGCGTAGATAATCCTCGATGAGCCGCAACAGGTATGCAGGAATACGAAAGGTGTTGCGAAGCGCATCCAACATATCGACCCACCTTGCCGAGTTGAAGGCATTCTTGACATCAAGCGTAACAAGAAGCACTACTCGGCGGGAGAAATGGTTGTGGCTCTCGGCTCTCTCCACAGCTCTCTGAACTTCGGTGACAGCGTCGATCGTTGACCGTCCCTTTCTGAAGCCGTACTGACGGGGGCATAAGTCCCCGGCAGCTTCCACGGCAGAAGTCAGGCGGGAACGGATCAGCTTCTCGAACAGCTTCCCAGCCGTGTCCAACATGCAGAGAGGCCTGTGGGACGACGGCAGCTCGGGATCACCTTTGCCCTTGCTGATCAGTACAAGCCTGGCTGTTTTCCAGGGAGCCGGAAACACCCCTTCTACCAAACAGGCATTGTACATTCTCAACAACAAGTCAGCGTTGATTGAAAATACTTTTTTTAAAGCCTCACTGGGAATCCCGTCCGGGCCAGGAGCCTTGTTGTTCTTCAGGGAGAGAACGGAGGTTTCCAGCTCCTCGAAAGTGAAGAGTGGAACGTCCTCTACCCGTCTGAAGTCAACCGGCGGTCGCTGAGGATGTTCAGGAAACAACGCAGCGACGATCCTCCCCATGGTGGCGCCCTCCGTATACGGAGTGATGAAAATACAATAAATGCGCTAATTGCTAATAATTATCACACTAACTTGCACAAAATTGTTTAAAGTTATTTGTAAATGATTTAAATCGAAATAATAATAATAAACTTTAGTGACTGATAATACCCTTCAAATCATACTAGATCGAAACTCGACCATAATGCCAGTTTATTTGGACCAAATTAGTTAAAAAATATTTTATAAATTAAATATCTGTTCTCTTTGATTTGATTATTAGACCACAATTTTTTCCCAACGAATTAGTTGTACCGGATCCAAGAATCAAATAAATGAAGCGATGAAGAAGCGTAATTCATATTTTAGCGTTTCTTGCAGTACAAACATAATTCACTACATAATACAGCCGACAAATTATTCTTTTGTTATTCTATGGAAACGGTACTTGCCATAGAAATAAAGAGAATAAAATTACAATTTCACGCTCTCCTCACCATCAAAAATATAAAGTTTGTGTCTGATTATCGTACCTGAACAATGAAGCAATAATTTAAAACATACCAAAAATAACCTAATTTTGCTTACTTCGCGTATTATCAATTTCTTAACACCAGTAAACGCTGAAATTTCAACACTCCAACCATCAATAGGCCTACTTTAAATTACCTTTAATTTTTTACAACAGTTACATATCTTTATTTCAAGTACATTTTCCAAAAGATCACAAAAATAAAGTACACTACTGGTGACTCTTTAATTCTTTTTTATATGAAAAAAACTAAGAAACTCTATCTTACCTGGAATCTTCGGCAAGGTTTGCATCAGTTGTTGCACAAATCTTGTCAGAATCAACTCTTGAACTTTTAAACCTCTTATGAAATTCACTCTTTACCCTAGACTTCTTACTCCTTTTATTACCTCGCTTAAACCGCGCCATTTACAAATATTTTAAGAGATAACACACAAATCATAACACTACCGTACTAACACATAACAAAACACAGAGGCAAACACAAACTCCATGGTGTGGATTGAGACTGACTGCGGTGAGACCGTAAAGGACGCAAAGTAACGGTGCCTGTTAGGGGGGTGCAGATGGTTTCCAAAAACTGTATTGTGAACGCAATGAGTCATGCCGGACAAACCAGGTTGGCTGGACCCGTCGGACGGTCGGACTGATGGGTTACATAGTCCTTTAGCCGCTAGGTGTGTAGACTTTTTACAAATTTAGTACCATACTTACAATAAGTAGTATTCCTATGGTGTTATTGACTTCACAAGGCCATAAAATGAAGTAAATTTTTCCTACAGGTTTATCGCCTCTAATGGAGCACTAGCTATAGGTCTCTAGTTTGGAAAACAAAAGAATTAGGTGTTTATAACAAAAATGAAACAGCTGGATTTTTATTAACTAGTATACGTGTTACTCGGAAATCGAGCAACTTATTTAAATACAGTATAAATGTTACTTTAGCTCTAAATCAATGACATCCGACAAATCTAATAATGTGAATATCTTCAATCGCCAATAACTACACGTATTTACAGCTGATTATTAACAGATGTTTCAAATGCTTTATTCAGTCCCAATTGTGTTATTTAAATGGGAAATTTTGAGATTTCAATGGTGGATAGCGTTTTTATTTTCAGTCCGATTCTCATCAATTTTTGGCGGAAACAACTACAGACCAAACCGTATCCAACGACACAAAAAACTTGAAAATCGATTGAAAATTGTAGGAGGAGTTCTCAAGACAAAAAACCCTTAGCGTATTAAATAAGTATAGATTCACAATTTCTGGGATATTACACAATTCTGTTTACACGAATGTTTCTCAAGTTATACGGCTAAAAAGCAAAAGTGGCGGGTATAGTTAACCTCAACCTTTGAATTTATTGCTAGATGAATTGTTATTTTTATTTTTCGTGCCGAAGCCAATCTCAGGTCCTTAGAATTAATTTAGTGACAATTATATGGATGATATAAAAATGCAATAACAAGATTTAATATCTTACATCTATACATATTACCGCAGTTTAGTTTTTATTTTCAAACTGATGAAATTTCTAACATCATACATTGATATTTTGCTATAAGAAAACATCCCTTGGTGATTGAAAGGTCCCTTGGCGGTGACCGAGGCTAGGCGCTACCTTCACAACGAGGGGGAACGGTGCGAGAGAGAGAGAGAGAGAATGTCTTGCTGTCGGCTCGTGCGCGTCTAAAAGCATTTAGACTGCCCTTTGTGTGAGTAACTGTAGTGCGCGCTGCGTCAGATTTAATGTGGGCTGAAAATAAAAAGTTTTTTGTACACCATTACGTAAAAAAAATTATTTTTATATAAAACTTTGAGGAATGTTACCTTACTAGTCAAGCTCCAGGGGGTAACGCAAATTTTAGACAAATCGCACAAAAGAAACCAGAGATAATTTTTTTTATTTATTAATACAATAAAAATGTTATTGAAAATCATATATCTCACCCTTGTGTGTATTTTAAATAAGCGTTTAAGCCAATTCTGAGAAAAATATGTTAATCCGTTTCCACGTGGTGTACTTTACAAAATGCCGCTAAAATGCTACTTCAAACGCAAAAATATATGAGATAACGTGATTATTTTTTCAAAAACAGAATGTTTACCGAATGGTTGAGTGCTAATAAACATAAATCAATAAAAAAGTACAAGAAAAATTTTTTGACCGCACCACCTTAATGTTTCGACTGGCAGGCTGAAGGAGTCGCTCGAACTTCATGGTTCCGACAGTTCCCAGTTTTGCCGCTCTATTCGACCCTAGTTGGCAGCGCCACGCGACGGCCAGCCACGAAATTTCTTCTGACTCCGAACGCCAAATCCTAATTAACGATTATACTAAAGAACTTTTCTTTTCACACTTACTAAAGATAAGATCTTTGTAAACCGTGAATCGCAATCTTTATTATGTTGAATCAACAGAATCTCAGTTTTAGCGAATTTCCCTATACATTGAGAAAACCAGATGGTTAATTTTAAACAAAAAATTATTTATTTGTAACCGATTAAAAGTGTTACTATAGCACCGACCGGTTTAAAAGGTTTACCACAACCGACTGAAGTTGGTTGAATATCATGGTTAAATATAACTGTACTTGGTCAAATAACTAACCTATTGGCGTCTGTAAAACCTAACAAAGTAAATTATTTGAAACATTTAGTAGAAAATTAACCTATTAAGTCGGTATAAAACAACTCTCACCATTCAAAATAACTATCTTACTCGGTTAGGAGAAACCACTATACACGGTAAACGATAACCAATTACTTGGTAGAATTTTATACCTAGGCCTATCTACTCGGTAGGGGGGTACCGATCTATTCGGTAGGTGGGTACTAATCTACTCGATAGGTGGGTACCAATCTACGTGGTCGGTGGGTACCAATCTACTTGGTCGCTGGTATCAACCTACTCGGTAGTTGGGTACCAATCTAGTGGGTAGGTGGGTCTATCATATACGAGGTCAAGCAGTTTATTTTTGTTGATTGTTTAAGTTTTTATTTCAAGTTTTGTAAATTTGCTAGGCATAAAATGTAACGTACAATGCGAGGAAACTGATGAGTATTTTAAAGTGAAATTCGGACTCCAGGATTACATTGCATTATTTGTAGTTAAGAATTCATTTGACTTAAACTTATTTAATCTTGTAGGTAAAGTAATTTTGTTGAGGTTACCCAATATGTTTATGTTTTATAAAGGTTTGAGGTCATAAGAACCATAAAAAGTAATCCATCCTATGTCCCTATGTCAAGTTAAGATTCTTTAAAAAGAAAAATTCAAGCCTTTCTCAGTTAGCTTTAAATAACCCACACTTTGAAATAAAATTGAGCCTTCCCATAGGAGCCAAAAGGTTCTTTAAATTATAAAACTAATAGTTTATGTATTATTTAAGAATTAAGATAATTGTTATATATTTTGGCAAACCCTAGTGTTATATCTAGGTTTTAAGTAGCTTAAATAAAGAAAATAAGCAGTACTGACGGCTATTTTTAAGGCCTTTAAAAACTTGAAAAGTGCGTTTGGTGATCTGACTCTAACAAAAATAACACAATTTCTTTAAGAGGAGAAAATAGAAAACTAGTAGCATCCAATCTAATGTAAAATAAAGAAGTAGCTAACTAATAATTTTAGCGTAAGCCCTAGGTGTCCCTGACTTACTTTGAAGCTAAGGAGGTAGGCGTAGTAAGTTGGCCTAGGAAGTTAAACTTACAAAACTTGAAATAAAAACTTTAAAAATCAACAATAATAACCTGCCGTACCTCAACAATTTACACGGAACCAGCCGTGCTAATGACGAAAGACCCACGGAGACGCGATCTGCGTACATAGCTGCAGAGTAATAGACGGAGACTGATGGAATGGAGCCCGGAGCCGGCCGTTAGACTTTGAAAATGTTATTGTTGCTAACCTGTTAGCAATTAGTCATTTTCAACCCATAACACATGATTTTACCGCTTAATATGTCACAACTAACAAACTTACTTGGTTATTAACCTGTTGGTTACTGTTAACCTTTTTATAGTTTATGAAAAAAAAGGTTTACTGACAACAAATGACAGTTGGTAAAATTCAACCAATTATTTGTTGCTTGTTGTTTTCAACTAGATTGTTTGGTATTTTTTACTAACATTAGGTGGATATTAACCACAAACTTATTAGGTTATGAATGACCCAGATAATTCAGCGTTGTTATTTACCGTTTCGATCGGCTAAAATCAACAACCTTATTTATTGAGACAATTTAATTGGTTGACAAATATTAATTATTTTGTTCAAGTCAAACACCTATGTTTTGACCAGACTTAGAGTAGAAGTGTAGTTGGTGACCTTGAACCACCCCTGAGGGGCGGACCCCCCCCCCTCCCCCCCCCCCCCGAGGGGCGAGCCCCGCCCCCGCCCCTCTGGACTTAGAATATTTTCGTAGATGTAAATGAAGTACCTACAGGTTTGAGCCAACGCTTAGAAAATTTTACTTTTTCTGAGACACTCAGACCTAGTATAGTCCACCTCCGCCCCGCTCCCACCCCTAAGGGGCGACCGGTAGGGATATAAAGCTTCCAGGTTGCACGCGCTTCTCATTCACTCTCCAGCTTTCGTTGGAAGTGGCTATCCAAGAGCTCATTCTTAAGAAGACTGGTTACCAAAAATGTCTCGTCGTATACCTTATAAACCTTCGTACTATAATCTGATCGGTATTAATAGTATTACAGACAATGAGAAGAAATTGTATAAAAAATTCTGTTGTTTACTTGACAGAACGCAAAAACTAAAGCCAAATACTTTCACCTACAAGCTACCCCTGATAGACAAGGATGATGTATGCAAACTAACATCAATTCAACTGAAATTGTTGGAAGACAAAATTCTTGTTTGTGTGAGGGAAGTGTTTCATAATGAATATTCAAAAAGAATGGCTTTTGACTTTATTAAGGAACATGCAGGACGTGAAACAAAACAGTATCCAGGACTATATTATTTACATCTTTTTGAGAATGGAGCAAGTGTAACGGTAGAAATAAGTATCAAATTAATGTAATTCTCCCTACCAAGCTCATAAGGAAAAGTCATATTGAAATACATGTTGTGTACGGCTGTATATGAGTGTTCGGCGGAATAAAATGTGTTAAAGTAGGACTTGGATTTGATCGAGGTTGTTTAGAACAGAGCGGGGGATAGATCACTTTGCAGCAATGGACTAGCATGCTGCTTAGTGCTCTATCCCCCGCTCAAAATAATAATTCCAAATGACCTTGACCTACATAAACATGTTCAAACAGACGTCTTTGAAAAAACTTGTACAAACTAGTGGATTAAGACCAAATATCATCGATTTATCAAGCCTGCTGATAAATGTATTAAAAATGGTTATGTAAAAGCCAAATTTACCACATGATTGATAACCCGGATCTACATGACGTCACTTTCCCCCACCTTTATGCCTAGGATATAAAGGGACCCTGTGAGCGCGCTGCTCATTATTGCGTGGACATTCGCAGAGTGTACATTCAAAGCCAAACTGTTTGAAATGGCTCTTTGCGACATTTGTGGGGAAATCTTTCAAGACGAAGATCTTTTTACCCTACACAAAGAATTGCATGAAAAAGAAGATGGAAAAGAAGATATTATCATTGATGAAATAGACTTAGACTCAATTGACCGGTTTTTGGAAGAGCACCAGAAGCAGATGGACTACTGGGACAGCTATGTACAGCAAATGCAAAGAAAAAGACCTAGTGTGATCCAATTTGCTGGTGCTGGACCATCTACTGCTAGAAGACCTTTTGAAGAAGAAAATTATATGCAAGAAGAAGAAGACACTGAAGAAGAGGACACTGAAGAAGAACTGGAAGATGTGAAACAACTGCGCACCACGGCCTTGCCAGGACGAGTTGTAACACATTTCAAAATTAATAATGTTCAATTGGAACTGGAAACATTTATAACCCAGGCTAAGGAACTTGTTGGTCGAACCTTGAGGGAAGAACTACAAAGATTAAATTTTATTAAATTTGGAATGGTGTTAGAGGCTATGTTTAACAATACTGATGGTGAAACAGCATTGAGAGCATTCATTACCAAAAACCGAACCCTTAACTTCACCTCCAACATCGATGATATTATTGAAGAATGCTTGGAAGAACTTATAACAAAACTTCAAGAACATGAAGGAAGAGGATCTGGATGGACTTTGTCATCAATCGAAGGTATGGATGTAAGGGTTCACAAGCATGGATATGGTTTAAGGGGTAGTAGTTTTATCCCTTTACCAAAGAAAATCCAAAACACTAACTCATGTAGGAATGTGCAAAATGAAGGTAATGAATGTTTCAAGTATGCAATGTTAACCAAGTATGTTAAAGATCATCCTGAAAGAGTTGGTAGAGAATATTACGAAAATGAACACCGCTACAACTTTCAAGGCCTCACCTACCCAGTTACTTTGAAAGACATTGACAAATTTGAAAAGAGAAATCCTGGCGTTTCAGTCAATGTTTTTGGTTTGGATGATTCAAACAACGTTTATCCTTTGCGGGTAGTAAAAGTGGAGCAGAGAAACCACACGGATTTGCTATTGATAAATAAGGGTGAAACTTCTCATTATGTATGGATAAAGGACTTTGCAGCCTTGGTTCAAACACAATTATCAAAACAGAAACGTAGGTTAACAGTGTGTAAAAGATGTTTCTGTTTCACATATAAAGAACTAAGACGTGGAGGATCTGAATGGTTGACGGAACACAAAAGACTTTGTAACGAGAATTATGAAGTGAAGGTTAGTCTGCCGCCACCATCTCGTGCGTTTATCCGATTCAACAAAACAGTCCACCAATATCGTATTCCACTGGTCATCTACGCAGATTTTGAATCTACGTTAGTACCACAGGAGCTGCCAAACGGTGAGGTGACTAGAAGAACAAAATACCAGCTGCACCAGCCCAATAGTTTTTGCCTACTGGTGAAGTCGACCTTGTCTGAAACCCAATTGCAAGACTATGGTTTAACATCCACTCCAATACTCTACCGTGGGGAAGAAGCCGCTAAGTATTTTGTAGACCTGTTGTATGACATTGCTGAAAAGGCGCAACGCTTATACGGTAATGTGGTACCTATGGAACCTTTAAACCAAAATCAACAAGAAGAATACAACGTAGCGACGAGATGTTATTTATGCAAGAAGACCTTTAGTGAAGAAAACCAAAAAGTAAGAGACCATGATCATCTGACAGGGTTATACAGAGGAGCTGCTTGTAATTCATGCAATATAAATTACAAACTGCCAAACTTTATTCCTGTTGTTTTACACAATCTTAGCGGCTACGACTCCCACTTTATTATCCCAGAGTTAGGAAGAGATGATGGTAAAATTGATGTTCTTGCTACAACATTGGAAAAGTACATCAGTTTTTCAAAAACAGTAGGTAAAATTAAACTTCGCTTCGTAGACTCTTACAGATTTATGCCATCTAGTTTAGCCAAATTGTCAGAGAACCTAAGAAGAGAAGACTTAAAAGAAACAAGCAAAATTGTACCTGAAGATAAATTGGACCTAGTATTGAGGAAAGGAGTTTTCCCCTATGATTATATAACTTCTACAGAATAGTTTGAAGAAACCAGTCTGCCACCGATTGAAGCCTTCAATAGCAAACTAAACGAAAGTGAAATCTCCATTGAAGACTACAATCATGCTTGTAATGTTTGGAACCAACTAAACATTCAAACCTTAGGGGAATATTCAGACTTTTATATAAAATTGGACGTAACTCTGCTGTGCGATGTGATGGAAGAATTTCGAAACACCTGCTTCTCCGCCTATGGACTGGACCCTCTACACTCGTACACATCTCCAGGATTAGCATGGCAAGCTATGCTAAAGTCAACCAACTGTCGATTGGAACTTTTAACAGATATAGATATGGTGCTCATGATGGAATCTGGTGTACGGGGTGGTTTGACACAAGCTGTAACACGTCATGTCAAAGCCAACAACAAGTACATCCCCGGCTTTGACGAGCAACAACCATCGGTCTACCTTGGCTACTTTGACGCAAACAACCTTTATGGTTGGGCAATGTCAAATCCGCTTCCCTACGCTGACTTCAAATGGATTGACCCGGCCACCATCGGTGACATCTTACAGATTCCAAAGGATGGTCCAAAAGGCTATATCTTGGACTGTGATTTCGAATATCCTGAGCACCTTCATGACCATCACTACGACTTGCCTCTCCTAGCAAAGACTGAAGTTTCACCGACAGGAATATGGCCAAAATTGATGATGACCTTGAAGAATAAAGATCGGTATGTGGCTCACTACTGGGTAGTTCAACAAGCTCTTGAATTAGGTCTACGTATAGTGAGAATTCACAGAGCGATTGAATTCACCCAGTCTTGTTGGTTGAAACCATACATCGATTCTAACACTACAAGAAGAGCTGCAGCGACAACAGCGTTTGAAAAGGACTTCTACAAATTAATGAACAACGCCATCTTTGGGAAGACTTTGGAAAACAAGAGAAAACACAAAAATGTAAAATTAGTAAGTGACCCTAGAAAATTGGAAAAGTTAGTTCAAAAACCAAATTTCGGAACATCCATGATTATAAACGAAAATCTAGTTGCTGTCAGTATGAAGAAAACAACAATAGTGATGGATCGTCCGTTGTACATCGGTATGTCGATTTTGGATATAAGTAAAACCCTGATGTATGATTTCCATTATAACAAAATGGTTAAACACTACGGAAGGGACAACATCGGAGTCGCATACATGGATACTGACGCATTTATCTACTGGATAAAGACCTTAGACATGTATGAAGACCTAAGGACTTTTCCATACAAAGAAGATTTCGACTTTTCTGACTATCCAAAGAACCACCCAAATTATAATGAAAAGAATAAAAAAGTAATTGGAAAATTTAAAGATGAAGCAAACGGAATGCCATTAGAAGAAATAGTAGCACTAATGTCAAAATTGTATTCATTTAAGATGTACAATGAAAACAACACACCGACAGTCAAGAAAGCAAAAGGAGTGAAGACATCTTATTTAAAAAAACATGTGACATTTGACCACTACAAGACCTGTTTGTTTGAAGATACTACCATCTCGGCCACATTCAACAATATCCGAAGCTTTAAACATCAAGTCTACAGTGTGACTGAAATTAAAAAAGCACTGTCAGCTCGGGATGATAAAAGACACATTATGCCCGACAAAATTCACACTCTTCCTTTTGGCCACTACTCTCTAAACCCTATCGACTAGTAACCTATTCTTCGTCCTTCTACAACTTCGACCTTATTCCTTTTTCCTTCCGTAAAAAAAGGGGGAACACGGCAAGTCTAATGCCGTGTTCCCCATTTTTTTTACACAAGTCTGGATGGCCTTGACCTATATAAATTATGTGAATATTTAAGACAACATTCATTGTGATTATACATGTGACACAAGCAACATTCAAACCTGCAATATGAAGGACTTGAAACAACAAATTGTCAACGAACTTCATAAACCTGCAAGAAGAAAGTTTCCACGAAGAAATACGGTGATAAAAGGAATTAATGATTTATATCAAGCGGATTTAATCGAAATGATTCCTTATAGCAAACAAAATAAAGGATATAAATACATATTGACTATTATTAACTGTTTTTCTAAAATGGCAGATGCTTTACCGCTAAAAGATAAAAGCGGCAAAAGTGTTACAAAAGCAATGGAAATAGCTATAGAAAAAGACAAACATACTATTAAACATTTACAAACCGATGATGGAAAAGAATATTTTAATAAAGAATTTGCAAATTTAATGAAAAAACACAATATAAACCATTATTCAACAAATTCTGAGGTAAAAGCTTCAATAATTGAAAGATTCAACAGAACTTTAAAAAGTGCGATGTATAAAATGTTTTCCAACAGAGGATCGCACATATGGATTGATATATTACCAAAACTTATAAACGATTACAATAACAAGTTTCATAGAACTATTGAAATGAAACCAAACCAGGTGACTAGCAAAAATGAAAAACTGGTATTAAAACGTATAAAAATGAATACTAAACCAAAAGTTGAAAAACTAAAGCCTAAAAAATTTAATGTTGGTGATAAAGTGCGGATAAGTAAATATAAAGGTGTTTTTAGTAAAAGATATCTGCCAAATTGGACCAATGAGGTCTTTACTGTATTTAAAGTACAACCTACTGTACCCGAGACATATATTTTAAAAGATAATAAAGGACAATTGCTTGAAGGAGGGTTTTATGGACATGAAATGTTAAAATCAACAGTAGGTGATGTATATTTAGTTGAAAAGGTGTTGCAACGGAAAAAAGATAATGTTAAAGTAAGATGGTTAGGATTTAATAAGACGGAAGATTCTTGGATACCTAAAAAGGATTTGATATAACGATAGAGAATCATTTTAGGTTGAACCATTACAAAGGATGGAGATAGTACCACAAAAAGAGAGTTTTACTATTAATAATATAGATGAACTCACAGTGGATAATTCAGAATTCAATAGTGGGAAACATGGCAATTTGTTACCAAACACCGTGCGCTGTCTGGTTACCGGACCTTCCAACTGTGGAAAAACTAATGTAGTATTCAATTTAATTACAAACCCTAAAGGATTACGTTTTAATAATCTATATGTATTTTCAAAATCACTACAACAACCAAAGTATCAATTATTGGAAAAGATACTAAGTAATGTGCCTGAAGTTAAATACCTAAAATTTAATGCAAGTGAGAGTGTCATGCAACCACAAGAAGCTAAACCATTCTCCGTGTTCATATTTGACGATGTATCTAGTGAAAACCAAAACACAATAAGAAATTACTTCGCTATGGGTCGACATAACAACATAGATAGTATTTATATTGGCCAAACTTACAGCAAAATACCGAAACAACTCATTAGAGACAATGCAAACATGTTAATTGTATTTAAACAGGACGAAACCAACCTAAAACATATATATTTTGATCATGTAAATGCGGATATGACATTTATTTGAACGATTTAAAGAGTTATGTGGAAAGGCTTGGGCTGAAAAGTATGGGTTCCTAACAATTATGAAGGAACAACCGCTAAACAATGGTCGATACAGGATAGGATTTGATAAATTTATATTAATACATTGAACATGGTATAAAACATTCATTGTTGTACAACACGTCTTGCTACAAACATGGTTAACCAAGAAAAATTATTAAAAGAAATAAAATCACTTAGTGATTCTATTCGGGCTAAAAACAGAGCATTAAAACTAGGTATTAGCGAGAAGGAGAAATTCCTTGAATCTACTTTTAAACCTATTACTGAACCCTTGAAACAATTAAACAAAAAATTCGCTAAACCTGTATTGGAAGGAGATGCGATTGCACCTATCACAAAGTTTGAAAGAGAAAGTGTAAAATATGAAGGTTTTAGTGATGAAGACCCGGAATCCTCTACATATAGTGGCTTTACCGGTGCAGAATCTGAAAGAGAGCTAGAATCACCAGGATATAGTGAAAGGGGACCTGAAGATGTACCAACTGCTAGTGAAGAGGAAAAAAGAGAAGAGGCAAGAGAAGGACTGTCAAACATAAGCTTGTTGGGTGAAAACATTCATAACAAAGGACCTTTAGGAAGGAAATACATGGTAAAAATGTTACTCGGAACAATTCCTAATAAGAATTACCATAGTTATGGAGCGAGATTAACAGAAGATGGTTTAATGATAGGTAATAGCCCGTTAAACGTTGATGAACATGATAATATTGTTGTTGGTGATCAAAGATATAAGGGTACAAAAGGATTATTTGAATTATTATTTGAAAATAAGCCTTCAGTATCGTTAGTGAAAGAAAAAGACATGGAAGCATATAAAAAGATTTTGGAACAGACAAATGCGTATAGGAGAAAGTATTTACCTGACCAGCTTCCTTTTAGATCTAAGTCTTTAAAATATAGAGAATTTGTATCCAAGTTAATACCAACTAGAAGACAAACAATGCCGTTAACACAAAGGAAACCTGTAAAACGAAGATTTATGGCATCCACTTTGGATGTAAGTGCTCAGGAACGAAGAAAAAGAAGTAAGTCTGTTACGGGTACAGGTTTAATGAAGAAATTATATAACACAAATGTAATTTATTACAATAATATCAATAAATTGGTGGATAGAATGAAACTAATACATGAGGCTAAAGAAGCGGGACATACTGGATTGGAAAACGAATGGGTGGCTTTAGTTGATGAACTCCGAAACCGTGGGGTAATCTCATAAAAATGCGTTACTCCCTAGAGTACTATTCAGTTGCACCATGAGTGTCGACAAGTTCGGACGTTACTCCTCGGATGGGTTATATTATGCGAATAGTTTAAAAAGAAGTGCTGGTTTACCACAAACACCTGATGGAGATTATGATATGAGTAATAAAAGGTTAAAAAACATAAAAGATCCTTCGGATGAAAACGATGCAATAAATTTAAAAATGTTAAAGGAAAAGATATCGCCAACATTAAGACTACAAAATAACACATATGACGCAGAAGATCATAGAATTATCAACGTTGGTAAACCAAATCAAAACGGTGATGCGATAAACAAAGGTTATTTGTCATCTGAATTAAAAAATACGTTAAAATTCAATGGGAAAACGTATAGTGCCAACAATAAACGTATATCCAACGTAGATGACCCTAAAAATGCAAAAGACAGCGTAAATAGACGCTATTTACATTCCTTGATACCTGAAAAGACAAAAGATGGATTTTCTTTTTATAAATTTGTTATTAATGATATAGGTTATCCAAAAACTGAAAACGATGCTGTAAATCTAAAATATATTAAAGATCATTGTATCATACGTGATGTAGGGGTTATAGATTGTTTTAATAATTGTTTAGCAAATGTTAAAGATGGTTCGGCGCCATCAGATGGTGCAACAGTGGGTCAAATGAAAGAGACTTTAAAACAAGAGACATCTGGATTTGTAAAACAAGACCAAGTGGTATCACGGCAGGGGGATGTGTTTGTACAAGGAAATGAAAAGTTTACATTACTTGAAGAAAAGAATAAAGTTCTTGATGGATATGTATTAAGGAATAATGTTTGGGATGGTAAAGGAAAACAAATGATACATATAGCTCCCGCGACATTGCCTGGTAATGTTGTTACTTTTGAACAGATAATACAATTAGAGCCAACTGGACATAGATGGTGGAATTGCAATAACAAACGATTAACAAGAGTTGCAGACCCTGATTATGTAGATGACGCTGTAAATGTTAATTTTCTTGTTAAAGTGATAGGTAATATAATGTTTGATATGCATAATTATATTGCAAGCGGACAATATAATCGTGTTGATGAAAAAATGAGAAATTCATGGATAAAACAAGACATCCTTTATAAGTATTTCTTTAATAAAACACCACAACCTTAAGGATCCACATTTTAGGGTCCTTTTAGTATTTAATTGATCAAAAGCATAAATAAAGTCATTTGTGTTCAACTTGTCGTAGAGGTAACACATAAGTTGCGAAATTCAATTATAAAAGTGCATTATGACATTTCAATATATCAGTCCATATCGAGACACTGTAAGGAAAGGAGGTGGGATCACGTCCACAGCGGTTTTTCTATTAAGTAAAGCCTTAAATCGAATTCCAGTAGGATCCATAGTAAATAGAGCAATAGACGCATTACCATACGAATTTCATATACCGGGAGGTTATCAGTATTGCGGACCAGGAACTAAATTGAAAAAACGACTGGAAAGAGGCGATCCAGGCATAAATAAGTTAGATCAGGCTTGTAAAGAACACGATATCGCATATTCCACGTTTGCCGATTCAAAAAATAGATCGATAGCAGACAGAAAACTTGCGGACATAGCTTGGCAACGAGTAAAATCAAGTGACGCTAGCATAGCAGAAAAAGCAGCAGCTTTAGCAGTAACAGCAGGTATGAAGGCTAAAACAGCAGTTGGAGGTGGAAGAAGGAGGGTAAAAAAGAGGTCAACCACAAGAAAACATGGAGGAAATATAAGAAGAACACGGCGATCTACAAGAAAAGGCAGGAAGAAGCCCACCGTGTGGTCTATGGTAAAAAACGGGGCAGGTCTCTACCTAAGACCTTATCGTGCGTATTAAATAAAAGAAATCAATTAGTTATACCACATAAAGCGTTAACCAATGTTGATTTATTTAAATATATTTCCTGTTTAAAAATACCATTTTTCCGCGGTGTATTCATGAAAGACAGTTTACCAAAGGAAATGTGGCAAAATGAGACTGGAATTGTAAATTTGGATAATACTGAAGGGCCTGGCACCCATTGGGTTTGTTATAAGAAACTAAATAACAATGTATATTATTTTGATAGTTTCGGTAATTTGCCACCACCAAAAGAACTTCAAAATTACTTTAAATCTGCTAAAAACATATATTATAACTATAAAAGAGAACAACCTGATAATACTTCAATATGCGGCCATTTATGTTTGGAATTCCTAGCTAAAAGTATCAGTCACTATTGAGATGTCTTCCTATACGGTATCATTAACAGGAAAATCGTCCACTTTACGAAGTATCCTTTTTCCAGCGTTACGCTTGCAAAAAGGAAGATTTTGGGAGGCGGCACTATTGGATTTTACAACTTACAACTCTATTCCCAATGTTACGGAAGGTAAAAATAACGTATTGCATTATTATAAAGGAAAAGATGCCAGTGGGAAGTATACAGACTTACAAGAGTGCTGGTTACCCACAGGTTCTTATGAAATTGATCATATAAATGAATTTTTACAAACTAAAATGGGAAAAGACAATATAACATTAAAAGGTAATAATAATACAATGAAAGCTGAAATTACTTCCAAATATTATATAGATTTTACTCAACCAAACTCAATTGGTGATTTATTAGGATTTTCCAAAGATGAGCCAATATTAAAACCAGATGTAACACATTCCGGTAAGAAAACAGTAACAATATTAAAAGTCAATAGTATAGACATAACTTGTAACATTATACAAGGAGCTTACAGGGATGGGGCTAACACCCATATAATACATACTTTTTACCCAAGTGTACCACCTGGATTTAAAATTGTTGAAAAGCCACAAAACCTGGTATATCTACCGTTGAACACCACTTTCATTTCAGACATCGTGTTGAACGTATTGGATCAAGACGGTAACTTGGTAGACTTCAGAGAAGAGCCTATTACGATTAGATTACATTTAAAATCGACACTTTAATACAAAAGCATGGGTTTAACATTTAAAAGCGAACAACCTAAGGGAAACCGCATTAGTAGCTCTTCAGCTGTGGAGGAGTTAACACGCGAGAACATTCGTTTCTTAGAGAGAATTGGATTAAAATTAACCGATTATGGATATACTGGATATAGCGCAGGGTCCAACATTCGACGAAACCCTATGGGAAAAAGAATATCACGCCCACAACCCTTACACTTCATCGAAATTAAACAATAACGATGAAATTCGTATCCCCATCCAACATCAAGACATTTACACACTACCATGTGAAAGTTACTTGTATATTGAAGGAAAAGTTACTAAAAAGGACGGTACTACTACTGGTACAACAGTTCCATTTATAAATAATCCTATGGCTTTCCTTTTTGATGAAATTAGATATGAAATATCAGGTGTAACAGTTGATTCTACTAAAAAAGTAGGTATTACAACAACTTTAAAGGGGATAACATCTATATCACCTAATGAAACAAATTTACTTCAACCTGCCGGATGGGTTTTACCTGAACATGACACAATCACTCCAAATACAAATGGATATTTTGATTTTCATATCCCATTACGTTTGTTGCTTGGATTTGCTGAAGACTATAGAAAAATAATATTAAATGTTAAACAAGAATTAGTTTTGTTGAGATCTTCTAACGATAAAGACATTATTAAAGCTCCAGATGGTACAACAGATGCAACTTTAGAATGGGAATTAATATTAGACAAAATTGTATGGAGAGTTCCACATGTTAAATTAGCTGACGAGCATAGAATGCTACTATTAAGGAAGTTAAAGGCTGACCGTGATATTGTAATTCCTTTTAGAAGTTGGGAATTCCATGAACATCCAAGCTTGCCAGCTACGGATCGTCACACTTGGACTGTTAAAACATCTAATTACGTAGAACGAGCCAGGTATATTATATTTGGTTTACAAACAGGTAGGAGAGACAGCATCACAAAACATGCAGGCAAATTTGATCATTGCAACTTAAAAAATATTAAAGTTTATTTGAATTCACAATTTTTCCCCTACGACAATTTGAATGTGTCATTCGCTAATAAAAAGTACAGTATATTATACGATATGTATGCAAGATTCCAAAATTCATATTACGGTAAAACGAATACACCTTTACTATCACCAGAAGAATACTTAGATGGTTACACAATAGTTGTAATTGATTGTTCTAAACAAAATGAATCAGTAAAGTCATCAAGTGTTGACATAAAGATTGAAATGGAGTTTAATGCACCTATACCTGCAAATACAACTGCATACTGTTTAATTCTACATGATAAAATTGTAACATACACACCTCTACCTGGAATTGTTAAAAATGTACTGTAAAAACCGGTTTTGTTCCATTCCGCGAGTATAAAAGCAGAGCGTACAGGCCGCTCCTCATCAGTTTGTTGCCGACTGTTGTATGGGTAGCATCATATTGAATATGGCTTCTCCTAGTGGTACACCTGAAAATGTGGTAGATATTGAGAAGGAGATATCTGAGTTTTTAGATCTTCAAGGTCACCAGGAAGGAGGTGAACAAAACGTTTGTGGACAACTTCATGCCAGTAATGATGTTGAGGAAAAAGGTAAAAGAAGAAAGAATGCACAAAAGAGGAAAAGGGATATTGAAAATAATATTTCTCCAAACATATTCAGTGAGGTATTCTTGCGAATATTTTACCCAATCTCTTCCAGTTTGGACAAAAGTGTTTTAATCGGTGTTATGAAATCAACAGGTTATTCCCCTACTGTAATTTTAACTCATGGACCCAAAATGATTTTGTTTACGGACAGTGCTTGGGAATCGTTTATGAAACACTTGCATCTTCTAGAATGCTATTTAAGTAGTAACATGTTTGGAAGAAAGACAAGAGTAGGACTTTTGGATTCAAATGTGGAAATCGATATAATTAAACATCGTGGTGATCATCAGCTGCGGTTTAGAGACACAACAAGACATGATAACAAGATTCAACTTAGTCGAGAGGAGTTTTTCATTTTAACTTGTGCAACCGAACCTATAACAAGATACTTGAGACAACTGGTATTTTCAAGTTCGATTATTAAAGACTATCTGGAAGACACTTTGGACAAACAACCGGACGCACCTATATTATACGGACCTGTGGATACTTCTATATTCAATAGAGTTCCTCATGAAGTACAAATGTGGAGACACTTGGAAAAATACGCTCAACTACATAAAACATCAGTAATACAAGAAGAAGAGGAAGAAGGAGGAGAAGAATCAAGTGTTAGTGATGAAAACGAAAACAAGGAAAATATAAAGATGGAAACATAGATAACAATGGTTAGTTTCTAAAACAATATCCAAAACTTTGTGGGGTTAGGCCTATTGGGGACGGTGCCCACGTTAAATATACACCAACGCGCTAACAACTGTACGGCCTGGTATAAAAGTGGTACCTACCGTGGTGTGGAAATCAGTTGACCTCCTGACTTCATAATGAGCAGACGTGTGACCTTCAAGATGGACAAGGGAGAAGAAGAACAAGTAAAGTCCAACCCTGGTATTATTGAGTTTCAAGCGTTTCGTGGTAATGATGATAGATTTATTATAAAAGAACTTGTGTTTTTGGACATGAATACAAGTGTTCCGTATTCGTTTTTATTTAAACCACCATGTTCTTATTCGTCTTTAACTAGCAAAGCCGCTACTACCAACAGATGGATTTCAAAATACTTTCATCATATCGATTGGTATGATGGTTTTACAAGTTACACGGACTTGCATCACATTATGCATCACTTTTCAAACAAGTTTACCAATATTTACACGAAGGGGCTTGAAAAGAAACGATGGATCGAAGAATTTACCTATGTTCCGGTTAATGACGTGGAATTAGATAAGGATTACCAATATATGCTAGAAAACTTATGTATTTGTACAAAAAGCCCAGAACATTACAAAGATAGGCATTGCGCTTTGAAAAACGCCTATAAACTCGCCTCTTACCTTCAAAATGGGGAAGTGGAAAGTGGTGGGGGTAACGGGGGCTATATAAGTGAGGAGCAGACCGGGACCTGGCATGAGTATTACTCGAGATTCCGAGACGACAACATCTCCCAGCAAGAAGACGAAGAAGACAATCTTTGACTCAACCATGGCATCTAACCAGTTCCTTCAAACCTTGGTTGAGCAGTTCAATGCTCACTCAAAGTCTACTATACTACCGGTTAAGAAGTGCTCTGAACTAAAAGACGAGAAGCACTATATCATCCATGAGATGAAGAAGATGGAGACTACAGTTGGAGAGGCTATCTGCTGCAGTCTCAGCGAGGCACCGTTCACTCCGGGGGATGAGCCCAAGTTCCAGGTGTACCTGCCGAAACGGTTCGTCCATCTCCTACAGAACGAGGATCTACGCTCCATCCAACCCGGCTCTCTCTACTTGGTTTCCCACGGTTCCACGGGTAGCAATTCCACCGAGTTGACCATCCACATTGCCGACAAGCAGCAGTGTTAGATTTAAGTTTTACTGTTGTACATATTGTATTGTAATGTTTTATAAATAAATCATAAAGGACAAAAAAATTAAAAAAGAAAAAAATGCAACATATCAATATGTGAAGTTTGTCACATATTGGTATGTTGCATTTTTTTTTTAAACTTCACGAGTGACCTTGACCTTTGACCTTTGCATTTAAAGATTGCCCCCACTACCACACTAGAATTCAAACCTGCTTGGATGCGGAAAACGGTCAGTCCGTTGCCAACTAGCAAACGATGAGCACCTTGTACGAGCTTTGCTTACAACGAGTTATAACTCACAAAGATTTGTTCCCAACTTGTTTACAAGAAAATATCCCACTGACAATAAAAGAAGATATCAAAGACTACAAGAGGGAAAATAGAGGCTACTCGGAGTACTCTTGGTATAAGTTCAACGATGGGGAAAAGTTTTGTAAACCTTGTGGTGACGCAGCTATTGGTGACCTTCGCCAATTTGTACTGGATGGAGGTATAAGGCAGTTTGGTTTTCTAGCACCGGTGTTTAAGTTTGAGAACATCAAAGACACCTGTGCTGTTTGTTCAATTCCATTGTACCAATGGAAAAAGTTTAGAACGATTTAATTAGACCTTCCATACCCCCACCACTTTTACCCCCACCACTTTTTCATATACCTCCAAGCGCTATGCCTCGGCTTCATTTCAACTCCAACGGTCGACCAGTCAACATCAAGATGTCTCTCAATGTAAGCTGCGCCAGTTATGAGGAAGTTACAATCAAGACTCAGCAGGAGCTCAACGAGCTGTACAAAGAGCTGCAGCTGATGGTGGCACGAGGCTACCGTATAAACGTGCAAGTTTACGCTTGCAATATAAAGAATATTCGGCAGCATAAAGAAGAGTCTGGACACTCCTTACCAACATCGATGAAGACAGAGCCGGACAACTTGGATTACTTCAGCTGACTAGCAGTTGTATTTCTTATTCTAACCGTTGTACAATATGTTTATTTTTTCATTATATTAAAGAAGTAAAAGAGAAAACAAAATAGAAAAACACCTATCTTGTTACTGACATATGAGCTCAGTAACAAGATAGGATTTTTTAAAACACAATTTGAATGACCTTGAAACTTCCCCCTCCACTGCTTTGCTACCCCCACCACTTGACTATTGGTATACATGAGACACCGCAATTGGATACCTCATTCCATCTTTAACAGTCAAACTTACAACTTCAACAATGGCAAACCTACCAACAGATGAAAGATGTCCTCACACATGCTGTGATTTCATACACGAGTTAGAAAAGAGAATGCAAGAGAGGGCGATAAGAAGAAAGCAGATCCACTCAGAAAATATCATAATACTCAACGGCTATCTTTTATTGTTTGGTCTTACTATGGTTGTATTTTTCATACTGTACGGCATAGTTACATCTGTCGGCAAGGTTGTGGAAGAAAACGCTCACCACCGTCAGTTGGAAAATTTTAATGTTACTCTGTAGGTTTTCTTTTTTTTAAAACTCCATTTGGATGACCTTGAACTTTCCCGAACTACTCCACCACGCCCCCACTACTCCACCATACCCCCACTACTTCACTAGGTTCCTGTATGGGTCTCACATTTAGCATCATTCCTTATTCCACTGGCAACCATGGCGGACAACACCATCACCCAAGCCGATTCCACTACTGATGTTGGAACAAGTACGGGTTGGACACTGTCGATCGTCATTGTGCACTATTTAGAAGCAATATGTGAAAGGATGAAGGAGATACTCCGGGACAACCCTGGGATTATAATTCAGATGAATTTAAACTATGATTGGTCACAAGTTCAACTGCAGCAGGACTACGGCAGCCAGCACTCACCACAATATTCACCAATGTCGCCTATCTACCCATATGATGAATCTGATGTGGATGAAGGTGTGGGAGACAACGCAAATTAAGATGTGGGGGAGAACGTAGATAACGAGGCTAATGCGGAATAACCTTTTTTTAAAACACAAATTAAATGACCTTGAGATTTCCCCCTCCACTCCTTCCTTTTTTAAAACCCAATTTGAATGACCTTGAAATTTCCCCCTCTACTTTTCGATAATGTTACAACTGACTGCAGCTCACCTCATTCCTTGCTTAGCTACCATGGCGGACAGGACTCTTTCACAAGTTGACTCCACTACGGACGAAGCGTTTCCCTTGCGGTGGACCGTTCATTTACAAGATGGGACAGAAGTGGAAGTCTTGTATCAAAAATTACTCTATGTATTCAACGGGAACCCTGGACCTCTTGAATGTAGAATGGATTTGAATTTTGATGCAACCAGGGTCGGCACAGAACCTTCAACTTCAAGCCAGCCTCAGCAACGGGATTTTACACATTTATACACTCCAATATCACCGGAAGATGTAACTGTCTGCGAGGCTGACTCAACTACACGTCATGTTCAGCCAAAGCCTTGGGTGTTGATTATTAACAATGTGTACAAAGTGGAATTGGTATGTAATAGATTAAAGGAGTTGATGGTACAAGATCCCGGCCTGCGCTTTCAAATAGACATACATTTCATCTGGGGAGCATCAGAGCGGGACTCAGACGACTCTCCATCTTCTTCATCGGAAAGTAGTACGGACGACGAGGACGGCTAGTCATCTTTTTTAAAACACAATTTGAATAACCTTGAAATTTCCCCCTCCACTCACCTTAGTTTATGTAAGCTGCACTCTCACTGACTACAGCATCATTTCATCGTGCACCTTCATCACAGCAACATGGAGAGTCAACTCAACTACTGTTGTGAACTTAAATGTTTTTTATGGCCGAATGACATTGATGTGGTGGATGACCTGGCTTGTAGGAAATGTGAAGCTTTTGGTCAGTGCATGTGTAAGTGCAAGTCATGGAAGAAGCCGAAACCAGAGTTGAAGACATTCCATGTGTACCAGATGAGAGGGCATATGTACACTTGTTGCCCTGAACGTTGCCTTAAATTTCCACTAAAACTTCTAACCGGCTGCAAAGTTTGCAACGATAATTTCGCGGGCTTTTGCAAACATTATTTAGCAGGATGTCGGTACAGATCAACTTGGCATCGAAGCACTCACTATCAATGAAATTACTATAGAATCACAAGAGTAGTTTTTCTACTCTTTCACTTTTTTAAAACTCCGTTTGAATGACCTTGAAATTTCCCCCACCACTTCCCCATATACCTAGAGTACGAGGGGCCTGGAGGTCAGTCGCTCGGCGGCTGTCGTAGGGTGCACATCAGTGTTGTGCAGTCTGCTGTGCAGTTTTGATTTTAACCAGTTCAAGGTCACCACAGTTAAACTCTGGCAAAAACGTCAAACTGTTAAAAGACAATCCTAAGTCCCAGATTCACAGTCAACCTCAAGGTCATCACACTTAAACACGTAAATTTGAGGTAGCACTAAAACGGTGCTACCTGGCTTGACATTTTCAAGTTTCCCAAGGTCATTGCAGTTCCCCTCACCACTTCCCATATACCTACAGTGCGCGGGGCCGGACGGTCAGTCGCTCGGTGACTGTCGTAGGGTGCGCGTCGGTGTCGGCTCTCCGTTGTTAAGTTTTTAAAGTAACGGTAATATTAAATTTGGGGGTGTTGTGCTGGTTCAAGGTCACCTGAGGGATCACCTATTGGCCATATAGGCAAGGTCATGTTGCAAACTCAAGTTTAACTTGGCACTTTTGCCGTTTCTCGTCGCAAATTCGCTCCAAGTCGTCAAGGTCACGGGGAATGTAACTGAAACTCGGAGCGTAGTGCGAGAAACGGCAAAAGTGCCAAAAAATTTTAAGTTTCGGCGTGACCTTGACCTCAGTGGCGTCGATGACGTCATATTGATGACGTAAGGGGTGATGACGTCATCAGCACGTCATTTCTGTGACGTCATGGGTGTGACGTCATGGAAGTGACGTCATTGGTGATGACGTCATCGATTGCGTCATCGATGACGTCATCGGTGAGGTCATTGACCTCGATGACGTCATCCCTCAGGTGACCTTGAACTGGGCCAGCACCCGCAATTTGCCACTACTGATATATATATATACTGTATATATATATATATATATATATATATATATATATATATATATATATATATATATATATATATTTCCGTGAACACGATAACTTTTGAACGAAACTTCCGGTTTTGATGAAATTTGGTACAGGGGTGTAAGCCAGCGTCTACTAGGTTAAGTTCGCGAACCAGAATGATCGGACCATGGGAACGGGGTTTTATGGGGTTTCAGAAGGGTTAAAAATGGGTTTTTGGCTTTTTTTACTTTTATTTAGAAAATTCAACAATTTTAACTTAAACCATTTAAAAGAGCTTAAAAAAACAATCTAGTATTTTGAATTTTTTACCTAGCTTAAATGGTTATGGAGAAAATCCAAAAAGTAAGTTTTCATGTTATTCTTATGGGAAATCAACAAAACCTTCTATCTTGCTTATTTATTGACATATCTTCATAAAATTTGGTATGTTCATTGATTAGGAAGTGTTTAACTCATATTTGCTTAGAAAACCCATATTATGGCGACAAACCTACGTACTCACCCCTATAGGGTTTACGGGGAAAATAAAAAGAACGCCATAGCCTTATAAAATTTGGTTTGTACAATCACTAGGTAGGGTTTAACTTATATTTACCAACAAAACTCATATGGCGGCAAACCTATAGTAGTTGCCAAAATTAGAGAGACTGGAGGCAGGTAGTCAAGGCCCGTCCTAATCCTTTCTCGACTAAACATCCCCTATTATAACGCGGTCGACCGGGTAGGCACCGGAAGGCCGCCCGGGTCTCGGGGAATTCTCAGAATTTTGACCACAGCCTAAATTGTCCAATAATCGAACCAATTCACGTACAACAACAATTGACGGCTTATATGATTCGCGTTGAATAGACGATTACAACGAAATTTGAATCATAGTTCTACGATATTGTATAACCATTTAAAAAAGGAATAAACCTTTGACAAAGAGGAGTCACAACTGGACGCTCCTCTGAGAATCCTCCGAGACCCGAGCGGCCTTCCTGTGCCTAACCGGTCGGCCGCTTTACAATAGGGGATGTTTTGTCAACAAAGGATTAGGACGGGCCGGGACTACCTGCCTCCAGTCTCTCTAATTTTGGCATCTACTATACATACTCTCATCCCCATGGATTTTATGGGGAAATAGAAAATATACCAAAATTCGACAATTCCATTGGAAATTCGCTGAGTACGTAGGTCTGCTGCGACGGGGGTATTATTATACATATATTTGCAAACTACTAGAATATTCTATAATTATTTTCTGTGCGTTGTGACGTAAAGTCAGCTGAGTTCGTCGTAGACCAATCGGAGGGGAGTGGCGGCCCCCCCCATTCCCCTCCCCTCCACCACGGGCCCTGCTTACAACCATCGCCGCACCGCCGGTGCCCAACAGCGCCTGTGTTGTTTGTCAGTGCCAGTGCGAGAGCGAGAGGTTCAGTTCGTAGTGATACCCGACATTTCTGCGACACAAATCTACAAACGAGGGATTAACAAGTAGGTGGAACACTTTTATTTGTTTTTTGAACTTTTTGAGTGGTTTTAGGTTTATTTTTTCTTTATATTTTGCTTATGTGTAGCCTATGTTACATGTATGCAAATGAGTCATTTACCTCTTTGGTCTTTTTAAAACAGTACAATATTGCCATCCAAGAATTTGATAAGTCTATAAGAGTTAGACAACTCGTTATAGCACATTTTTAAAAACTTGGTCCTTTTATGGGTAGGGACAGAAATAGTGGTGGGAAGGGTTTGTATATCCTTACTAATGTTCCATTGGCCAGAGTCCTCTTCACCTTTGGGCTAGTATTACAGTCGGCTATGTTAAACTCAGCCTACGGCTTTTGGGCAAAACGTCGTATTTTATTTCCCCGTTTGGACACATTTTTTAACCAATTGTCTTTAAACTTGGTAATTGTTTAGTTTAATAGTTTTATTAGGTCCCTCATATCTTAAAAATTGGGAAATGTGAAAATACAGCTGACGTCGCAAAGGTAGTACTCAATGTTCCTTACTTAAGATGTTTTTACTACTGTTGTAATACCATTTATTATACTGACTGATATAACAAGTTTGAGGGACCTAGATGTAACTTTAATCTACAAGCAAACATAACACATATTTGACCAATAAATATTAAAAAAAATCTAAAACAGGGAATGTGGAGGCAAGTTTTCAGTGTTTTTACAAGGGTGAATATGACTCTTAACGGAATTCAATAAAGGTTCACTAAATTAAAGTAAATCTAAACACAATAGATGTCTAGATCTGCGCCGCGCCGCCGCACAACTAGCCTAGCCTAGCAACCAGAGCTTATCTTAACTTCCGTGATCCGCGGCTCTGCCGATTGATTCGAATGTTTTTTTCAAATAGTATTGGGACTTCCACCAGCATAAATGTGGGGACAGCCCAAGACTACAATGAGTACAGATCTGCTGACTGTTGTATAAACTAATACAAACTGTCGGTATTTCTTGGTTCATATTTAAGCAACCCGAAAGCAGCACATACAACGTTAGTTTGCGAGTCTGACAAAACATTTCAAATTTGTTAGCCTATATTGATACGATGCAGTTTTTTATAATTTACTATTTAATATTCATTATCAAAGGTACTTCGGCGATTTGAGTTTATATTTTAAAATACTCTTAATTACTTTTCATATTGAATGGTGAGGACGATAAAGCAAGCTTATGTAGCGGTAGTTTTCGCAGCATTATTTTGGTCAGGGCCGCCGAGAGGGGGGGGGGTGGGGCAGACGGGGCAGATTGCCCCGGGCCTCAACAAACAGGGGGCCTCATCTTCAGGAGTGTGTGTGTGTGTTTTTCGGTACATTCGCTGTATAGTATAGGCTATTTAGTAAGTAACACCAGGCCTACACGTCATTTTTGAAGACTTGTCCTAATCTTCAAACCATAATTAAGTATAGCCTATGACCTGAATAGTGATCAGCTTGTATAGTCCGCGGTTTGAAGCTCTGTGTCGGTGAACAGACGGTTACCTCCCATCTCATCCGTTCCCAATCTCCTCCGAACCCAAATCGGTGCCATCTCATCCGAATTCCTATGAGTGACCCTTATAATCCCCTGCCTCTACGTTCGTCGTTGTTGCAAGTCCTCCGTTTCTCCGTGGCGGCAAACAAAAAAACCCTTAGCGTATTAAATAAGTATAGATTTGCCGAATTTCTATAAGCTAATTCGAAATCTTCATTTGGATTTGCATATCCACACCCATGAAATTTCAGTCAACACGCCTCTAACAGAAGAATATCATATTTCGGTATTCAGATTAACGGGCGATACAGTAAACCCCCACTATAAAATTAAGAACAGCTTTTAGCAATTCTAAGTGGTAAATGTGGTTGTTAAGCGCTGCAACAATAATCTAAGTGGATACGAATGGAAACGTTACAGTAGACATATTGTGTTTATTGTAATGTAACCTAAAACTTAGAGCAATCTGATAATGTGCAGATAAATAGAGCAATTTACACGAACTTATGTAATTAATAACATACTGATTAACCATTTTGAATTTCAATAGTTTAGCAAAATGGAAGTTGAATTAACTTATCCCATTTCGTAGGTTCCCTCTTCTCACAATTTTCCCTATATTTGAGATGGTTGCAGTCAAGCTTGGCCGCGGAGAAACGGAGGACTTGCACCGCAACAACGACGTAGGTAGAGACAGGGGAGGGGCGCCGGAATTCTACCCCCAGGAAAAGTACCCCCATGAAAAAACGCTACGTCATTTTGACGTCACAGGTATGGGGGTAGTTTTCCGGCCGCGAACTTTTGAAGAGAATACATTATACTCTACTTCAATCATTGGTTACGCACTTTTATAATTTATTTCTATAATGAACAATTTTAGCAATGTTTTGTAAGTTTACTAGGGGTGGAAAACTACCCCCGGAATTCTACCCCCGGAATACTACCCCCAGCAAAACTACCCCCGGCAAAACTACCCCCGGATTTCTACCCCCGGAATACTACCCCCAGCAAAACTACCCCCAGGAAAACTACCCCCGGAATTCTACCCCCAGCAAAACTACCCCCAATGGACTAGACCGGGAATCCTACACCAGCGAAAGTACTTCCACGTACACAATTCCTTAAGTATTTAAAAATTGTTATTTTATGTACGTGTTCTGGTATTTAAAGCATTTCTATTATAAAATAATAATATGTTAAATTTACATTAATACAAACTTGCCCTTCGGGTGGTCTCGTTCTCTACCCTCACTCGCCGTCAAGTTCTATAATTGGCCTATGCTTTAGTTTTATATTACCAATCTTCCCTTAATCCTTTACAGGCTTTTAGCTGTGTGTTTTTGAAAATGCTTTTTTGAGTGAAAATGTAATTGTGGGTGATGATGAGTTAATGTTATTGGTTTAATGTTATATTTTACAAAACAATATAATAAATTAATGGTATTATTATCTAAGATATATATATATATATATATATATATATATATATATATATATATATAAATTGTTTGGAAAAATGTGTACGCAGCAACTAACTGATAAAAGAAAGCAGAAATTTGTTTCAAGTTCATTCATGTTCAGGTGTTACGTAATATTTATTAGATGACAATGTAGGCCCTATGTGCTACAAACATGAAAGTTAAATAGAGAAAAATCGGAATAATAATATTCACTATAATCTGAAGGAATTTTGTTCACTCTGATCACTCGCCTCCGAGATGGACAAGCTCTTTACTCAGCAGTAAAATTCTATTACCGTTGTTGTTGTACTAGATATATTGAGTTATATACTTTTCAGACTATCTAGATTTACAAAACGTGAATTAAGTTACATAAGCATAAAGTGTATCGTATCCTATACTGTAATACGAGTAAGTTATATATTTGTATGTGTGTATGTTTGCACGCACGGATCTCAAAAACAGCTAAAACCATTTTCTTCCAACATTGCAGATAACATAGTTTTGGGATGAATTTAATATAAATACAGGTCTCTATGCCAGAAAAAAATCTTATTTCTTTATAATCATTAATTCAAATTAAAAAAATTTTAACATTGGTCTTATGGATAGAAAAAAAAAATAATAATGAAAACAGTAGACTCAACTGTCAAAGTGCAGAATAGGCCTATGTGTTCCAGTATAGGCCTAAACATGTAGTTTTTCATGGCAGCCAATTACTAAATTATTAAATGGTACTATTTTATGATGAAAATAATCTATAATTTTTTAAATCATACTTCATACTGCTGATTATGAATAAGAATAAAAGTAATGTAAAAGTATATAAAACAACAAATCAATTTGTAGAATTACATTTGAATTTAAAAACAAAAGCATTAGAAAGAATAAAGCAAACACCAGCTAACTAAATAATTAGAATCCACGTGTTACACATTCAACATATGTTTTAAGAAATATACAGAGACGTGTAGGCCTACATTGAAACAGTCTGAAAACACAGAAAAAGGAAGCTGAATGGCGAGTGAGTGGAGCGAACGAGCTCGTCTTGAACAAGAAATAAGCCTTTTTGCACCGGGCTGTCTGTATACAGACATTTATAAATGATATTACCATATTTTATCTATGATATTACTACCAAAAATATTACTGTTTAAGTTTACCGAGCTAATGCTTGGCCCCCAGGTGCTGAAAATTATAAACCTAATATCAAAGTATATCATGGTACGGTAATGTATTTATTTTATTTGATGTCAATAAAACCATACAGCTAAAAGCCTGTAAAGGATTGAGGAAAGATTGGTTATATAAAACTAAAGCATAGGCCAATTAATTATAGAACTTGACGGCGAGTGAGGATAGAAAACGAGATCACCCGAAGGGCAAGTTTGTATTAATGTAAATTTAACATATTATTATTTTATAATAGAAATGCTTTAAATACCAGAACACGTACATAAAATAACAATTTTAAAATTCTTAAGGAATTGTGTACGTGGAAGTACTTTCGCGGGTGTAGGATTCCCGGTCTAGTCCATTGGGGGTAGTTTTGCTGGGGGTAGAATTCCGGGGGTAGTTTTCCGGGGGTAGTATTCCGGGTCTAGTCCATTGGGGGTAGTTTTGCTGGGGGTAGTTTTGCTGGGGGTAGTTTTGCTGGGGGTAGTATTCCGGGGGTAGAATTCCGGGGGTAGAAATCCGGCTGGTGTTTGGTTTGCTATAATGTTAATTTAGAGCAACCAAATTAAATAATAATGTATTTATAAAACTGGGGGTACTTTTCCGGCCGCGAGCCAAAACTCCATGCCACTTTAAGCTCCGCCCCTCGTGACGTCAAAATGACGTAGCGTTTTTTCATGGGGGTACTTTTCCTGGGGGTAGAATTCCGCTACCCCGAGATGGGAAGACACGGAACAGACGCCGCGCCGCGCCGTGCCGCCGCCTAGTGCCGCCATTCCACCTGTAGACGCGATGTTGTGGTGCGATCTTATCAGTGCAGGAAGTATGGTAGTACATCCAAAAACAAGTTACAGCACCTGAATATTTCTGAGTTTCATTGAAATGAGTGTGGTTTCTTCAAATCACTTTATTGATGTTTAATACAGTTGCGAACAAAATAAGGTAGGCCTAATTAATAAACCATTGTTACATAAATTGCATTTAAAATTTATAAGCTTAGCCATTTCAAAATACTTAGGCCTCAAACCACGTGGTGGATCTCCAATAAGGACTACCGGACCCAGCCAAAGTGTAGGTTTGATCAAATATTTCGTATACTGTATACCTAAATACATTATTATTATATGTGCCTTACAATGACACTCATGACATGATTACACATTAATTTATGAATCACTAAAGAGAAGAAATCAGATTGTGTGCATAATATGAAAAAATCCAAAGAAATTAAAATAGGAATTTGTATGTTGTATCTGGTTGTATTACAAGTGGCGGGTAGGGATGGGCCAAGCGGTGCCGTGCCGATAGATCCGAGGGGCGTACCTTCATTGCGCACAGCGGTCATGTTTTTGACGAGGGTCAGTTTTATGGCCCCCGAGGGTCGAGCATCATTGCGCACACAGTTTTGCCCGACCCATCCGCGGTGCGCCGGCTGGCGCCTGGGCCGGCACTGCACCGGCCGCTGGGCCGCTCGCCCCATAACCAAAGCCCATTTCGATGAAGAATATTAAAATAAGTAGAGATATAAAACTCTTTAACCACATAATATTATCTGTCCTTTTAAAATAATTGTACTACTTTTTAAGAGAAATTATTTCACTCTTCGTATGAAAACGTTTGTAAGTGAAGTATATAGCCTACTTGTGTGGATTATTTTTCTAGGCATTAACAGTTTGTTCATTATTATATTATAAAAACGTTCAAATTTCTACCTATGTGACATTTAACATGTGACATGTTGACTCCTAGAAAGCAAACTAATGCAAAGTACAAAAAAGAATAGAGTTTTTGGGGAAAATCCAAACAGAGCTGAAGGAAGGAAACATTATCCGCCTGAATTTCATGCAGTAGACTTCATTTCACTCAAAGAGATAAGGTTCTTGTAATGGCTGTTTAATGCTGTATGTCTGTAAATTTTGTAAATATAGATTAAACTTTGCTTTACCGTGTAATTTTTTAAAATAACCTTCATATAGTAATAAGAATGTTTTAACCGGCTAAGACTATTTTCATTGTTATTTTATAAAAAATATCTAATTACTTGTAAATTTAAATGATTATGAAGCAATAATACCTTATTACACGTATAATTATAACATTTATGCATGAATTTTATGATAATACTTGCAATAACCTATTATTTCCCAAACTATTACGTGTGAATTACGTCACATACAGTAAGTGTAAAATAAAGTTTATATTGTAAGATAATTATAATTTTGCCGAAATATATCCACGAATTAAAACTATTACAAGAGTGAAATGAGACAATTTTGAAGTTTAAATATGTAGATATGTAAATATATATATTGAATTCTACTTATTTAACATAAGAACGGTACTTCAAGTTTCGTTTTTGACCGTGTGCGCAATGATGCCACCCCCAAGCGGGGCCCCGAGTGACTACTGTGCGCAATGATGCCCCAAATTTTGACAGTTTTCTGACCGCTGTGCGCAATGATGCTATCCCCAGATCCGAGTCCCGGTAGATCCGAGTCCCGACAGATCCGAGTCCCGGTAGATCCGAATTCTAAAGTGAGCCTAATTAGTCCGGTCGCTACCTCGGAGGAGACTGCCGTGAGATCCACGCTCTCGGTGAGGGTGATGAGACCCCTCCCGCCTTTTCGGAAAAGCGCTCAGCAGCAGAGTAGTCGTGTAAAATACAACTTTACTTTTTCACTGGTAGGCCTAAACCTTAAAAATAGTTGCTGATACAGTAATTGAACATGGAATTGTTTACCTATTTTACACTTTGAAACTAAGAGATCAGGAAAATTAAAGAAGTACACGATACGTTCATTGTTAGCACCACCCGAGATTGCGTGCCCCTTTGTGAAAATGGTACCTCAATGAGGCGGGCCTGTCGTATAGTCTCGCTCAAACATACACAACAGGGGGGATAACCACACTCGGCCTTTTGGGGTGTACATTGCTTGCACTATCGTTATTTCAATATTGTTGTTCATGAATCATCGAACCTAATATTTTTAATATCCCGACAATATACATCAAAGTTATGCACCCTAGAGGCTATCTCATAGGTTTTCTTTTTTTCTATTTAAACTCTGTGCAATTATATGTACCGTAGTCCATTCCCTTTACACTCAGTTTTTCCGTCCGTCCAGTGAGGTAATCCATTTTAAGAATGTATGACATGTTCTTAATAAATCGTCTGATATCCCCATTCTCCTCACATCTTGACGTGAACCTTTTTAATCTCCCATCAAACAGGCTGTATTTTATTTAAATAATTAAATTTCAAAATATTTATATCAAACTTGGTATTAAAATAATTGAAATTATAAGAACAAATTATTTATGTTAACGAAATTTATTCATATTGGGTTGTATATAAAATGATACAACACCACTGGGTTTCTAGTTATAGCGTTTGTTGCCTTCGTGTGTAGTCAAGCAATTAGAAGGGTCGCCCCCGCCGCAGTGCGGATCTGACGGGAATCGTTAATCCCCCCAGGATCACATATTTGTCGCGGATCTATCGGAACAGTTGGCTGTCAATTTCATGTCCGGATCTAACGGCACTCGGATCTATCGGGAAGACACGGGGTAAACTTTGGTGTTTAGTACACAAACACCAAAAAAATACCCCCCTCGAAGTAAACCTGCCTACTCAGCAAATTTCCAATGCAATTTCAGATTTTTTACCTTTCCTATAAAAATACCATAGGATGGAGTATTTAGGTTTGCTGACATGAGGTGTTGTTAGAAAATGTATGGTTATCAATAATTGGTGAAGATAAACACAAAATTGTATCAAGATCTGGCACTTGTTTTTTTCGCCATAAACACCATGTAGGTTTGCCGCCAAATGGGTTATGTAAGTAAATATAAGTTAAACCCTACCTAGATAATGTATACATACAAAATTTGATTAAGTTATGCCAATAAATAAACAAGATACTTGGTTTTGTTGGTTTCCCATAAGAATAACACGGGAAACACATTTTTGGATTTTCTCCGCAACAAGTTACGCTAGAATTAATTTTCTAATTCTAATTTTGTTTTGTTTTTTCAAGGTCTTTTAAATGATTTCAGTTAGAAGTGACGAATTAAACAAATTAAGGTAAAAAATGGCAAAACCCCATTATTTACCCATTTAAAATCCCATATCGGGATAAATCCCATAAAACCCCGTTACCATAAATCGATCATTGTGGTTCTCGAACTCATGAAAAAAGACCTGGTATTACACCTCGACACTAAATTTCATCAAAATCGGACATACCTTTCAAAATTTATCAGCACCATGGACACACATATTTATAAAAAATGAACTAATTGTTTTTTTCTGGAGACCTCAAAATGAAAAATTAACATGGTCCCGGGCTTAGGTCTTCATAGCTACTACCGTAACAGCGTATTCCCTATAGGTAAATTTTCTTAAATTGATGAGTATATTGATTTGTTTAGGTTAAGCCTGAAGGCATCGACAGGTAGCCGCGGTTTACCGCCTTGCGCCTTGAGTAGGCTAATGAGTGCACCGTATTTGTTTGTATCTCGTAGCACGCGACTCAATCACTCGTCTGTCAATCGCACGTGATGATAGCGGGTTTCGCTAATCAGCACACTCCCATTGCACCTAGTGATCGGTCCGCAATTCAACACTTCACCGTGCACGGTACGGTAATTTATATAGAACTATAGTTTAACTCTTTGAGAGTACAGGATAATAAGTTGAGCCTCGGGAATTTGTTATATATGAAAAATATAAATTGAATATTGAATTTTTTATCAAACTCGGTTTGTGTTGACATTGACCCTACCAGAATATATAGTTCCTCAGTTTTAGAGAATTTCCCTTTAGGGAATACGCTATTATGGTAGTAGCCATGGTAAGAACTAAGCCCGGGACCATATTACTTTTTCATTTGGAGGTCCCCAGAAGTCCAAAACACCATTCGTTCATTTTCATATATATGTATTTATATCGATCTATCTATCTATCTATAATATAGATCTATCTCTATCCATAGTATCTATCCATAGAACCAGAATAAGCGTCCGGTGGTTCAGATAACTTTTGAAAGGAACGTCCGATTTTGATGAAATTTCATATGGAAATTACACAGATACGATCAGGTGAAAGACCAGATCTATTTTCAAGAGTTCGTGAACCACAATGATCGGATTATGGTAACGGGGTTTTAGGTACAGGGGTTTAAAAGGGTCAAAAATGGGTTTTGACTTTTTTACCTCAATTTTTTTAATTCGTCAGTTTTAATCGAAACCATTTAAAAGAACTTGAAAAAAACAATTAAGTATTTTGAATTTTTAACCTAGTGTAACTGGTTATGGATAAAGTCCAAAAATGTGTTTCCCATGTTATTCTTATGGGAAATCAACAAAACACTGTGTCTTGCTTCATTGACATGACTTGATCAAATTTAATGTGTACATTACCTAAATATGGTTTAACTTATAATAGTTACAAAAACCATATGGCGGCAAACCTACATACTCACCCCATGGGGTTTATAGGAAAATAAAAAAGTGCCAGATCTTGGTACAATTTCGTGTTTAGCTTCATCATTTATTTATCAACCTACATTTTTTAACAGCATCCCATGGCAGCTAACCTACATACTCGATCCTATGGTGTGTTCATGTGGAAAGTAAAAACATAAAAAAATCCATTGGAAATTCGCTTGGTACGCAGGTGTGCTGTGGCGGGGTATTTTTTATTTAATTTATTTTTTAGCTTGGCTTGCATGGACGATGTTGATTGTAAATTAAATTCCTTTTTACTCTATGTAGTTTGTCTTCCAGTCCTTTGAGTCTTGGTGTTCATTGTGAAATCAATCAAACTTTAACCATTAGTCAAACTGTCGATCAAATTAATCAATACAACGTACGTACTTTTTTACCTATACAGTTATGTCCTGAAAATATTGATTCTCAATATATTTAACTTAAAGAATGTAGTATGGACGCCTTTAAAACATAAGCGATACGAAAAATGGTATTGGAAGTTTAATTTGTGATACTGTATCATTATAGAACAATATTTTGTTAAGCTTTATATTTAGTGTACTATAAAAAAGTATCACCCTTAGTTAGTTTGTTTGTTAACAAAATACATATCCTTTGCGTAATGATAGTAACTTAACACGAAGTATATTTTGACATTATCAAAAATTTTGATAATGTCAGGGAGACGGCCCTCCAGGAGTAAGAAGAAAATCTTAAATATAAGCACAGTTTGATATCAGGGGTGTCAATCCCGGGCTAAAATTCCGATCCCCGGGATTTCGGGATTGGTTATCGACGATCCCGGGATCTCCTGATCAATTCCGGGATTCGTATACCAGATAAATATATGATATTCGGCTCTGCAAAAGAAATTTTTTCTCTAATTCAGTATGAATTACACAACATGTGCTCACATCTTTAGCATTTTACAATCTGGAGGATTACGCTTTGCTTATCTAGCATCTGGCAAATTTATTTCACAACCGACAGCTTTTGTATGTGGAAATCAGTGGGATATGCTTCTACTGTAGTTTGTATGCCTACTGTGGGAAGTCCTATCCTTTTTACTGTTCCTTACTATAAAACTACAAATAAATCAATAAATCCACAGTAATGGGTTTGCGTTGTGACACTCCATTGCATCATCTTAATCTATAACATTCTTTTCTAAAATACTACAATCAACTGTTTAAGTACATACAATTAACTATCTAATCTGAATAAAAACGGTCATTTTAAAGCAACATTAACAATTTTTTTTAATATTACTGGTTTAGATTAATTATACTAAGTATAAAACTACTTGAACAGTCAATAGGCCTACATTATATCGTAATTTATTTGGTTATGTAACTAGGATGATAACTAAATATCATACTTATGCATTTTGTAAAACTTTAAAGGCAATTTATTGACATTACATCATTAAATACGTTCACGAGATCCTGGTAGCAACTAAAAATATTGTGACGGACTAAAATAAAATCATCAAAAATGAAGTCAGTCAACTTCAACCGAGGAAAGGAAGCACACCGGAAGTATTGAGCGATAAGAAACCTATTCCTAGCGCCAGGAATAATTCAGTTATTGATGCTATTAATAGGAGTTTCAAACTTTTGGAATAAATTTGCATGCTGGGTTAACAACTCTTATCAATTTTTAGTTGGATTTACGCACTGAAACACTTCATAAACGAGAAAAATACTTTTTTGACAATCCCACCGAACCTGGGATTGGATATAAAAAAATCCCGGAATTCTTAGGTATCCATAATTGCTTGGAATCCCTATAATCGGATGTACATCCCTAGTTGATATGTACATCGAATTAAAAGTCTCACTTAGCAAAGTATAATGCCGAAACAATACTTGAAACAGATGACCGAGACCATAATGGCAGGCTAATAAACTTTTATATTAAAAACATGTTGGCTAGGTAAAACTTAAAAATACAACAATTTTCTTAATATTCTAACCTTTGAACGTCGTGTTTGTGGTTTATTACTTTAAATGCAAAGAAATTTAAGATGATGTATAATGTTAGGGCCTACAAAGACCAAAGAAGATTTCTCTAAGACTTTTATGGGGAACAGTCCCTTAGAGGATGTCTGAAATAAAACTTTACTATAATTCGTCGCATCACGTTATTCTAAACGTCTTTGCATTTGGAGTTATAATTCACAAATCCGACGTCAAAAGGTGGAGTTTAAAATATTACCCCTATAATTTTAACGGAAAGTTTATTTGTATGCTATTTTCATCTTGGAGTAATTTTCGGTACAGGATTGTATTTTGGTAAATGAGACCGTTAATTTAGTGTTTATATCAATTTATCTTACATTTCAAACATTTGGAATAAATTTGCATGTTGGGTTAACAACTCTTATAAATTTTTAGTTGGAGTTACGCACTGAAACACTTCATAAAGAGAAAAAAAGATTTTGCACAATTTTATTCTGACTCCTGTTATGCCGTCCCTTGGACATGCCTTAAAATGTTTGATAACGTCAAAAGATACTTTGTGTTAAATTACAATCATTCCTCAAAGCTAATGATTAAAAAAAAAAAAAAAAAAAAATAATCGCATCCTCAAATTCGGACTAATGGTTTTATTTATAGGCAGTCTTAAAATCAAAGAGCAGGTTTTGTTTCGTTTTCGTTGAAGTTGGCTCATTCGCATCATAACTGAGTGTGTGTCTTAGCAAGGCGATTAAATTTACTTTTTAAACTTTCATCAACATAAATGGCAGTAAGATGAATGAAAATAGCCCGGTGAGAGGTTATTTAAGTTTATTGTTACAAAAATTTATTCAGAAACACACTTTTATACTTTATTCCACATGATAAACACAACCATAGGACTAGTTTCGTGCATCTTACTTTAGTTACGGAGTAATAGGCGCCTTCAGACGCAAAGCGGCAAAACGAACACTGCACGACGGTTGCATATTAATAAGAGCAGGCGCTGGGCCATCGCAGAAGCTTTCGAAACTGCGGCGGTGGTCAGTGGAAACTGTTCCACTGATGTGGACCGAAGTTTTTAATGTCCCAAATTTGATTGTTTATGTTGAAGTAAATGGAGGCCAAGCATTTGCATGGTAAACTTATTCGTTGTAATAATATCAGTTACAAACGGTGTGCTAAAGTACCAAGTGCAAAACGATTTTTTTTTATTCAAGACGAGTTCGTTTACTTCGCTCACTAGCCGTTCAGAATGTCTTAAATGTAGGCCTATGGGTGATGCAATCTGGTATAAATTGCTTGAGCCAAATTTTGAATCTTTAGGTACTGTACTTCTATGGTTAACAGCTGCCTCATCATTATTACAGTACTACATTTATTCTTTTATGTTTTAATTCAGTCGCAACCATACAAATTACTTAGTTGTTTTATCTTTTTTATTTGCTTTTACTTATTTAAACATTCATAACCACAAATATAAAGTCCAAATTAAAAGATGATACATTGTTTTGATTTTTAGTATGATAAAGTAAAATTCAGTATCTGGCTTAGATTTTAAACCGCATATCTATCCTGGAGCGTATCCACGGGGTTCGTACTTTGACAGTTGAGTTAGCTGGTTTCATAAAATTTTTCGCTTTTATTTTTAGCTTCATAAGACGAACGCATTTTTAGAATGGCAATTCAAGATTATAACGGATAACATTTTTACTATCATAGTGACCTATGTAAATATTATTTTCATCTTAGTAAGTTATTTTCAAAGTTCGTTATTCGAGTGGATAATTTTTTAAAATTAATTTTCTATCACGTCAAGCTTTAGATACTATGGTAACATTTAAAATGACATCACGTTGGAAATTTTCTGCCGAAAAACAAACTCACAGTAACGTTTCAAATTTAACACTGCTCTTATGGGACAAACGACCTAGATGGCGCAGGTACGGCAGACTCTTAAATCTATATAGTACTTCTTTTGATTTCTTTTTTTGAACAGTTCTCGTGAACAGTAAAACAGGGTCAAATTTAAACTATTAATAAATAATTTTGTAGCAAGTTAAAAACGTTAATTTCTGTTGGAGTGTAAAAGCATTTTTTCTCAGTGATGTTATATGTTCGCCATCGTTGGTGAATATCTATTATTACAAAAATTATTGCGATCAGTTAAAAAGTTTTTTCTAGACATTTGAACGTATGGTTTTACAATATAAATTTCCTTTTGAGTTAACATTCATCCTCCATTGTGGAAAAGATGAACGTTCGAGATCAAAGTAGTTTTTACTGGTTTCCAATTCCAGGAATTTTGGCGCGAATGGCAGCTATGCTGACTGTGAGCTGATAACGTATTTTTGTTATCACGTCAGGTGACCATATTCTGATAACGATTGCCCGAGTCGTCGTCTGTGCAGTAAGCTATGAGTCAGCGATGTGCGATTCCTGTGAAACAATCTTCTGCTTAAAAACATTCCATTCTTCTCCACGTCCCTGAGACGATTGTAAAAACTTAAAAATAGGCCTATTTAAAATTATGTTTATACTTTTGAATCTACTTTTCAATTCTATGACTTTGTTTACGTTATAGGGTATGTAAATTCACTATTCACATTACTTAACTAACTGAAACATTCGGGGAGGGTCCCTTTCACCAAGTTTGTCTACAAGTTATATATTCAAATACTAAATTTATGTTCTTAACTTCCTGAGATTTGGTCTTTAAAATGTCTACACTTTGTATTAAGAGTTGTTAATCACACGTATAATCACGTATTAATCACACGTTTGATCATAGTTTCATAAATATGTATTTATTCACTAAACGATTCGATTCAAAGCATGTTCTTGTTGGTTGGATTGAAAAATTGGTACTGTAAAGAAATAGTGACAGAAGTTTGCAAGATATCAATCGTCAATATTAAGGCGTGAGTAATGGAGTGAAAATATGAGGGGCAGTGGTGGCGATAAGAACCCGCGGCCCGGGGGGCCCCGTTCATCGGGTTTGTTCATCGGACCCCCGTCCGTACCCTAATAATACATTTAAAACATTTTCCACCTGGGCTTTAGGTGGGGGGAGGGGGGGGGGGAAGAATGCTTAGCAAAGACATTTCTCTGAACATTCTGCTGCTGACTCATATCAAACTAAGTTATAACTGATGTAGACATCACTAGCATTTTTTATGTAATTTACTGTATTGTGGCGCCTTCATGCGGGCTGCGAGGACCGCTGATGCAACCCGCATTTCAGTAGACAATGTTTTGAAATTGGTTATACAGTAGAGAATTTTTATTGATCTGTCTATATAAGGGCCAGCTTAGCTATTGTTACTACTGTACCTGTAAATACGTTCGGCTCTAGCTCAACCCTCGCAGACTCGAAGAACGTTCTCGTAGATCGGACGTTTGCCAAGCGGATAGCGATCGGGAACAGTGAATCATCTTTATTAAATCAGCGAGTGAAGGGGATAATTTATTCATTACCAAGGCATATGACACAACATTTCCTTTACTGCATAAATGCCATGATAAATAGTTTTTGGCCTAAAAAATAAAATATTGTTTTTTTATGATAAGTTATTCTTACACTCGCGCTCCAAGGACTTAGTCAAACCTGTTATACCGATACTTGAAATGATTATTATAGATAATATTGATTGAAGTAAATCAATAAGCAAATAATTTATAATTTGTGAAAAGGAATAGACGCTTGTTAACATACCGAAAACCCATTCTGAACTGGTTTGTTTTTTGGCATATATTTTTTAGGATTATTTATAGTCCTTTGCCTATCTAATTCTAATGTCTTGAACCGAGTATGTTTCAATTTTGTTCATGGTTTATATGTTATTTAGGTGCAGTAACTATACGACTATTTACATAATCACTTTTTTTATTTTAGTAGTTTGTTTACAATTAATTTAATTTTCAACAAATACAATATTAGTTCCGTCCAAAGCCCAAATTTTTTTTACGAAAAGGCAGTATCGTACAGTATGACGTATCGTTCATCGTGCAGGAGGATATATTATCGTACAAAACGATCATACGTCTGGAAAAACTGGATCACCAATATCTAAACTATTAGTTTCCCTAGAGAACCGGATGTTTATCATACTTCCGGCCGGAAAGCCATACCATAAGACTCCGACGCGATGTAGACGGTTGACAGTTGCATCCTCATCGTGCATCTACAAACAATAAGTTAACCATCCCTACATAGTAGTGCTAGATGCCTATTAGTATCATGATGTAAATACAAATATATTTAATTCAGCACTCTAAATAACGATGGTTTTGTTCCGATTTTATCCACAATTATGTTTAAAGTTTAATTTAGTAATTTCTTTACAATACCATCATAGATATTTTTATGATATGCGGGGGCCCGTGTAGCAGGGCCCGTCACTCCTCCTTTGAGGGCCTGGGCCCCGACAAAATTTCCAAAAAAACTTTCCAACCTCGCGGACACTGTGGGCCCTCTATCGCCGCCACTGTTGGGGGGGATAATGTGGTTGACCAAGGTCCTCATGTCATTAGGTCTTGGTGTAAGGTGTTTTTTTAACATTACCACTACGTTTTTGCAGATTGAATGGAACCTTTGCATATGAAATATTTATATTATAAATTCGATACTGTATTTGTCCTCACAGAGAAGGAGCAGCATATTCATCAGAGTTATAGGCCTGTATCAATAATTTTTATTTATTTCAATTATGTAGAACAAATTCTGTAAAAAGGCAATTTCTATAGTTGTTATCCTTAAACATGTTGTTTCCTATCGAACTTTATTTGTTTATTATTTTGTTAAATAGGCCAACTAAGACCTTTGGTTGAAAAGCTCGCATTAGGGTTCAAACATCAGAATGTTGTTTGAAAAACGTTGTGAGCTACAGTAACCGGCGACACGCATCGTGGTAAGCCCTTTCATAAAAGGCCTAGATGCTGTCGCCTACATTATTTTTAAGTTTTTCGTTTAAGTTTTACTTAAGAGTACATACGCCATCGATATACTGTACTATATGCTATCTGGATTGATCTCTAAATGAGCCCAAATGGCCCGGCATGGATAGTGCGTAATCGGCGTCATTTCAACGACGTGATGTTTACACGCTCCTTGACTGCAACGAAGTGCTTTGGTTAAAGTGCAATGAAATCTTTAAATTTGGTTCCTATATTAAATATAAAATCCAACAGTATGACAACAGCCTCACAACGGTATGAAAAATCTGACGAAAAATCTTATCCAATTTTGCCAAACTTTACAACAATTAACGGTCCAGGCTAAATTTTATGATATCATGTTTCCGAGTCGTAGGTTCTAACGTTTTAAATTGACAGATTTTGTCAACTCTGAACATAACAGACAATATCATACCGATTTAAAATGTAATTCGGGGAAACCATAAAGGGGGCATGGGGCTGGAGCCCCCATTGAGAAACAATACTTTGTAGGCTATAGATAACAAATTAAACAATTATATTGAAATTTGTAAGTAAATAATATTGAAAATATCAAATTTCTTCATAATTTGGGTGCAAAGAGACATTCATGTTCAAGCTTTACTATTTTCAAATAAACTACGTCAAAGATAAAAACCACTTATGAATCACAATTAATTGTTAGAAAATTTAAAATTTACCTGGCATGATTTGAAATTAATTATGGAGAAAATAAGGGGTCGAGTTGTGTTAAAAAAAACTTTGTCTTTCTACTCAACTTATGTTTGTAGCAAGAGATAAGTTTACCAGTAGGGACATATATAAAATTCCACACATAATCACTGATACATAATCCGCAAAACTATTGTACGACTAGAAATAATTTATATTTTTACCATAACGCTTAAGTAGTGTAAAATTGTAGGGTCTGGGACGTGACGTCATCACGATGACGTCAGCAGTGATGACGTCATCAATGACGTCACGAATGACGTCACTAATGACGTCATAATGATGTCACATGACGTCACACCTATGACGTCATGGCGACGTCATTATTGCTGACGTCATCATGATGACGTCACTGACGTTAATTAGGTCAAGGTCACGCAAGAATACAAAAAAAATTTTTTTTACACTTTTGCGATTCCTCAAATTTTGGTGAGAAATTGAAATTTCTCGAGGAATCACAAAAGTGCAAAAAAATATTTTTTTATTCCCTAGCGATCAGACTCTTGACCTAATATATCCGTCAGGGGTCATTGACCCGTCCCAGCAGCCCCACTTGAAAAAAAAAAAATAATTTTATATTTGACTTACCCACCGAGAGACTGAGAGCCGAAGAATAATTTCTTCAAACACCCGACAGTGCGACAAACGACATGCGATCCGAACAGCACCGCGTCCGAAGAAGTACTGACTTGTACACAGATGGTATCCCAGGTACCCGGCTCAGTGGTGGGGATAAGGAGGTGGTGGGGGTAAAGTGGTCAGAAGGAAGAAAAATTTAATTTTTTACAAACAACTCGTCCCAGCCGGTCCTTTACCGGATCTCCGTAACTCGGATTGGAAATATTTCCTGAGAAATATTTATTTTTTATTCTTTCTCAGGTGATCTTGGAACTTGTGAAATTTCAATCAAACCAAAAGTGAAAAAAATTTTTTTTTGTTATTTGACACTTTGCCGAAAAATTAAGAAATGTTTGATATTTTGGCTAAATATTTAAATTTAAACTCAATATAAGTAAATTGAGTGCAAAAAGTGAGATGTGCACACCACAAGAGTTGAACAGCAACTGAGCAAGTCTCTCCGTGTATCTGAGGTACTCGGCAGGGTGGTGGGGATAAGGAGATGGTGGGGGTAAAGTGGTCAGATGAAATGAAAAAAAAAAATTTTTTTTGCAAACTATACAAATGAGTTTGTTATTCAGCAATAGGCATAAGAAAGAAAAAAAATATTTTTTATCCACATTGCTCAACATGTTCAAACGTGTTCAAGGTCAACTATTTGAAGTTTTAAAAAAAAATTATTTTTTTTTATTTTATTTACAAAAATCCTCCTTCATCCCCATATGTGCTGTCCGGACTTGTGCTTGATGTTGTGGAAGAATTTTCTTCACAGCAACATGTTCCTTGTGTATTTTGGACTACCCCTTCTGCTTCATCCATACTGTCGTCGATGAGTGGACAGTCGTATTCCAAGTTCATTTTTATTATCATCCCTGGATTTTGAAGAAGCCGCATGTGCAATTTTTCATAGATTTCTTTTAGGTATTGAAGGCTGTCAACAAGTAATTCCCACTTCATTGTGTGTCGTGTAACCTCTAGCGTAGCTGAGTTGGAAATGAAGCAAGTCTTGCTTGCAGGATTGGTATTTTGGAATTGTGGTGGTGGGGGTAATTGATACAACCAGACAGGTTGAGACATGTTCAAGGTCAACCATTTGGAGTTTTAAAAAAGAAAATTTTATTTACAGAGTAGTGTTGAAAACTGGCAATTTGGCTGCTTTATCTGAACACTCGATGCATTTTAGACAGTATACAACTGCGTATACCAAGTAGAAGAAGATTGCAATCAATAAGGCCAAGATCATGAAGAGATCTAATTTTAAAATTTTCTGAAGTAGCATATGGTCCTTCCTGATCCGTCTTTCTTCCATCCTTCTTTCCATCATCTCCACTAGATCCACATGCTGGCATCTCCTCCTCCCCAGGCTTTCCGCTTCATCGGCCTCATATATTGGTGGTGGAACATCCATGTTTGCAGCTCAAAAGATGAAGATGTAATGAAACACATTGGTGCCGCATCTCAGGTCTCCAAGAGGAAAAGTGGTAGGGGAAAACCTGAACATGTTAGAACATGTTCAAGGTCATCCAATTTGTGTTTTAAAAAAATTCTCTTGCTACAATACTGTAGCAAGATAGGTTTTTTATTTTGTTTTTATTTTATCATTCTTTTATTAAAATACAAAAATATGCATATTGAAGTACAAAGAGGATACAAAATATAAATATTAGTCAGGAGAAATATTCCAAGTTTGGACTGGCTTGAGTCTTCATGGATGATCTGGAGGAATAGGCTGAAGAAGTTGATGATGGTGACCTAGGCGGCTCGTCATCCCTGGGGACATGAGGGCATTTTGTGTTGCAAGCAAAAATTTGCATGTTCAATCGGTATCCCTGTTCGATTAGTGATTTAAATTCTTGAACAATATTGTTTAATTCTTCCATATTTCTTACAAATACTTCTTCATAATTTGCACATTTTACAGTCAGAGCCATCTTGATGTTTTCCGTATGATGTCCAAAGGCGGAATGAATATTAGCATGAATGTTTGAAGGTAGTATGTAATAGTGGTGGGGGGAAGGATTTTACATGCTGTCTGATGGGAGGTGGTTAAATTTTTTCCAACTAAACATATTGATTGAACAAATGGTGCAAAGTTCTTTAGGTGTTTCGTAACTCATAACTGGAGCTACATGACCTAATTGTAAACATCCATCATCTTGTAGGAATTGTGCTGGGTTAGATACAGCAGACCTTCCACAATTTTGACAAAATTTTGTACCATCACTAAACTTGTACCACCCAAAAGTGTTGTAACACACACACACACACACACACACACACACACACACACACACACACACACACACACACACACACGTATTTCTGTTTGCAAAATATATTTTTTTTATTTGTGCAAAGGTTAAAGGTCAAGGTCACCCCAGAGCTTTAAAAAAAGGCAACATATCAATATGTGAAAATTTTTTTTTGTGTTTCACATATTGATATGTTGCCTTTTTTTTTTTTGTTTTTTTTTTTTTTTACTATCTTTATTTAAAACAGTACAAACAAGATTACATGACAAAAATTATATAGTTAAAAAATACAAACAGATACAAGAAAGAAAAAATTATTTATTTTTAACACTGCTGCTTGTCTGCGATGTGGATGGTAAGCTCGGTGGAGTTGCTGCCGCTGCATCCGTGGGACACCAAGTAGAGACATCCCGGTTGAATGGAGCGTAGATCTTCATTTTGTAGTAGGTGGACAAATCTCTTCGGAAGGTAAATTTGGAATTTTGCTTCATCCCCTGGAGTATATGGTGCTTCGCTGAGACTGCAGCAGATTGCTTCGCCGACAGTAGTTTCCATTTTCTTCAGTGCATGTATAATATAATGTTTTTCATCCTTGAGTTCAGAACATTTTTTTACCGGCAAAATTGTAGACTTGGAGTGGGCGTTGAATTGTTCCACCAAAGACTGCAGAAACTGGTTGGATGCCATGGTTGTTCTAGAGGTCCTCGCTGTCTTCTTACTCTGAGATGTTGTCGTCTCGGAATCTCGAGTAATACTCGTGCCAGGTCTCGGTCTGCTCCTCGCTTTTATAATCGCCGTTACCCCCACCACCATCGCCGATTTCTCCATCTTGCAGGTAAGTCGCTAATTTTAAAGCGTTTTTTAACGCACAGTGCCTGTCCCTTTCATGTTCCACACTTTGTGTGCAAATACAAATGTTTTCAGCAATAAATTTAAAATTTTTATCTATTTGCACATCTTTAACTGGAGTAGATGTAAATTGTTCTATCCATCTTTTCTTTTCAAGTCCTTTTGTGTAAATATTAGTAAATCTGTTTGAAAATTGATGCATAATATGATACAAGTCTGAATAACTGGTAAAACCGTCATACCAATCGATATGATGAAAATATTTCCAAGTCCATCGGTTTGTTGTTGCGGCTTTGGTGGTTAGTGAAGAAAAAGAGCATGGTGGTTTGAATAAAAATGTGTAAGGAATATTTTTATCTATATCGTAAAATACCAGTTCTTTAATTATAAACCGATCATCGTTACCACGAAAAGCTTGAAATTCAATAATACCCGGCTTGGACTTGATTTCTTCTTCCATGTCCATTTGAAAGGTCACCCGTCTATCCATCACGGTGTCAGAAGGTCAACTGTTTTCCACACCACGGTAGGCATTTATTTATGCCAGGCCGTACAGTTGAAGGCGCGTTGGTGTATATTTAACGTGGGCACCATCCCCGGTAGGCCTACACCCACAAAATTTTGAATTTTTTATTGAAAATTTGCCAATTCAAGTGTAAAGTGTTGTGAAAAATTTTAAAATTTTATTTAACTTTCCATCTGGTCATTTTTGTTGTACTCATTCTCATCACTTTGATCCTTTTCATCACTGAAATGTGTTTCTTCATCCGATTTTACAAAATTATGTTTTTCTTGCACATATTGTTCCAATTGTCTCCACATTTGAACTTCATGAGGAATTCTGTTGAATATTGAAGTGTCTACAGGTCCATACAAAATTGGTGCGTCCGGTTGTTTGTCCAAAGTGTCTGTTAAATAATCTTTAATAATTGAACTGGAGAATACTAGCTGTCTTAAATATCTTGTTATTGGTTCTGTTGCACATGTTAAAATAAAAAATTCTTCTCTGTTTAGTTGAATTTTTATGTCATGTTTGGTTGTATCTCTGAATCTCATTTGATGTTCACCTTCTGTGTTTAATAATATCAATTTCCAAGTCTGAATCCAATAGTCCTACTTTTGTTTTCCTGCCAAACATGTTGCTATTAAAATAACATTCCAACAAATGGAGGTGTTTCATAAAAGATTCCCAAGCGTTGGCTGTAAACAAAATCATTTTTGTTCCGTGGGTTAAAATTACTGTAGGTGAATAGTCGGTTGATTTCATAACTCCAATTAAAACACTTTTATCCAAACTTGAAGAGATTGGATAAAAAATTCGTAAAAATACCTCCATCAAAATATTTGGTGAAATATTTTCTTCCACATTTCTCTTCCTCTTGGACAAATAATTCTTCTTTTTACCTTTTTCTTCTTCTTGATCTGCGCCGTGTTGCTGTTCATTCATGTCCAAAAATTCTGAAATTTCTTTTTCTATATCGCATTCCGTTGTACCACTAGTAGAAGCCATATTGAAGATGATGCTACCCATACGATGTCAGGCAACAAACTGATCAGGAGCGGCCTGCACGCTCCGCTTTTATACTCGCGGAATGTAACAAAACCGGTTTTTTTATAATACATTTTTAACAATTCCAGTTAGAGGTGTGTATGTTACAATTTTATCATGTAGAATTAAACAGTATGCAGTTGTATTTGCAGGTATAGCTGCATTAAACTCCATTTCAATCTTTATGTCAACACTTGATGATTTTACTGATTCATTTTGTTTAGAACAATCAATTACAACTATTGTGTAACCATCTAAGTATTCTTCTGGTGATAGTAAAGGTGTATTTGTTTTACCGTAATATGAATTTTGGAATCTCGCATACATATCGTATAATATACTGTACTTTTTATTAGCAAATGACACATTTAAATTGTCGTAGGGGAAAAATTGTGAATTCTAATAAACTTTAATATTTTTTAAGTTGCAATGATCAAATTTGCCTGCATGTTTTGTGATGCTGTCTCTCCTATCTGTTTGTAAACCAAATATAATATACCTGGCTCGTTCTACGTAATTAGATGTTTTAACAGTCCAAGTGTGACGATCTGTAGTTGGCAAGCTTGGATGTTCATGGAATTCCCAACTTCTAAAAGGAATTACAATATCACGATCAGCCTTTAACTTCCTTAATAGTAGCATTCTATGTTCGTCAGCTAATTTAACATGTGGAACTCTCCATACAATTTTGTCTAATGTTAATTTCCATTCTAGGTTTGCATCCGTTGTACCATCCGGAGCTTTAATAATGTCTTTATCGTTAGAAGATCTCAACAAAACTAATTCTTGTTTAACATTTAATATTATTTTTCTATAATCTTCAGCAAATCCAAGCAACAAACGTAATGGAATATGAAAATCAAAATATCCCTTTGTATTCGGAGTGATTATGTCATGTTCAGGTAAAACCCATCCGGCCGGTTGAAGTAAATTGGTTTCATTAGGTGATATAGATGTTACCCCCTTTAAAGTTGTTGCAATACCTACTTTTTTAGTGGAATCAACTGTTACACCTGATATTTCATATCTAATTTCATCAAACAGGAAAGCCATAGGGTTATTTATAAATGGAACTGTTGTACCAGTAGTAGTACCGTCCTTTTTTGTTACTTTTCCTTCGATATACAAGTAACTTTCACATGGTAGTGTGTAAATGTCTTGATGTTGTATAGGAATACGAATTTCATCGTTATTGTTCAATTTTGATGAAGTGTAAGGGTTGTGGGTGTGATATTCTTTTTCCCATAGTGTTTCGTCGAATGTCGGACCCTGCGCTATATCCAGTATATCCATAATCGGTTAATTTTAAACCAATCTTTTCTAAGAAACGAATGTTCTCGCGTGTTAACTCCTCCACAGCTGAAGAGCTACTAATGCGGTTTCCCGTAGGCTGTCCACTTTTAAATGATAAACCCATGATTTTTGTATTAAAGTGTCGATTTTAAATGTAATCTAACTGTAATTGGCTCTTCTCGGAAATCTATCAAGTTACCGTCTTGATCCAATACGTTCAACACGATGTCTGAAATGAAAGTGGTGTTCAACGGCAGATATACTAGGTTTTGTGGCTTTTCAACAATTTTAAATCCTGGAGGTACACTCGGGTAAAAAGTATGTATTATATGAGTATTTGCTCCATCTCTGTAAGCTCCCTGTATAATGTTACAAGTTATATCTATACTATTAACTTTTAGTATAGTTACAGTTTGTTTACCGGAATGTGTTTGATTTGGTTCTAAAATTGGGCTATCTTTGGGAAATCCTAACAATTCACCGATTGATTGTTCCTGAGTAAAATCTATATAATATTTGGAGTTAATTTCAGCTTTCATCGTATTGTTATTACCTTTTAATGTTATATTGTCTTTTCCCATTTTATTTTGCAAAAATTCATTAATATGATCAATTTCATAAGAACCTGTGGGTAAACTGCAAACTTCTAAGTCTGTAAACTTCCCACTGGCATCTTTTCCTTTATAGTAATGCAATAAGTTATTTTTATCTTCCGTAACATTGGGAATAGAGTTGTAAGTTGTAAAATCCAACAGTGCCGCTTCCCAAAATCTTCCTTCTTGCAAGCGTAACGCTGGAAAAAGGATACTTCGCAAAGTGGACGATTTTCCTGTTAATGATACCGTATAGGAAGACATCTCAATTGTGACTGATACTTTTAGCTAGGAATTCCAAACATAAATGGCCGCATATTAAAGTGTTATCAGGTTGTTCTCTTTTATAGTTGTAATATATGTTTTTAGCAGATTTAAAGTAATGCTCGAGTTCTTTAGGTGGTGGTAAATTGCCAAAACTATCAAAGTAATAAATATTATCACCTAATTTCTTATAACAAACCCAATGAGTGCCAGGACCTTCTGAATTGTCTAAATTTACAATGCCGGTTTCGTTTTTCCACATTTTAACTGGTAATTCATCTTTCATAAAGACACCACGAAAAAAAGGTATTTTTAAACATGAAATGTATTTAAATAATTCAATATTTGTTAACGCTTTATGTGGTATTACTAATTGATTTCTTTTATTTAATATGCACGATACGGTCTTAGGTATAGTCCTGCCCCGTTTTTTACCATTGACCATACTGTTGGTTTTTTGCTACCCTTTCTGGTGGAACGTCGTTTTCTTCTAATATTCCCTCCATGTTTTGTCTTTGCCGATCTCCTTTTCACTCTTCGCCTCCTTTTTCCACCTCCTACCGCTGTTTTAGCCTTCATACCTGCTGTTACCGCTAAAGCTGTTCCTTTTTCTGCAATACTAGCGTCACTAGACTTTACTCGTTGCCAAGCTATATCCGCGAGCTTTTTATCAGCTATTGATCTATTTTTTGTATCGCTAAATGTGGAATATGCTATATCGTGTTCTTTACAAGCCTGATCTAACTTATTTATGCCTGGATCGCCTCTTTCCAGTCGTTTTTTCAATTTAGTTCCTGGTCCGCAATACTGATAACCTCCCGGTATGTGAAATTCGTATGGTAAAGCGTCTATTGCTCTATTTACGACAGATCCTACTGGAATTCGATTTAAAGCTTTACTTAATAGAGAAACCGCTGTGGACGTGATCCCACCTCCTTTCCTTACAGTGTCTCGATATGGACTGATGTACTGAAATGTCATGATTGTCTTTTATAATTGAAATGCACAGCTTATGTGTTACCTCTACGACGAGTTGAACATAAATGAAGTTATTTATGATTTTGATCAATTAAATAGTAAAAGGACCCCAAAGTGTGGATCCTAATATTTGTGTTGTTTTATTAAAAAAATATTTATAAAGAATTTCTTGTTTTATCCATGTATTTCTCTGTTTTTCATCAACAGGTTTATATTGTCCGGCTGCAATATAATTATGCATATCAAATAATATATTACCTATCACTTTAACAAGGAAGTTAACATTTACAGCGTTATCTACATAATCAGGGTCTGCAACATTTGTTAATCGTTTGTTATCACAATTCCACCATCTATGTCCACCTGGCTCTAATTGTATTATCTGTTCAAAAGTAACAACATTACCAGGCAATGACGCGGGAGCTATATTTATTAATTGTTTTCCTTTACCATCCCAAACATTATACTTTGGTACATGTCCATCAATAAGTAAATTCTTTTCTTCAAGTAATGTAAACTTTTCATTTCCTTGTACAAACAAATCCCCCCGCCGTGATACCACTTGGTCTTGTTTTACAAATCCAGATGTTTCTTGTTTTAAAGTCTCTTTCATTTGACCTACTGTTGCACCATCCGATGGAGCCGAACCATCTTTTACATTTGCTAAACAATTACCAAAACAATCTATAACCCCTACATCACGTGTGATACAATGATCTTTAATATATTTTAGATTTACAGCATCGTTTTCAGTTTTTGGATAACCTATATCGTTAATAACAAATTTATAAAAAGAAAATCCATCTTTTGTCTTTTCAGGTATTAAAGAATGTAAATAGCGTCTATTCACGCTGTCTTTTTCATCTTTAGGATCATCTATGTTGGATATACGTTTATTGTTAGCACTATATGTTTTTCCATTGAATTTTAACGTATTTTTTAATTCAGATAACAAATAACCTTTGTTTATTGCATCACCGTTTTGATTTGGTTTATCAACGTTGATAATTCTATGATTTTCTGCATCATATGTGTTATTTTGTAGTCTTAATGTTGGTGATATCTTTTCCTTTACTATTTTTAAATTTACTGCATCGTTTTCATCCGTGGGATCTTTTATGTTTTTTAACCTTTTATTACTAATATCATAATCTCCTTCAGGTGTTTGTGGTAAACCAGCACCTCTTTTCAAGTTATTCGCGTAATATAATCCATCCGAGGAATACCGTCCGAACTTGTCGACACTCATGGTGCAACTGAATAGCATTTTAGGGGGTAACGCATTTTTATGAGATTACCCCGCGGTTTCTAAGTTCATCCACTAAAGCCACCCATTCGTTTTCCAATCCAGTATGACCCGCTTCTTTGGCTTCATGTATTAGTTTCATTCTATCCACCAATTTATTGATATTATTGTAATAAATTACGTTTGTATTGTATAGTTTCTTCATCAATCCTTTACCGGTGACTGATTTGCTTCTTTTTCTCGGTTCTGGAGAACTTAAATCTAAAGTGGATGCTACTAATCTTCTTTTTACAGGTTTTCTTCTTATAATCGGTATTAATTTGGAAACAAAATCTTTATATTTTACAGATTTATTTCTATATATGGGTGCTTCAGGTAAATAATTTCTTTTATATGCATTAGTTTGATCCAAAATTTTGCTATACACTTCCAAATCATCATTTTTTACCAATGCTTTTAAAGGTTTATTTTCAAATAATAATTCAAATAGCCCCCTTGTTCCCTTATATATTTGATCACCTATGTGAATATTATCATGTTCATCGACATCTAATTTGCTATTACCAATCATTACACCTTCTTTGGACATTCTTGCTCCATAACTGTGGTATTTTTTAGTAGAATCAGTTCCAATTAACAGTTTTAACAAGTATTTCCTTCCTAACGGTCCTTTTGTATGAATAGTTTCACCCAATAAGCTTATGTTTGATGGTTCTCCTTCTGTTTTTTCTTCTTCACTCGCTATAGATACCACTTCCTCTTCACTACCAGCATATACATCTTCTCTTTCTGCCGTTGTATCACTAAATATGGAGGCTTCCGGGTCCTCATCGCTAATATCTTCTGATATTACACTTTCCCTTTCATATTGTGTTATCGGAGCAATAATATCACCTTGAAAAGAAGGTTTAGTCAATTTTTTGTTCAATTGTTTCAAAGGCTCTGTAATAGGTTTAAAAGTAGATTCGAGAAATTTCTCCCTTTCGCTGATACCTAACTTTAACGCTCTGTTTTTAGCCCGAATAGAATCACTAAGTGATTTAATTTCCTTTACTAACTTTTCTTGGTTAACCATGTTTGTAGCAAGACGTGCTGTACAAGAATGATTGTGTGATATAATGGTTAGTGAATTAATATAAATTTATCAAAACCTATCCTGTATCGGCCGTTATTTAGTGGTTGTTCCTTCATAATTGTCAAAAATCCATAATTTTCAGCCCAAGCCTTACCACATATGTCTTTAAACCGTTCATATGACATATCCGCATTGACATGATCGTAATATATGTGTTTTAAGTTAGTTTCATCCTGTTTGAATACAATTAACACATTTGCGTTGTCTCTTATCAGTTGTTTTGGTATTTTACTATAAGTCTGGCCTATGTAAATGCTATCTATATTGTTATGTCGCCCCATAGCGAAATAACTCCTGATAGTGTTTTGGTTTTCACAGGATACATCATCAAATATAAAAACTGAAAATGGTTTAGCTTCATGCGGTTGCATTACGCTTTCACTTGCATCAAACTTGTAATATTTCACTTCTGGCACATTATTAAATATTTTTTCTAATAATTGGTATTTGGGTTGTTGTAATGATTTGGAAAAGACATACAAGTTATTGAAACGCAATCCTTTTGGGTTTGTAATCAAATTGAATACTACATTTGTTTTACCACAATTGGATGGACCGGTTACAAGACAACGCACCGTGTTTGGTAACAAAACACCATGTTTGCCGCTGTTTAATTCCGAATTGTCCACCGTGAGTTCATCAATATTATTAATAGTAAAACTATCCTTTTGCTGTATTATCTCCATCCTTTGTAAAGGTTAAACCTAAAATGATGCTCCATCATTATATGAGATCCTTTTTTAGGTATCCAAGAATCTTCACTCTTATTAAATCCTAACCATCTCACTTTAACTTTATCTTTTTTCCGTTGCAACACCTTTTCAACAAGATATACATCACCTACTGTGGATTTTAACATTTCATGTCCATAAAACCCTCCTTCGAGCAATTGTCCTTTATTATCTTTTAAAATGTAAGTTTCTGGTACTGTAGGTTGCACCTTAAATACGGTAAAAACCTCATTTGTCCAATTTGGCAGATATCTTTTAGTGAATACACCTTTGTATTTGCTTATTCGCACTTTATCACCAACGTTAAACGTTTTAGGCTTTAGTTTTTCGACTTTTGGTTTAGTATTCATTTTTATACGTTTTAATACAAGTTTTTCATTTTTACTAGTCACTTGGTTCGGTTTCATACCAATTGTTCTATGGAACTTGTTATTGTAATCTTTTATTAGTTTTGGTAACATATCAATCCATACGTGCGATCCTCTGTTTGAAAACATCTTGTACATCGCACCTTTTAAAGTTCGATTAAATCTTTCTATGATTGATGCTTTTACTTCTGAATTAGTCGAATAATGGTTTATGTCGTGTTTTTTCATTAAATTTGAAAATTCTTTATTGAAATATTCTTTACCATCATCGGTTTGTAAATGTTTTATGGTATTTTTGTCTCTATGTATCGCAGTTTCCATGGCTTTTGTTACACTCTTGCCGGTTTTATCTTTTAGCGGTAAAGCATCTGCCATTTTTGTAAAACAATTGATAATAGTCAATATATATTTAAATCCTTTATTTTGTTTACTATAAGGAATCATTTCTATTAAGTCCGCTTGATATAAGTCGTTCATTCCTTTTATAACGGTATTTCTACGGGGAAATTTTCTTCTAGCAGGTTTATGAAGTTCATTAACAATTTTTTGTTTTAAATCCATTTTTAATCCTTCCGTTATTACGGTTAAAATAGAAATGAACTTTATGTATGTATTAAACCCTATTTAAGTCTGTTAAGGTATTCTAAATTGGTAAGAAATACTATTTAAATATATTTCCTTAACCCTCAAGGACATGGTTTGGGAAATGTCCGAGTAATGGTTTTTTATTACATTACCCCAAGGTTAAGGTATTATATAAATGAATGATATTTAAAAAATATAGTTCATTTATATGATACCCCCCTCCCTTATTTTAAGAGGGTTAAGAAAATAATTTTATAAACAATTTATTAATTATGTTTAGGTTGTTATATTACCAATAAAGTGGAAATAAAAATTTGTTTCTAATTAAAAACTGATTTTAAATGTGTCAAGGTCATTCAAATTAATGTAAAAAAATGGGGAACAAGGCGTTGGACTTGCCGTGTTCCCCATTTTTTTACGGAAGGAAAAGGAATTTAGGTCGAAGAAGGACGAAGAGGGACGAAGAATAGGTTAATTGATGATAGGGTTAAGAGGGTAGTGGCCGAAAAAGGAATTTAGGTCAAAAAAAAGGACGAAGAGAACGAAGAATAGGTTAATTGTTGACGGGGTTAAGGGAGTAGTGGCCAAAAGGAAGAGTGTTGATTTTGTCATCCATAATGTGTCTTTGGTCATCCTTGTTCGAGAGTGCTTTCTTAACTTCTGTAACACTGTACACTTTGTGTTTTTCACTCCTTATGGTGTTGAATTTAGCAGTCAAGGTGGTGTCGTTAAATAAACAGTTTTTATATTGTTCAAAGTTTACATTTTTCTTCAAATAACTTGTCTTCACACCTTTTGCTTTTTTGGTGGTAGATGTTTCTTCTTGATGTCCTTTATATACTTTAAAAGAATATAATTTGGACATTAGTGCGACAATTTCTTCCATGCTTGCTCCATTGCATTCATCTTTGAATTTGCCTAAAACTTTCTTATTATTTTCATTAAAGTTCGGGTGATTTCTTGGGTAGTCGGAAAAATCAAAATCATTTTTGTGTATGAACGTCCGAAGATCTTCATACATGTCTTGTGTCTTAATCCAATAAATTAGTGCATCCGTGTCCATGTAGGCTACTCCAATATTTTCTCTTCCATAATGTTGAACCATTTTGTTGTAATGAAAGTCATACATGTGCGTTTTACTTATATCCAATATAGACATTCCTATGTACAACGGTCGATCCATTACTATCTTGGTTTTCTTCATGCTGACTGCTACCAAGTTTTCATTAATTATCATACTTGTTCCAAAATTCGGTTTCTGTACAAGTTTCTGCATCTGTCTGGGGTTTGTTACTAATTTTACAATTTTGTGTTTCCTTTTGTTTTCTAAAGTTTTTCCAAATATTGCATTGTTCATGAGCTTGTAAAAATCTTTTTCAAAAGCTGATGTTGCTGCTGCTCTCCTTGCAGTGTTTGAATCAATGTATGGTTTTAAATAACAAGATTGTGAAAATTTTAAAACTTTATGAATTTTGGTAATAATCAATCCTAATTCCAGGGCTTGCTGAACAACAAAATAATGTGCTACATATCGGTTTTTGTTGTTTAATGTCATCATTAATTTGGGCCATTTTCCTGTCGGTGATACTTCAGTTTTAGCCAACAGTGGCAAGTCGTAATGATGATCGTGTAGGTGTTCTGGATACTCGAAGTCGCAGTCAAAAATGTAGCCGGTCGGTCCATCTTGTGGGATCTGCATGATGTCCCCGATGCTGTCCGGGTCTACCCATTGGAAGTCGCCATACGGAAGGGGTTTGGACATGGCCCAACCGTATAAATTATTGGCATCAAAATATCCAAGAAAAATCGAATCTTTAGTCTCATCATAATTTGGTAGAAATTTATTGTTAGCTTTCACATGTCTTGTAACAGCCTGGGTCAATCCACCTCGTACACCCGATTCAATCATTAAAACCATATCAATGTCGGTTAGCAATTCCAACTTGCACTCGGTAGATTTTAGCATGGCCTGCCAGGCCAAACCGGGAGAAGTAAAAGAATGTAGCGGGTCCAGTCCGTAAGCGGTGAAACAGGTGTTCCTAAATTGTTCCATAACATCACACAATAATGTTACATCTAGTTTTACATAAAAGTCAGAATAATCACCCAAGGTATTCATTCCTAATTCATTCCAGACTTTCTGAGCATGATTATAATCTTCAATTGAAATTTCGGTTTCAGTTAATTTACTTTTAAACGCTTCGATTGGTGGCAAACATGTTTCATCAAATTTTTCTAGTCCAGTAATGTAATCATATGGAAACACACCTTTCCTTAGCACCAAGTCCATTTTATCTTCTGGCACAATTTTTCTTGTTTCTTTTAAATCCTGTCGTCTTAAATTTTTAGTTAGGTTGGCAAGGCTAGATGACATGAATCGAAAAGAATCCACGAATCGAAGCTTAATTTTGCCAACAGTTGGAAACACTAATATAATTCTCTAAAGTGTTGGCCAATACATCAATTTTCCCATCATCCCTGCCCAATTCCGGAATAATAAAATGTGAATCATAACCACTAAGGTTATGCAAAACAACTGGAATGAATTTCGGAAGTTTATAATTAATATTACATGAATTGCAAGCATCCCCTCTGTAATAACCAGTAAGGTGATCGTGATCATGGACTTTATGGTTCTCAACAGTAAATTCTTTTTTACACAAGTAACAATTAGTGGCATTGATATATTGAATTTCCTCCTCTTCATCTAGAGGAATCATAGGAACAATATTACTGTACACTTCTTCAACCTTATCAGCTATATAATACAAGTTATCTACAAAATGTTTAGCAGTATCCTCACCTCTGTACAAAATTGGTGTTGAACTTAAACCAAAATTTTTCAAATGTTCTTCTGACAGTGTGGATTTAACAAGCAAACAAAAACTGTTAGGTTTATGCAGCTGTATTTTGGTCCTACTGGTAATTTCCCCTTCTGGATGTTCTTGGGGTACCAGTGTGGACTCAAAGTCCGCATAAATTACAAATGGTACCCTATATTGATGGCTAATCTTTTCAAATTTTACAATAGAGCGAGTAGGTGCAGGCAAACTAATTTTACATTCAAAATTTCCATTACAGAGTCTTTGGTGTTCTTGTAGCCATTCCGCACCTCCTCTCCTTACATCTTTTGACACAAAACAAAAACATCGCTTACAAATGGTCATCCTTAATTCATTTTTAGTCAGTTGATGTTTTACAAGTCTGTTAAAATTCTTTATATATACATAGTGGGATATTTCACCTTTAGTTATTAATAACAAATCAGTATGGTTCCTAAGCTCAGTTTTTGCTACTCTTAAAGGGTATACATTATTTGAATCGTCCAATCCAAAAATATTTACACTAACACCTGGATTGTGTTTCTCAAACTTAGAAATATCTGAAATTTTTACAGGGTAAGATAGTCCTACAAAATTATACCTATTATTTACATTTACATAGTGTCTACTTACTCTAGAAGGGCGCTGCTCTGGCAAAATATATTTACACAACATAGCATACTTAAAACACTCATTATCTTCATTCTGTACATTTATACATGCTTTAGTTTGTTCAATTTTCTTTGGTAGCTTGATGTAACTGCTACCCCTCATACCGTAACCGTGCTTATGTACTCTTAAATCTAAACCCTCTACGGATGTAAACATCCAACCTGACCCTCTCCCCTCATGCTCCTGCATTTTTGTTAAGAGTTCTTCCAAACATTCCTCAACAATTTTATTCACATCAGAAGCATACATCAAAGTACGGTTTTTCGTTATAAACCCCCTCACTGTTGTTTCACCATCCGTATTAGTAAATAACGCATCTAAAACTAAACCAAATTTAATAATATTTAATTTTGCCAATTCTTTAGTTAAAGTTTCACAGATCAATGATTTTGCCTCGGTTACAAAATTTTCTAAATCTAGTTGCACATTATTTATTTTGTTATGTATTACCGTGCGTCCGGGAAAAGCAGTTGTGCGTAAGTGTCTGGTTCCTCCTTGTTCTGTTTCTATATCCAAATCCATCTCCGTGTCTAAATCTGTATCAGTGTCCGTTTCTTCTTCTTCTGGTTCCGCAACAGTTCCTCTTCTAAGTCCTGACGGTCCAGCACCTCCAAATTGGATCACGCTGGGTCGTCCCTGCTGCATTTGTTGCAAATAACTCTCCCAGTTGTCGAGCCGTTGATTAAATTCATCCAAAATGTCATCAATCCAGTCCATGTCCATTTCGTTAGCCGTTTCACTCGCCGGGTCTTCCATATGTAGTTCTTGATGGATTTGAAGAATCACTTCATCTGGGAAAAATTCCCCACAAATATGGCAAAGAAGCATTTTAACACTTTTTACCACTAGCGTCTTTAGATGTTAACTCCACAAAAGTTTACCAAAGAATGAGAGACGCTCTTGACCGACCTCCTTTTATAGCGGGTGGTGGGGGGTGATCTTTGGGAAAGACCCGTTCTGCGCATGCGCAGAACAAATCTGCACATGCGCAGAACAAAATGTATTATATTTATTTAAAATTTGCTATTTAGGACAAATATACAGGTCAAGGCCACCTTAAATCTGGTAAAAAAGAGGGAACACTGGATAAGAGATGGTAGTAAGATCAACTTTCTAACAAATACTTTCAATAATATGTCAACTGGTTCAAAAGTTAAATATTTTTATTATTTACTGCCCAACTTGTTCAAAATTAAAACTTTTAAATATATTTGTTTGAGCAAATGCTTTTGGCACACTTACCACACGCCAAAACTCAAAAAATGTACAGAATTAAGACTGATCTCGCGGGGAAATACTAATGTGCTACCTAACATTGGTTATCTGACTCGAATAAGAATTGGTGATATATAACATATTGAAAAAAAATTTTATGTTGTATAAATCACCAATACTATGCGATTCAGATAACCAGTGTGAGGTGGCTACATAGTATTTCCCCGAGAGATCAGCTTAAATCCTGTACTTTATATGAGTCTTAGCGTGTAGGAAGTGTGGCAAAAGCATTTGACCAAAATAAAATATATTTAAAATTTTAACCTTAAACAAACTAGGTAGTATAAAAATAAAAGATATTTCCTAACCATTGACAAACTGTTAACATATTGCAGTATTAAAGTATTTGCTATTGAGTCAATCTTACCATCACCTCCGATCCAGCGTTCCCTCTTTCTTACCAAATGAGACTGAGGCTTGACTACCCGTATATATGACGTTTCCCCCTCCACTAATGCTTTCCCCCACCACAATCAATTCTCAAAAGTGGGTCAAGGCCATCGGAAATTATTATTTTGAGCGGGGGATAGACCATCTGCTGCTCTATCCCCCACTCATATTTTTTTTCTTTTTTTTACAGTTTTATAATTTTTTTGATTTTTGTAAAATGCTAAACAAAAAAATATTTACAAAGGTGAAAATTCATCACTGCTATCCTCGTCATCACTGGTGTCCAAAAATAATCTTCTACTACAAAATATAAGTCTTTTACACAGCAACATTCTGTCCAATATTGCTCCAACTTGAGGGGTGTTCTGATCTTTATTTCAAGGGGGTGAAGGAATAATTTTTTTCCCTCTCTGTTCTGCAAAACCTCAATCAAGTCAAAGTTCAAGTCCTACTTTAACACTTGGTTGGGAGAATTACATTAGTTTAATACTTATTTCTACCGTTACACTTGCTCCATTCTCAAAAAGATATAAATAATACAATCCTGGATACTGTTTTTTTTTCATGTCCTGCATGTTCCTTAATAAAGTCAAAAGCCAATCTTTTTGAATATTCATTATGAAACACTTCTCTCACACAAACAAGAATTTTTTCTTCCAGAAACTTCAATTGAATTGATGATAGTTTGCTTACATCATCCTTGTCTATCAGGGGTAGCTTGTAGGTGAAGGTATTTGGCGGTAGTTTTTGCTTTCTATCAAGTAAACAACAAAATTTTTTATACAATTTCCGCTCATTGTCTGTAATACTATTAATACCAAGCAGATTATAGTACAAAGGATCATAAGGTATACGACAAGACATTTTTAGAACCAGTCGGCACGAGAGCTGGAGCTAAAATGAGAAGTGCATGCAACCCGGCCGCCTTATATCCCCACCGGGTGACCACGCCCAAGGTGCCCTAAAATATATATGTATATTTAAGGTAGCACTAAAACGGTGCTACCTATATTTTAAATAGTTAATTACAAATATTTTTTCCATCCTTAAAATTTCACAGTTTAAAACTTGTCAGAGACCAACAAACTGAAACAAATTTAATACTTTTAAATATATTTGTTTCATCACATGCTTTTTGACACACTTACTACATGGTAACACTCAAAAAATGTACAGAATTAAGACTATTTCCACGGAAAAAATACTAAAGTGTTACCTGCATATTCAATTTAGCTTAAAAACAATATAGAATTAATACCAGCATAAAAAATTTCAAAATTCAGATCTTTAAAAATTTTATATTTAAGGTAGCACTAAAACGGTGCTACCTATATTATAAATAATTACAAATATTTTTTTTTCAATCCTTACAATTTCACAGTTTAAAACTTGTCAGAGACCAACAAACTGAAAAACAAAATTTTATTTTGTAGCCTAATTATTACTAAAATACATACATGATACCACTGTGCTAAATATTACCTTTATACTTATGCTACATCTGAAGCGGTGGAACATCCATGTCAACCCATTGGCAGCCCAAGAGAGAATGAGATGAGTCAAACATGCTTCAGCGGCACCTCAATGGTAGACTGGTGGGGGGAACAGTATGCCACTACTATTTTAACTTGTCATAGGAGTAACAATTTCACACTACTAGCTTGCCCCCCCCCCCCCCCCCCGGGGCAGTTTTCGTCCGGAGCAAAAAATTTTTGGTCAAGGTCAAAATCCCAAAAAAAAAAAATTTCGGGGGGGGGCGCAGTTTTCGTCCGGAGCAAAAAATTTTTGGTCAAGGTCAAAATCCAAAAAAAAAAAATTTCGGGGGGGGGGCGCAGTTTTCGTCCGGAGCAAAAAATTTTTGGTCAAGGTCAAAATCCAAAAAAAAAAAATTTCGGGGGGGGGGGGGCTCACTTGCCGTCCGGGCCTCGGGGGGGGGGGCACCTACCCCTAGGACTTTAACTCTTGGATACCTGCTACCCTTACTCATGTGTCAACATCAAATAATATTTTGTTCCACCACAGTGTGGACAGCCAACACTTAGTCGCATCTCGCTCTAAGTCCTGAGGAGTCCTCAGAACTCAGGCAAAAATCCGCCTAAGTCATGGCTGACCTACATATCGTGTGGAACAAAATATTATTTTATTCACACACTAATATGAGTCAAGGTCATCCAAAAGTTAAAAAAGAAATCCCCCCGATGCCTAAGACCGCCGGCGGTCAGAGGCATCGGGGGGATCTCAACATTTAGGGGGAGGTGATTTTATAAAAAATTATTTATTTAATTTTGAGTTTCCTTAAGGGAAACATGCTACAATAATTTGGAAGAGGCCATGCTAACCATGACCGAGGATCCCGTCTTAACCCGTAGGTACTGACTTTTGCCTAGCACACCGGTCAGTGTCAGGATCCGACGCCTCGTGCTAAAGGATGCCAACCACCCATCTAGAGTGATGAGGTCCAGTAGCGCCCCTGACCGAAAGAGGCCTAAGGGTGGATCCCCAGGGGCCTACCCCCGGGCTCGTTAGGCGCCATGCTATTGTTGGTAACAAATAATTCTTGAGGTTCTGAACCTCGAAAACTTTTTATTTTACAGAGACTGTTAAGTCTCAAAAGCCTAACACTTAAGCTGCCAATTTACGGAGGAGTACCTCCAAGATGCGAATTTAGAAAAATTTCTACTTGGGGACAACCTGTGAAGATTAGTACAAAGAAATATTTTTCAACACACAACACTTAGACTAAATAAATCCAACACCAAGACCTAGCAGAAGCAGCAAGCGCAAAATAAAATATTTCTTAACACTACACATGCCATGCCTTAGACTAAAAGAATTCCCAATATAATGCGGCGCCAACATTACATTGCGAATCCTGTAGGGCAGAGCTTCAACCACTCAGCTGAAGTGTTTGAAACCAACTGCGAGGAAGCAAAGCCTCAGAGAACCGAAGCTGAGCCGGTCAGGAGTGGGGGAACCGGATCTGGTTACGTAAACAGCCAGACCTCGACACGTACTTGTTTGCGGCATTGGACAATCTCCAAGAGCCACACCTGAATACATTACTAACCGGATCTCATTATACAACACGTGTCAAGGTATGGCAACGCCTCGGGCTATGCCACCTCCTCCTCCTCCCCCGGGGGGGGGGCTCACTTCTCGTCCGGAGCCGGGGGGGTGGTCTTGGGACTTAGAATATTTTTGGTCCAGGACAGTTGTAGTATAGAATTATATTTTAGCTTGCCGGATTCAGCACAGCCGGCAGAGACGGTTACATAATGCTTATATAACAGACTGGTTTATTTGTCAGCTGGCCAACTGTAGCTCAACAGAAGGTAAGTCAGTTTATTGAAAGCCAACAAACACGCCACACCTCGCCACCGCTCGACTTTTCTGTGAGTAAATTTTTATTTTTCCTTCTTATTAAACTTAGCAAAACAGAACCTAGCCTGTTTTGCACAAAATTAATTTTTGTTACACTGCTACAATTACGTTTACTTAACAAATTATTTTCCACTCATTATTTAATATTTTATTCCTTACTTGTTAAGACTTAGAAACTGAAATGTTGGAAGACTGTTTGATACAAAATTAATTTTTATTTAGCTATACAGGTCTCCTAATATTTTCATACACTTGTATTTTGCAGGTGTGGCTAAATATTTTTCGCTCACAATTTAATTTTATTCCACACAAGTGGATTTTGAACTTTACTACAAAACTGATCCATACCCGTCTCCTACAAAATTATTTTTCATTTGGCTCTACCTCTTTTAGTCTTACATTAAATATTTCTTGGAGTTAAATTTTACACAAGTCTCTCGGTTAATTTTTCTGCACAGTACGTGTTACTCCTTGGACAGTTCCCAGCAAACTGTTTCTACACTTGTCAACAACAGTCTGCATTACCCCCTCCACTACTCATTCCCCCACTATAGCCCTGTTCCCCCACTACTTCCAGCTAAGGTACAACACTGGACTAAGTGTTTCAGTTTTATCCAAACCTTACTGTGAGACACATCTATGGCTGAAACTTTGCGAGAAAAATTATTAAGAGTAAAATTTTTGCTGGCCAAGCAAAATAATTCTGTTAAGGTGTCCAAGACTTCCACTTTAACAAAAATGAAACGTTGCTTCAAAAATAATCCAAAATTTTACTCAAGGGACACAAATATCACTATGGATGATAAAATGTTTCAGAAACTTTTAGACGAGCTAACTTTTGCCAGTAAGGTTACGTTGGTGACTCCAATTCCCGACCAAGTTCCAACATCACCTGAGAAAGAATAAAAAATAAATATTTCTCAGGAAATATTTCCAATCCGAGTTACGGAGGTCCGGTAAAGGACCGGCTGGGACGAGTTGTTTGTAAAAAAATAAATTTTTCTTCCTTCTGACCACTTTACCCCCACCACCTCCTTATCCCCACCACTGGGCCGGGTACCTGGGGAACCGCCTGCACCCAAGTCAGTACGTCTTCGGACGCGGTGCTGTTCGGATCGCGTGTCGTTTGTCGCAATGTCGGGTGTTTGAAGAAATTATTCTTCGGCTCTAAGTCTCTCGGTGGGTAAGTAAAATATAAAAAATTATTTTTTTTTTCAAGTGGGGCTGCTGGGACGGGTCAATGACCCCTGACGGATATATTAGGTCAAGAGTTTGATCGCTAGGGAATAAAAAAAATTATTTTTTGCACTTTTGTGATTCCTCGAGAAATTTCAATTTCTCAACAAAATTTGAGGAATCGCAAAAGTGTAAAAAAATTTTTTTTGTATTCTTGCGTGACCTTGACCTAATTAACGTCAGTGACGTCATCATGATGACGTCAGCGGTAATGACGTCACCATGACGTCATAGGTGTGACTTCATGTGACGTCATATGACATCATTAGTGACGTCATTCGTGACGTCATTGATGACGTCATCACTGCTGACGTCATCGTGATGACGTCACGTCCCAGACCCTACAATTTTACACTACTCGCTTATTATTTTTCGTTTTTTTAACGTTTTATTCTCTGTATAAATCTGTAAATTTATGATAAGGTCATAAATTTACATTAAGCTCTTAATTTTTTTATTCTCATTGTTTAGACACGATGAGGATACTGCATTTTATTGAAATATTTAATTTTGTTAATTAACCTTCAAAGAGCATTTTCGTTGAAATAATTAGGTTAATTTATGAATTAATAAAAATGCGGTTGATTATTTTTTGTTGTTTTTTACTTTTTTATCTAGCATTTTTATGGAGAAACAGTGTTGTTAGAGAAACACTCAATTTATTTGGTTAATTTTGTGGCTATCAAAGTATATTAAGTTATATAGTTGTTAAATTAGACTTGCGATCCACTTAAAATAATAAAAGTAGTACAGTAGGTCAGAAGCTATACTGCTAATGTATAGGTCCAGAGAAGTAGGCCTATAAACATCTCTGTGGTATAGGTAAAATTATGCAGGGTAAATACTGTAATATGTTTTCTTTACAATTACTTTTACCTATCAATGAAATAATAATAACGCTCGTCAACATTGGATTCACACAGTGAAGAATGGGTGAAAAAATGCGTGAGCTACAGTAAATCTAGCATCAATTGCTAATCTCCTTTCTAAAGTCCGAACTTTTTTAGGTAATGGTGCTTACATTTTTGGGCTGATTTTGTTCTATTTACAGTATATAGGTACATGTACTAACTGTAATACACTTATCGTATAGGTTAAAATCTATGTTAGAATTTAATCAATTGTTCAAAAAAGCTTAGGTAATCACTTCTTATTTGTAAGATAATACTTGAAAATAGCAGCTCGAAAATCTATTTTTTTCTGTTGAACTATGGGTATTCAGAGAATTTAATATCTATAAGCAGGACTTTTAGTGTAAATTATAGTGCTTAATTACAATATGTTAATTTGCAAATGTCAACTGTAGTTTTGTGGCAACTTTTTTCTGAAACGCTTTAGGCATATTGTAAAACGTATTACGGTGCAATTAGATATAACTTACAAATACTAAGTAATTAATATTAATGTTAAGCTTGTATTATAATAAAGGAGTATTTTATATTGTGCCTTAAATCTTACTTCTCTAAATATATTATCTTAAACATATGTCGTCGACTTGCAAAAAGTGCCAATTAAACCTTTAAGTAAATAATATGTGACAAATATAACTGGTTTATATATAAAAAGGTTTAAAAAAGTTACTTTCTACGGTTTACGACGTATTAAAGCATTTTATATTAAAATTAATAAAAGTAACACAATAGATTCAGAGATGTATAGTTGGTCGCTGGTGTTAACCCGGAATTCCGGATAACTCGGACAGCTTGCCATAGGCAGTAAACGGAGTAAATTTCAACGGTTTCAAGGCTGAAAGCACAATGGTCTTAAGAGTCTGCAGTACCTGCGCCATCTTTAATTTTGAGTCCAATAAGAACAATGTTATATTCAAAACATTACTGCTGTCTTTGATGCACTATATCTCGATAATCTTGCATTGGATTTGCATGAAAATTGAACATGTTCGCCATAAGGGAATGGCGGAGTGCATGACGTGGATAGATTTTCAATAAAACTACTAAAAATTGTTTAAAAGTGGTTTTAAAATGGTGTTAAATATATTTATATTTTATTCGTTATTCGAGTGGATAATTTTTTTAATTAATTTTCCATCACGTCAAGCACTATATTACGGTAACATTTAAAATGACATCAAGTTTCAAATTTTCCGACGAAAAACAAACTCACAGTAATGATTCAAATTTAACATCGCTCTTGTGGGACAAACTAACCAAGATGGCGCAGGTACTGCAGACTCGCTTTGGGGGTTCTTTAAAGTTTGTTTTTAAAATATAAGGTTTAAGTTTTTTGTGTTTGTGTTAAATACATTATGCAATAAATAGATTTTTTACAGGAATAAGTTTGGCCTAAACTATTTATACATTTTTATGTTTACTCCTTTCTTGATAACCCGGAATTGTCACAAACGCGGACATCGTTCGGTTCACATTACTGTAGTCCGGGTTTGCCATACTCCACCCTTCAATTTGATGTGTGAAAACTGACCTAACGCTCATCAATACTGGATTCACACGGATGATAGTGTGTGAACAAGTGTAAGAGCTACAGCAAATCTAGCATCAAAGCTAAACACCCCTTTAAAGCATGAGTGGTGCATAAAATGATGCTTACATTTTTAGTCTGATTTTATTATATTTATTTACACACCGTTACTAACTGTAATACACTAATCGCATAGGTTAAAATCTACGTTTGAATTTAACCCATTATCCAGAAAAGTTATAAGCTGATCAATAATACCTAATAGAAAGTTTATTTATGGAAAGTTTTTTCCTTATAGAAAATATCTTAAACAAGTTATTGAAAATAATATTATGATAATTGTTTTAAATGTAAAATGGTGTAGTGCGGCCAATAAATGAAATGAAATGAAATTACTCTTTGTAACTTTGTTACTTGAAAATAGCAGATCGAAAATCTCTTTTTTCTGTTCACTTAAGGGCATGCGGAAAATTGTATATCTACAATCAGGACTTAATTCAAGTGGTAATCTGATTATTCAGCATTGATTCTCATCAGTACGTAGCTCGGGAGGGTCAGACAGGGGAATTTAAAACAATTTAATACTTTTTTTTAAATAAAAGCATACGTTTTTCTTCAAGATGTGCAGCCCAAAAATTGTATTTATTTGTTTTTTGTTCTTAAATTCCTTCTTACTTGGTAAATATGACACAGCCTATAATTTTCAATTTTATTTTGGACAACTACTTTAAGGATTATTGAGATAAGAAGTAGGCCTACTGAAATTTTCGTATCTTGGTAACACTCTCACAATAACTTATTTCATCTACAGAGCTAAAATTTCGGCAGTATATAAAATTAATTAATCTTTAAAACCTAACAAAAAATTAAATACAAAAATTAATAGCTACGGTACAGAATTTATTTTGTAATTATGTTATTTTGACCCACAGACCAGAAATAAAATTCCCAAAAATAACGGATTTATTCCATTTATTTTAATTGTACAGTTAAAAATTGTAAAACGCCAGCGCCACTAGGGTGCACCCAAGCCAATACAAAGTGCTTGAAAATCGTGATACCAGCGGCATGTAGCGACGTAGTTAACTACTATGCCCCAGTGGCCAGCGTAAGCTAGCGGCTGCACAACTAGAATAAGTGATAAAGATAAATAATTGATCAAATAATAACCAAGAGTATTGATTTCATTGGCACTATGGTTTAGTTTCTAAGCAGAACAACTAAAGTAAATTATCACCGAACAATGTTTGATCACCCGGTGCTCGAATAAATCCGGCGCATTGCGCTGCACAGGTCCCCCTAATTAGTAAATATTTTGTGACTGAAAGATTATCTGGAACATCCGTTCCTTCTGTTTTGCTAGCATTTTGTTTAATACAACAGCTGTCAAAATAATGGATCAATCCAGATTCCGTCTTTCCCCCATTAGAGCAATGTTGAACGGGAAACCAAATAACTCTTTTATTTGTAATCAGAAAATAATGGTTTCTAGCTCTAAATAAAGGTTTCACCAAGGCGGATTTGGTTCGCGAGTGGATTTTTTTATAAAAATTTGTGTTTTTTACTAACTTGAAACAACAAACCAAGTTTTTTTATTATTTTAAAAACATTTCTACATAATTTTTATTAATTATTTACAAAGAATCGATCTCGCAAAAGAAACGGTGAATTAAATTGAGATTCAGACGATATTTATTCTGAACCAATCGGACAAAAAATAAAAAAAGTATAGGCCTATGGCAAATGCCGGGGACAAGTTTAGCATTGCTCTTATGCGAAATTAATCCAACATGGCGGCACTGCAACGCCCTATTAAGATTATTATTGTAACTTTGTAATCTTTAGCCCTGAGTGCCGATGTAATTTATAATGAATTACGGCTAACCTACATCAGGATCTTTCTTAACGGTTTGTTCAAATTTCTCTTACGATGCACCTGCTGAGAAAAATTTACAAAAGGCGTTGTGCTTGCCTATTATAATATAGTTTTCCACTCTATTAAAAGATCAGTTGATCTCCTCAATCCGTCTAAAATTATTTTATATTTGAAACTCTGTTCTTCCAGTTTTGCTAGCAGTTGTTATTGTAGCAGCTATTGGTGCAATGGTTCAATCAATTACCTATCGTTCTTCCACGACATAACTGACTAGGTTTACTCAGAACTCTTGTGTGTAAAGTTGGCTAGTGACCGAGAGGGCAATGACGGCCGGGCCGCCGTCGTCAGGCCAAAAACTTGTCATTCTGGCTGTTGTAAATCATGAGGGGATATCGATCCACTCGGCCGAGCGTCAAAACACGCCCGATTTGTTCTAAGGAAGTTTCTTTTGGAAACTATTAGTGAGCGCTCTGGTGGCCACAGTCCGAACTAAAAGATGGAATTTTACTTGACTTCGACCGCCTCTTCATTACATATATAGCCTAACATAAAAATTCATCGAACACCAGTGCCCCGAATTGTCTATACTCATCTTATAAAACGAACATTTTTTTCGCAAAACACCATATCATTATGTGTATAGACTTCTTTCCCTATTCTGATTGATTCTGATTTCTATCTACACTGTGACCAGAAGTAGATTGATGTATATATATCTAAATTACTGTATTATATCTTGCTATCTAAGAAAACAAATAAAGTAAAACACGTTAATTATTTTAAAATAATAATATTTTTTAGATCATTTTAAAGCCAAACCAGGGTTTTCTATGTTAGCATCTTACCCACATTAGGCCTATTCACCGTTGTACCATGTGTCGACAAAGTCTTACCCGGAAAAAGAAAACGAATAGGCTAAACACAATTGGTAAAAAGATCAAGTTTTATTTTCAGTTTTAACAAGTCACGTCTTAAGTTTTTTAAAGCTATGCACAATCTTAATACCCTACAATGTGTGCGCTTTGCTTTGGGTATTCTGTAAATCTTCGAGGCGACTTTTTAGTTAATTTTTATTGACAACCATTTTTCGGTTTCAGATAACATTTTCTGAGTAAGGGACGTCACTTTATTTATTATTTTGTCTTTTAGAGTTTTCAAATTAGGAACTGGTGAAGAATAAAATAAATCTTCGACAAATCAGAGGACATTAAGAAATCCAGAGAGGCCAAGCGTGGTGAATGACGAGGTGGCAATGTATAGTCGGGCCACCACTATTTGTTGTTTTTGTAGTGCATTATAATAAACTGTATTGTTGCCAATCAGCTGAGTTTAGGTATGAACAAATTATTGAGAAAAACTAGATTAAATTCCCTGGATAACAAGACATGTCAGATGAACGTGGCTATAATGGTTTCGGTTCAGCAAAGCTATGAAATCAGGGCAAGACTTTGTAGATTCCCGGTATTTTATGTCATATGACTATTTCGTTAAAACATTCATCATCTGTTTGAGTTATAGAAAACTTATTTTATGCCAATTAAAAATAATTTAAAATACTGAACTGAGCTGCCTTTGTTATTGGACTCTTAACTAATTATTTTCTATTCTTTTTTCTCTTGATTAATATTTTTTATCTCTTACTTATTTTTCCAAAAGAACCAGCCGGCTTTTGTCAATAACAAAGGTACACGTGGCATCACAAGCAAATATACTTTCATCATTCATTTATACTCGCCATTATATAGCATTGGCCTTTCAAAGAGAGATATATAGAGTAACGAGGGATAATATTTTTAACATTATAAACCACTATAGTTAACACAGATATGATAGGTAAGCCTAGGTTAGTTAAATACTTCTCCCCTCTCGGTGGCCCTGGTTAAGTTATTTGAAAAGTTGATAACTTACGTAACTTACCTGGGCGGGACAAACATTTTCAGTAGGTCGTTCATCATTTGCGCACTTTTTAATCCTTCTGTAAAATATTTCGAAGGGTCACCTAATCCCCTTGCATCATTTGCGCACCCGTCCAGGTAGCCTCAGCCTGTCGACAACAATTCGCAAACAGTCGTCCCCCACACATAGGCTACTATGGACGGCAACACATGTGTATCGCACATCCATGAATAATTTAAGTTTGTAATGTATAAACCTTTTTTGTAATACATCGAGTGTTTACTTGTTTTACTTTCGATGGTTGGTGAGGATTGTATTACTGTAAGCCTCTCCTATACTAACTCCTCAGAATAAAACCACTCATAAAATTCACTGTTGCAAAAGAAACAAACTGCAAATGGTAAACATGAAATCCAAGTGTTAATGTACGGGTCAAGGCCGTGATATTGTGTCCGTTTATTTGCCATTATTTCTGTTCTGTTGAATATTGTTTTGCTAATTTTTAAACTTATATTTCTTATGCCAAACACGTTTAATCATTCAAAAGACCATTTAAACACGGACATGAGTTTTCAATAACTTTGTAAATAAATAAAAATAGTGCCGCTTCCACCACCCTGCGATGCGCAAACGATGCGTATAACTGAGAGCCCCCTGGAGCTCGATGCGCAAAACAAGCATCCCTTCTACCTGGCTCTCCGCAAGATGCGCAAATGATGCACGCCCTTTCAGTATCAATAATTTCTATGAGGTACTGTATTTCAATTCTAGAACCTGGGGGCCGAGCATTTGCTAGGTACTATCATATCATCATAGCCACCTTTAATACAAAGGTGGCTATGCTATAACTCGTCACTTACAGTACAAAGTAGGATACGATACAATTCCCTTGCAGTAATAAATCTCACATAATTTCTTCCCGGAGTCCAAAAAGAAGCCGCGACGGGCACATCCAAAAAGAGCTAATTCTTCAGGTCATTTTCGGGGAGTTGTAAAATCTCCCCCTTCCAACTGGTAGGAAGAGCTAGCTCCAGCTAGCCGTGTTAATTGTGTAATCAGGCAGACATAATAGGATTATCCCAGTGCACCTGAGCAGGATTCGTTGTCGCCAGCACAGGCCACCAAGTTAGGCCTACATGAATATACAGTACTGCTCAACCCAAACAATTATTTGTAGTCATAGTAATGTCGGTCACATACTGTGCGCTAAAATGCCAAGCCCGAAAGGCTCTTTTCTATAAGAAGAGCTCATTCGCTCCACTCACTCGCCTCCTCGACAAGATCGTGCATTTATTATTTTTTTCAGCGACAGATAATGGATGTTTTGGAAACTTTAAACATTCATTAGTCTAATCTGGACAACTTTAAAATACGACAAAATAAACGGTATCAGATAACTGACCCATAGGGAAGTGAGAACGCCGCCCCCTAAACACAGATAGCACCAAAACGTAATTTTTATTCAAGGATCGGGCTGATTGGTTTAATGGAAACAGATGGCTAGAATAATTTGCAGACGTTTATTATTGTTTTGATTTTTTGTAAACAAATACGCTGTTTTGATTTTTTGGAAACAAATACGCTCATTTTGACATTTAAGATGTAGAAAGAGCGCTTCCTGTGACAATAAGGAGAAGTAATCTTAGCATCAGCGCTTTATTTTACCCTGGTTTTCGGGTTCAAAACTAGATTTTTTTACGTGGGATGTCCCTACTTATTCGGTTCTGTACACATTGGCATTACTGTACCACTCTTCTCAACCAAGGATGAAACATTTTATAACTGAGGGTTACGTAAACGTTGTGGTAAAGTGTTTTGCAGCACTGTAAATACAGCTAAATAATAACAATATCAACAATGTGCAAACATAGAAATTTGTAATCAATTTAGTATCTGCCATAAATGAGTTCACAATATAAATGTACTATTTAATTGATTAAATTTTTTGTTAGGCCTACGTTCCAAATATAGTCCATAATGGGGAAAACTTTCTCTTTCGTGTGGATGTTATTATCAGCCTCTAAAAAGTTTCACTTGGCTGATATTTGCGGGCTATGGCAGCAAGGTGCTCTCGCCGCCCTTTGTTATGGAATGCGGTGCAACCCGTCACCCTAAAATACCGTAAGATGTCGCTGACCTGGTAAACCCGTGGTTTTTGAATTCGCCCCACCACGTTACATACTTGGCGGGTCCGAAAACCCCTTCAGTCCTGCAAAAATACCGAAGCAGACCAGTTCATGATTAGGTGTTAGTGCTGAGTGGTGATGGAATGTATTTTGAGTAACAAAGGTTTGCTGTTGATTGTGAGCGGCGGATTCACCTACCGATTAGTGAATAAATTGAAAACTACGGAAGAGGAGCGGTGGCGGTGCAATGTATTGTTAAAATATAGTTCTCAATATTATTATTAATAGTGCAACATTAGATTCGTTATATTAGTGACGATAAAATCTATATCTATCTTATATCTATAAAAGGCAAAGCCCTCACTCACTCACTGACTCACTCATCACTAATTCTCCAACTTCCCGACTTGCTAGAGTGCTGAAATTTGGCATACTCATTCTTTAGGCTCAAAATAGGAAAGTCTGACTATTTTCATATTAATATTCACAAAGGGCTACGCCCTAGACGTCCTCAAAGTTACCATGTTATTCTTATGGAAGCAACATTTTTGTATTCTAACATATGATTATAGAAATTTAATTAGGTTTGTTTACATCTGCCACATGATGATTCATTCAAGAAAATGCTTATAAGCATAGAAGTAACCAGGTGTGAGATATAATGTTTATTTGTGTTTGACATTGTCAAGATTATAGTGATGTACTATTACTGTCTGGCGTACTTTGGTTGTATTAAGTGCAGTTTATTTTATTTCGTATTTTATTTCTATATACTTTTTTACTGTTCATAGGTACTAACAAACGGTTTTGCAAAAATAGTTTTTTAAGCACTTAAGGGCTCCGCCACACTGGATTTCAAAATAACTTTAGGGCATTCGCGGGTTGAAATTTTTGACATGGACAATGGAGGTTCCTCTTTGCTCATGGGTGCTCACTAAGAAGCTGTTTTACCATTATAGTTTTCGAAATTTTTTAGGGCTCTACCTCAAAGAAGCTGACAATTACTGTATAGCCTACGTGTTGAAATTTGACAAGGACGATTCTCTTAGCTAATCTATCTAATCTAAGAAACGTTTTGCAAATATAGTTTTGAAGCCCTTTAGGTCTGCACCCCACTGGCCTTTCAAATTACTCTAGGGCCCACGGGGTTGAAATATGATGGAGGAATCCCTTTGCTCATGGGTACTCAATAAGAAAAGGGTTTGCAAATGTAGTTTTTGAAGCACTTTAGGGCTCTACCCCACTGGATTTCAGAATTACATTAGGCCCTTCACGGGGTTGAAATTTGACATGGACATTCCTCTTTGCTCATGGGTGCTTACTAAGAAACGGTTTTGCAAATATAGTTTTCGAAGTTCTTTAGGGTTCTGCCCAACAGGACTTCAAAAACATTTTAGGGCCTCCGGGGTTGAAATTTGACATGGACGTTCCCCTTAGCTCATAGGTAGGTTACTCACTAAGAAAAGGTTTTTCAAATATATATTTTGAAATTCTTTTAGGGCTCCGTCCTACAAGTCTTGAAAATTCCTCTGGGCCCCCGGGGTTATAAAGTTGACATGAACGTTCCTCTTTGCTCATAGTTGCTCACTAAGAAACAATTTAGCAAATTTACTTTAGGGCTCCACCCCACAGAACATTAAAATTACCATGTATGCTAAGGGATTAAAATCTAACGTGGATTCTCCGTTTTGCAAATAGGTGTTCACTTAGAAATGGTTTTGCAAATATAGTTTTCGAAGTTCTTCAGGGATTCGCCCAGTAGGATTTCAAAATTATTCCAGGGGCTTCCCCCCACAACTCCTCAAAATTACCATAAATTCTTGTGTTGAAATTTAACGTTTATGTTCCGTTTTGCTAATAGGTGATTACTAAGAAACAGTTTTAGAAATATAGTTTTTCATGTTCTTTAGGGCTCCGCCCTACATGATTTTAAAATGACTGTAGGGCCTACGGGGTTGAGATTTGACATGGTTGTTCTTTTTTGCTCAACGGTTCTCATTAAGAAAATGTTTTGCAAAATTCCTTCAAAGCTCAACACACAGTAATTTGTTGTTTCAATGTCATTCTTAAGGAAGAAGATTTTGTTGGTCTTTTAAAGATTTTATTACCTAAAAAATAAATTCAATCACGGGCGAAGCCGTGACGGGAAACAGCTAGTTCAATATAAAATCAAACACAGTAAATGTGGAATAGGCTTGTAAACTTCTGCTTCAGTGATTTCAAGGGTTGAATAGCTAGCTCTTTTTGGATGTGGTCCGGGGGGCCAGTCTTAAGCCTCTAGCTCATTTTGGATGTGTTTGGAATGCGGTGCAGGTGGATTAGCTCATTTTGCCAGAGCCCACCGCGACGACACCATATCGTACCCCCACAAAGCAGGTATCTCGTGGCCCCAGGTGAAATGTGCTCCGACGACCCGTTGTCGTTTTACCGATGGATCGGCCATATTGGACCTGGCGATTCCACTTTAATCACTGGCAGCCAAGGTAACCAGACCTTACTGTTTGTGATTTATTTTTGTGGCGGTTTGTAAAAGACACTGTTTATATGCCTCCCCTTCTAAAAACATTGAAGGGGACCAAATTAGAGCAACCATTGAATTCATCACTCAAGACATGCTACCTACGGTCTGAGACGAATTTGAGTATCGCATAGACTTGTGCTGTGCAGATAAAGAATATTGAATTGAGCACCTGTAAATGGCATGTAAAGAAAGTTTATTAGTTATCCTTTAGTATAAAAATAACCCCATGTCCATATGATCATTAGTTTTGAAATTATAAACTTATAAAATCGGATGACTCTTTTTTATATACCCAAGGTAATCAAACAGTAGTAGTGTAGTAGGCCTACATGAAATATTTGATCAAACTTGCACTTTGGCTGGGTTCGAGAGTCCTTATTGGAGAGCTACCACGTGGTTTTAGGCCTACTTAAGTATTTGAAATTGGCTGAGCTTACAGAGAAAATTATTAATATACAATTTATTTAAAAATGGTTAATTAATTACATTATTTTGTTTACAACTGTACTAAACGCCTTTTGAACTGTCGCTTTTGCTTTATAATTAATTTATAAAACTGAAGAATTACCCATGGTTACAGTCATAATTATAAACCACTATAGTTCACAGCACAGATATGATAGGTAAGCACTCAGGGGTCAGATACAGGGGTGAGCCTCTGTATTACTTAAAACTAACTCTCAACTTAACTTCTAGGCAATTAGATAATTCATTGTTGGTTCTTAAGCAGAACTAATTATTATCGTTCACATAAACTACCAACTCGCAAACTTTTCTTTCTCGCCTTCATTATGGCAAATTAATTTATGACATTAAGACACTTTTACCCTCTATATCTCTTCTATCTTATATACGTGGACCAACAAACGCAGGCACGACAATATTAGTCGAGGCCGTGAAGGATCGGTTGCAAAATATATATTTTGAAATGGTGTAGCTGTTAAATACTGGCACATTACGAGGCGGTGTGGCGCCGCTGCGTCTGTTCACAGACACAATGGAAAAATTAACCACGTACCTGGTTAGTTTTTCTATGCCGACACAGAGCTTGAAACCACGGAGACTCATACAGGCTGATAGGCCTGTACAGACTCAGGTCATAGGCTATACTTCGTTACGGTTTGAAGATTTTTATAGGTCTTCAAAAATATATTGTGTTACTACATAGCCTATGCAGAGGTAAAATATTGCTACCATAGATAGAAAAAGCCTGAAGATGAGGCCCCCTGTCTTTTGAGGCCCGGGGCAATCTGCTCCCCTCTCAGCGGCCCTGGTTAAGTTATTTGAAAAGTTGATAAATTTCATTCATTTACATAGTTTACATTCATACACAATTTTACCATGTATATACATTACCATATAGTATAGTATAGGACGATGTAATCTGTATTACAAAGACATACAATAAAAAATAAGGATTGTGTTAACTAAACATATTTAGTTGTTCAAAATTTTTATTCATTAGCTGCAGTTTTAAAGTCATTATACATGCTACGATTATTACACCTTAAAAAATATGGCACATACCAAATATGCGTTGCCTTTTTACCTTTCACGCTATCGGATGGCCCCTACTTATACTGGGCCTTATCCATTTTTATTCACTGACACTAGTTAAAATAATCAGTAAGATTAATCACATATATAGTAATCGGGTCAACCGATAACGGCGGTGGACAGTGCGGAATTGCGACGGATGTTTGGTATATTGCCATACTTATTAGGCCTAATCCACAGATCCGGTGGCCACTTACGATGAATAAATCGTAAAAATCAACAAAACCGCTAAACGTAAATATGTATTTTCACTACAAGATAAAATACTTCAACAATAAGTCTGTTGTCTGTCATTTCTCTGAATTTAATACAGGTTGTTAGAAACATATATTCAATTTGTAATGGCTTCATGCCATACAAGATAAGTATATTAGGGTGGCCTCTTCGGAGCCTAAATTTACGAAAGGTAAAATTTGTAGATATTTGAAGAGAGAGTTGGAGTGAAATATGGAGAATGCTGCATTTGAAGAAGAAGGAGATAAAGAAAACCAGACTGCCAGATTAAATGCTGAGGATCAAGAGAGATATAATTATGAACTCCGTGTGTATGCTCAGTATCGACATGAAATTCAAAGGCTTGCAGAGGAAGCTTGCAGAGCCTATTTTTCAAATAGGTCTAAGAAAAAACCCAAAAAGGGACTCAGGATTTAAATTTGGAATTTAAAAGCAAACTGAAAAACCTGCCCATCGTTGATATTGATGTTTTACGTAACAACTCACTTATTTCATAAAAAGTAAGATAGTAGTAAATCTTGTAACTTAATAATGACTTGAACATTAATTAAATATTTTTTATTAATAATGATTTTCTAAAAATTAATTTTTTAATTTCATGTTGACTTAAATTGTTTTACCACTGTGCTTGTTACCCATTTATACATACAAAGGTCAAAATGAATTTTTGATGTACTATGTACAATATTACTTGCACTTTTATTTGGGGAAATAATAATATTAAAGTTTACAAAACACCGTTCTCTCAATGTGCCTAGGTCTACTCTATATTTTCGAGTGCAAACGTTGCTCTTATTTCCTCAAATATTTGTTACGTGTCTTTAATAAGCAACAATAAGACATTCTGTTCTCTCTTCTCGTTCTGCCAGTATTTTACAAGAGGTAACTTTAAAATGTCCTTACTTTGCGTTATTTATTGGTTAACATGATTAACTTATTTATGTATCGTAGAGAACTCATATTTACTAGGTTTTGTTTGCTAGGTTTATACTACTCATATAAACATATTCACTAGGTACAAATTTTAGTCCTTTTACTTTATTGAAATTTGTCCATTAAGACATACTTTTCCTCCTTTTCAACTCGTTGAACCTATTTAAAACAATAATTGTAATATCTTTGCATTAATTCTTGCACTGTTTGAAGACTGATTTACTTCTATAGCCATGTCACATCTGTAATATTTAATTTAAAATCTTGTAAAATCTGATTTTATGTACGCCAATGAATTACTTATCATGTCATGTAGCCCGATTGTCAATTTTTTTTGTACATGAATTTAGATGTTCCAACATTTGAACAAGTGATCTTCGATTTTTTGGAACATTTTTTATTGGTTATTTATTGGTTAACATGATTAACTTATTTATGTATCGTAGAGAACTCATATTTACTAGGTTTTGTTTACTAGGTTTATACTACTCATATAAACATATTCACTAGGTACAAATTTTAGTCCTTTTACTTTATTGAAATTTGTCCATTAAGACATACTTTTCCTCCTTTTCAACTCGTTGAACCTATTTAAAACAATAATTGTAATATCTTTGCATTAATTCTTGCACTGTTTGAAGACTGATTTACTTCTATAGCCATGTCACATCTGTAATATTTAATTTAAAATCTTGTAAAATCTGATTTTATGTACGCCAATGAATTACTTATCATGTCATGTAGCCCGATTGTCAATTTTTTTGTACATGAATTTAGATGTTCCAACATTTGAACAAGTGATCTTCGATTTTTTGGAACGCCCTCATAGACTTGTTCCTGTGGTCACTTTAGTGCAAAATAACTTTATACAGGATGGCCCAAAAAGGACTAATCATTTCACGATGATTATTACTTATCAAAGCTGACTCTGTCTTAAAACTAAAGCCCAAGTGCTTTTTTAATTATGAGCTTATCAATGTTTAGCATGTTTTCAACCATTGAAGAACATTCTAATAAACCGACATCAAGTCAAAAAGTTGCACAATTTGTTTGGGTGTTTACCTTTGTTATGGGCCATCCTGTATGTAATACAGTAGCAAGTAAATGGTATTTTCTCATAGTGTGGTCAACGTTTTTGTAAAAAAAATTATATTTAAGTTTTATTTAAAATGTGTTAAAGTGGAACACTTCTTTCTCAATAAAGTTTTTTCACCAAATAACTTTGTTTCATTTCTATTAACCTATTCGTTTTTCATTGCCATTATATAATAACCTTTAAAATATATCTAAAGTACAATAAATGTTTCATTGAGTGATTGGAATATAAAATATAATAAATCAAGGCACTGATCGGAAGACCGATAACTCACGGTATGGGAACTTGAAAATGGAGAAAATTCATTCCTCCACCATAAACTTGTTACATTAAAAACCATGTCGGTTGAAATATTCGATATTTTATCAGTTTTAGCTAATTTCCCTATAGAGAATACGATATTACGGTAGTACTTATGGTAAAACCCAGGTCCGGGACCATAATACTTTTTCGTTTTGAGGTCTCCATCGGAAACAAAAAACACCATTCGTTCAATTCCATATATATGTCTATGTTATTGTTATGTACCATATTATGTATAATATTCTATGTGTGTGTCCGTGGTCCCGATAATTTTTAAAAGGGAACCTCCGATTTTGACGAAACTTGACATGGAGTAGGTTTGAGACCACGTCTATATTTTCATGAGTTCGCGAACCAGCATGATCGGATTATGGTAACAGGATTTTAAAAGGGTCAAAAAGGTTTTATTGGCATTTTCAACCTTAATTGTTACAATTCATTAATTTTAACTGAAACATAAAAAAAACTCTTGAAAACAAACAATTTAGTATTTTGAATGTTCTACTTAGTGTAGGCCCTAACCGGTTAAGGAGAAAGTCTAAAAATGTGTTTCCCATGTTTTTCTTATGGGAAATCAACAAAACCCTTGCTTATTTTTATTAACATAACTTGATCAAATTTGGTATGTACATTCTGTAGATAGGGATTAGAATATACTTGCTTACAACATACATATGGCGGCAATTCTACCCTCATGGGGTTTATGAGGAAGATAAAATTGCCAGACCTTTTATACAATTTTGTGTTAACCTTCGCCATTAGGGATCAACCTTAATTTTCTAAGAACACCTCATGGCAGCAATCTAACATACTCATTCCTATGGTGTTTCTATGGGAAAAGTAAAAATCTTAAAAATTCCATCGGAAAATCGCTGAGTACGCAGTTGTGCTGCTACGGGGGGTATTTCTTCTTATAATATAAATTAGCTGATTATAATACGAAACCTATAATACGACCCAATTTTCAAGGTGTGATGAACATTAAAGAAATTAAGTCGTCCCTTTTACCAAGGCCATACAAGTATTTTGGCATTTGGTCCAAAAAGATTTTTACGCTGGTAACAAATAAGCTATTAAAAGTTTAAATGTTATTTTGTTTAAATTCATAAGCTAATTCCGATTTTCAAAAATTACCCGTAAAAACAATTTTCCTTTGATTAATTGATGATTAATTTGATTTTGATTAATTTGATGTAATTTCCACGAAATACAATTTATTTCAGCAAAGAATTCGACACGAAATTATAAAATAAATAACTTTAATGTATTATCAATCAGTTGATTTATGTCTTTATAGTTATGAATATAAAATTAAAGTGTTGTGATAACCTAGCAAATTATGTTAGTTTTAATTTATTCTTCCACATCTCAAGGGAAAACGAGATGTTTTGTTAACTACGTATTGTGTAAGTAATGTACAGTATACAATATTTCTGTATATGAATAAACAGGTTTCCCACGACTTTTATCTGGGAATGGTAGCTACTGTGGGGGGGGGGGTTGTTGACCTCGAGACGGACGGACACGGCGACGCAGCGACGCTGGGCGGCAACGCACCTCAAAGGGAGGCGCTCCTCTTCTCTAGTTAGACAGGAAATAAGGCGCAGACATGGCGGCAGCACTCGAAGAAATATTAAAAGTAGCAACAAGGACGCCACGTTGTCTGCAGTCTAACAAAGGAACCAAATTTTCGGATGCCAAGACTAAAGTAAGCTCTAACTTCCCTACATCCGGTGGCCATTCCAGACTTATATTCTCCCAGCCCAGGCAATTTTAAATAACCGTCAACCGTTGGCTTGATGAACTAGTAACAGGAAATTATCTTGGTTTCTAGTTTTATTCTTCTGATAAAACTGAACTGTTTTCTTCTACTGTATAGTATTTGAAGGGTGTGACAAAAACTTAATCTATCCCAAGCAAACAATCTGTCCCATGATCATTATTTTTAGATAATTAAAAATACTGTTAAAATTTTAATACGTTGCAGTACTTCTATCACTTTTTACTTCCGTTTTTCTGTTCGTCTTTGTTCGAGAAACTGGGAGCTCTTCTAAGGCCCAACTCTTCAAACAGTTAAAATTTGATAGCTACAATAATTTTCATTAACACCAGACTAAAAAATCGTATTCACTATTTTTGAAACATTTCTCGAATAACATACACATGACTTATGAAATAACTTGTTTGTTGAAATAAATGTGATACGTGGCATCCTTGGGGGTCGTCCATAAATTACTTCATCTGAAAATAGGGGGGAGGGTCCAGGTCGAAAATGACGGTAAGGTGATGTGCAAGGGGGGGGGGGGTCGGCTTTGATATGACGTCATTTAAATATGCTGTTTTATTACAAATTTTAATAGTAAAACAATGATAAATTCTAACACAGATCAACTGTTATAAAAAACTATCTACAAAATAAAAGAAATTTGACTATTTTCAGGCGTTAATTCATAGTTTATTTTTCCATTGAGAAAGTCATTTTCGCTTTATTCCTAAAGTTAAATTCAAATTTGATTGGTAAATTTTTTGAGTTCATCATATAGCGTTTAAAAAGCATTATTTTTACTTAAACAGAGGTTTGTTAAAAATTACGTCATTTTTTCGAGAGGGGGGGGGGGGTCAGACAAATTATGATGGTAGGATGATTTTAGGGAGGTGGGGGGTCCAAAAATGGCCAAAAAGCGATAACGTAATTTATGGGCGGCCCCTTGAAGAAACCATGAACTTGTTGTTTGTTCCGTATAATTTACAGTGCAGTATTTAATCTAACAATTTGAACTACTATATAACACTGATGGAATAAAATAAGGAACATTGTTTTGAGTGATTGATAGACACTGTTTATTATTTTTTTTATGAGAAAAAATTAATGTAGGCCCTAATACTATTCTGTAGCAATTGTAATGATATTGTAGTATCATTTAACTACTTTCTTGCACATAAATAAATACATAAAATTTAAATATTCTCTTTAATTATTGTAATGCAGCCTATTATAATGTTTCTTTTAAAATCAATATAAACCACATGTAGCCTATCTCAGTTGATCCAGTGATCCCCAGCTTAGTAGGCCTAATATATCTGATTTGATGTACCCTGCAAGTTGTACACATGCACGAGTAGCCTAGCACGTTCGCGGCGGCGAGGTTTTTGCTCGAACCTCCTCGCCATCCTAGAAGTAATAATTTCGTCACCCCGCCGTAGCAGCAGCACTGCCCATTGAAAACCCACGTGGTCCCGAAATACATTATACTATTGAGCAGTGCTGTGAAAGTATCAGATTTCTAGCTCAGATCCTGGCTTAAAAAAAATCACGTTGTAAAGCATTGCAGCTTGGGAGCGATCGCACCCATCAGGATGGCATTAGGGTTCCGCGTGGGAGCGATCGCTCCCATGCCGCCGCGAACGTGCTAGGCCTATACTGAACATACAACATCGGCAGAAAACCACGAACCGTCCACATGCGGCTTTGACGTCGATCGAACAAGGCAATCGAACTTCAAAATCGATAAAAGAAATGCAAAACTTTTTTTAAAGTTCTTTGGTATAAATTTTCCGTATTCCGGATAAACTTTTAAAACTATAAAGGTTTACCATTACACAGCTGATTGAATAAACAGATGAAGCAATGTATCGTAACTACACCATATTACTCTCTTTTATATTTGGAATATTAGGTAGAATAATAACAAAACATTAAACAATTATCAAATTGCTATTGTTTTAAGATTAGTCCTAATTTCAACTAAGTAAAGTCATTGGTGGCATAAACACAATATTATAGTAGGCCTATAGACTGCCAAATGCCTAAGGTTGTTTTTACGGTTTCACTACTGTTAAATACAGTTTAACCATAATAGATACCCATTACCTAATTATAACATTATACAGTAACAAAATCATTACATGATTACAAAAATGTAAGTAGAATATTTTACCACGATAAAGCAATCTCTACTGAATCCGAATATTATGGTAACTACAACATTACACATATACAGGGTGTTTGGAGAAAAAAAAGTTCTAAGAATTCAGGAGGTTATTGCCCTCATCAAAATAAGCAAACAAGTTCCTATAAACATACTGTAGCTTATGTCTTAAAATTTTTGGCGCCGTGCCGATTGATCCGCGACAAATATTTGATCCTAATGTCCTAATGATATTCCCATCTTCGATGGAAACACGCACTAGAATTAAATGCTGTGTTGCTATATCATTTTCAATACAACTCAATATGAATTAATTTCATTAACATAACTAGTTTTTCTTAAAATTTTCATTATTTTGACACCAATTTGATATAAATCGGCTGAGGATAAATAAATTGAATTAACTAAATATTTTTTATTTGTTGGATTAAAAGTTATCTATACATATTTAATCGTAACATGTTTTTTGTATACAAGGAACTCCACCTACAGTTTCAACCGATTTAATGATTTTGCTGTCATCGGAAAGCGTTCGACGGGAAGTTTTTTCTGAAGTAATTTCCCCATTTGATTAACATTGGAAATTATTGATTTTAAAGTTTAACAGCTGTAAAGAATAAACACAAAATACCAGCGAATGCACCAGTATCTCTATCCGTATCAAAGACCCATGGACCCATTCGTATGACCATGGTACGTACAGTTGTTAACGAACTGCATAAATATGTTTACGAAAAATGGAGGAAGATTGTAGGCCTTTCACAAATCGTAGAATGAAGGAAGTGGACTTAAATGTTTTGGTCCTAGACACTCGGAAAAAAACAGAGACGTGTTTAAAAAGGTACAGAGAAATTATAAATTACTTAAAACGTCCACCTTAGAAGCGTGGGGTTTGGAACACATCTGCTTTGTTTTAATTAGAACATGTGTTTTGGTTTGATTTCAAAATGATAGCCGAATGACACCAATGGCTAAAAACGATCTATCATTTATATCACATTGACTGCGGAGTGGACCATATGGTCACATAAAGTCACCCGGGGCTTGCATGGACCATGGTTACAAACGCAGTGAACCGTGTATACCGCTCCTGTGCCCCAGGCGTTGCGTATTTCGCTCTAATATTGCGTAGCCAACTTAATGATACCGGTACTGTAGAATGACCGGGGTCTTGGAGGAGGGAGAGAGAGAACGCGCTCCTAGTGCGTTTGTTTACAACATCCACCCAAAACCGACTCTACCTTTCTAGCGTTTTTTGTCTCCTTTGACTCGTCGTCTTTCATTTTCAGTTGCTGATATCCTCCCGTGCAGTGCGGTCGATGTTTTGAGTTTAGTGGCTTGTTTTGGCGGGTGTTTTCAGTAGTGTTGTTATGTGTTTGGTATAGTATATAATGGTTTACTAAGCAATACGATGATTTTTTTTTAAATAATACAAATACATCTCAATAATCTTTTCATCGAATTAAGTTTTTGCGCGTACGAAGCCAACTTGGCGGCGCGCGCCGGACTACGTGGTGGACTTGGAGTGGCGGCACGGACCATTTGGTCTCATAACTTCAACACCACATTTTCAAGGTAAATGCTAAAATTATGAAATTTATAACTATCATTATGTATTTGTATGGCCATAACTTAAGTTTTTATGCGATAAAAATTTTCAGGCACCGGTTGGCTTCTAATAATGTTTTGCCGCAGGGAATGTGATATCCTGGTGTTGTGCTATATGAAAATTTGTTAAGGTTATTCCCATTTGAGGGGTGCCACAGTTTGTTCAACAATACAACAGTGTTTTGACTAATTTACAATATCGTTTCGGTATTTGGAATTGAGTAGTTGCGGTAAATGTTGTCACTAAAATGTTTAAATTAGAATTGATTACTTTACATTATATCTCGAAGCATGGGCTGTTAGCTGTGTTCTAACTCTTACTATTAGAATAATTTGTAATGACAGCTAATTAGTTACTTGGTCCCCTTCAAGACACAAGCGATTAAGCCACGATAATACGAAATACCAATGACATCACGAAGATGACAAATTGATAAAAAATGTTTCTTATGAGTTCTTATAGATATTAAAAGAAAATTTGCTTGTTATAGGTAGGCCTAATGAATTTTTTATCAGTTTCCAAACTATATTGCTCAATTTCGAGCAGCAAGTACACTATTATATGTTTATATTGAAAATCGCACCACGAAACTTTAGCGAGGTATCGCTTCAGAGAGTAGTGACTTGGAATGCTGGAATGTCGGGGCGGCTCTGCACTCGGAATTTTTTCCAAGCCCACGTTTTATTAACTGACTATGGTAGTGTTGCATCCCAAGGAATAGCGACATGTTTTATTTTTAGTTAATAATTAATCCCAGCCGATTTATATCAAATTCAGTATCAACATATTTTAAATTTTAAGAAAAAACTAGTTATGTTAACGCAATGTATTAATGTTGGGTTGAATTGAAAATGATATAGGCCTAACAACATTGGGTTTCTAGTGTGCTTGTCTCCATCGATTGCGGGTTGCCCTCACGGCACTCTCCTTGGAGGTAGCGACCGGACTGATCAGGGTCTCTTTGGAATTCGGAACAATTGTCACTCGGATCAGTTGGGAAGCCACGAAAATGCTTCATTACGCCACTAGCCGCCAATTTGTTTTTTTACACTTAATAATGTTTATTTCCCTAACAGGTCACCGTATTAAGACCATAATTGGTATGAACCTTTATTACACCAAGGTGCATTTTCAGGAAAAATAGTTTTTCTGGCGTGTATTTTCAAAAGGGCGTCCATTCAAAGTTTTTAATCTAGAACACCTCAAAACTGGTCAATTTTACCCAAGTTTTACACGAGACCATATTAAATTATGTAATCCAATGATACAAAGTTTGTAAGGATCTGACAACAAATAATGGGGTTATTGGGTTTGAGAAAGGCTAAATACATTGATTTTGCATTATGATTAATGCAAGTTAAGATTATTTTGGTAGAATTATTACTTTAAAGGTTAATTAACCTCAAGTATAAGCTTTATTATGTTTTCTGTTTTTAAAAAGTGTGGGTTGTGAAAAATCTCTCTTAAGAGTCATCTTCACCCCTGTGCCAGTAGCCCATTGTTGCGCAGTCGGCAATGTTAATCATACGGCTTTTAAGCTAAAACATGGTATTGTATTCCCCTGTTTCGGACGCCGTTTATCAACCGATTTTCTTTAAACTTGGTAAGTGTTTAGTTGAATAGTTATATTAGGTTTCTCATAGGCTACCTCGAAATTTTGAAAATTTTACTAAATTTTGAAATATTACCAAGGAAAATCGAGTTACTTTGCGACGTCACAGAGAGTAATATTTGATTGCGCAACAATGGGCTACTGGCCCAGGGGTGAAGATGACTCTTAATGCACACGGAGAAATCGTGTTTTGGTGGTAAAGGAGAAGTATGCGATCGTCATATTGCTAATTAAAATCTCTTTACCCTTTTTTAAAACTTTATTTTGTAGGTTAAATCTTTCTTTTGAATTAATCAGTAAAATTTACTACAAACATTTATAACCTTTTTAACCTTACAAAGGTCAAAACAATTTTTAATTTTACAACGGATATAGCCTATGTGTTGGTAGTGGAGTATATGGGGGCCGAGCATTTGCTCGGTAATCTTAAAAATCTTTGTAGTCATAGTAAAATTAGACTGCACGCTAAAATACCAAGGTCAGAGTCAGAAGGCTTTTTTCTTTCAAGACGAGCTCGTTCGCTCCGCTCACTCGCCTCCACGACGAGTGATCAGGATGTTATAATGTAGGCCTTTGCACTCTGCTATGAGTTTGTTGAAAATGTAACTGGTGGATTTTACCATAGCATCCCTAGGGGAGTATGCTAAATCTATGATGTTAACTCTTCGGTTAGCAGCTGATTTCATAACTGTTTCTGATTCTTTTGTTTTGAAATTTAGTTTAAATCCTATAAATTGCTTAGGCCTATAGTTGTTTGTTTTATCATTTTACTTCACTTTTATTTAGCTAAATAGTCAAAATCACCAGAATAAAATAGGCTGACTACTTAAAAGATTAATTAATTTTATTATAATATCATTCATTTACTGGCTACAATGGGAAAGACCACATGTTGACAATTCAATATTGTAACAAAATAAGATTTTCCCTAGCATAGTGACTTATTTAAGTATTATTTTTATCCAAAAACTAAGATATTTGCAAAGTTTGAAGAAAATCGTTTCAGCCGTTTTCAAGATTCGTCTGCACACATACATACTACATACCTTACTCGTATTAGAGTATATAATAGCCTAAGTTCATAATAGTTGCCAAAACAATAATTTCTTAACCTTAATTTATGTGTAAAAACAATGTTATTTTTGCTGGCTACATTTTGGCGTTAGCCTAGGGTAATTTTTCCCATAGTACGTATTGCTGTACGGTAAATATAAACTATTTTCAGTGTAAAAAGACAAACTGTGTATTCACACAGACAAAACAGCTTGGACAGTTCATAATGTACAGTGTTTTGTTCTAAATAAATATTCCAAACATTTAGGAACGTGTAAAGCATGGCCATCAACGGCAGTTTCAAGCGACCCTTTCTCCTTGTTTCCCCCTCCACTCTTCCATTGGAGGGCAGAGCTCCATCGCCCCATGAATAATTGATGAGCCGTCGGGTCGTGCGGCGACGATGGCGGAGCCCCACTACAGTATGATGGCGACGCCGTCCCTGGGACCCCTGGGATACGGGCCAGATTGAGGCAAAAAATCTTGTCGCATCAACATTCAAAACCGTCCAAAACGGTATCTAGAAGCCATCCATCCCTGCTGCGGGATTGATTTATTGACGTAAACTGAAAACTAATGGCACAGATCAATGTGTTTCATAGACATCTCGGTTAAAAGTGGTATTAAATAAATGAGATCTTACAAGTATCAATTGTAAAAATTGACTACTCGCTCTAGTTATCGACCTCTTCAGCGAGTTATTGCCGCTTCTACTAGACAGCGCTAGTAGTCTAGTTTCTGTCGCCTCCTTTAAATACTTAATACCTTTCAAAATTAACAACTCAATCAAAAAATTGATAAATCGTTTTGAAAACGCTTTCTAATATATTTATGAACTTATTCCGTTCAAAGTGTGTTTATTAGCAATATTAAACCAAGCTGAATTCAGCTCTTGACTGTTGACTCTCGCTCGTGTTAAAACTCAAAAGTGCGATAAAACCCCAGTTTTCATATTCGATGGACGAAGACTTCAAGAGGCATCAGAGAACTGCTGTTGTTAAGAGACAACATTTTTTGGAAGCTCCCTAACCCCTAGTAAAGGGAGCTCATATCAATCAATACTGGCCACCAGAGGTAACCTACTTCAAATAAAATTTGCGTCATATCAGTGAAAAATCAATAACTTAGACTATCGGTGATTCTAAAAAATGATTTCGTTACCAGAGTTTTGTATAACTGAGAGGTTTTTGTTTTGGTTCCTTGGGTTGTTGGTGGTTGGTTTAATGGATTCCCCTGCTAGGATTGGTAACTTATAAAGAATTCAATCCGATACAGATTTTTCGATACAAGAATTTAGGCCTACCTTAATCCAGCTTTTAGATTTCACTATTAATTTCCGGCTGTTGTTATTTTCCTTTAATTTAATTTGAGGGTGGTATTCGGAATCTATCGACCAAACAGATTTATAATTAAAGCCATGTACAAATTAAAAAAAAAAAATGCTCCGACCTTTTCGGTAAACGACTCCCAGGGATTTTTCGTACTTTATCCACCTAACTAATGTTTCACTATTTTTCAACAATAACCTTTACATTAGTTTCTGAAGAATTATTTCTGTGTGGATGGGTGAAAGGATCTGACAACAAAATAATGGGGTTATTGAGGTTTGAGAAAGGCTGGGATTTTTCCCAGCCTTAAACACTGATAAATCGAACTAACATTAACAGTTCACCCACATTTCTGGGTTTCCCGAGGGGATGAGCGCTACTTCCAAAAACTGGCGAATTTGTATCTTTTCGTCGTTGCGATTTGTCAGGGAGAAAACAACTCATATTATCTTTTGTAAGCGAATAAATTCGCTGGAATAAATCCATGAAACGTGGAAAAAAGGAAAATTATAACATTAACAACTTCACTGTTGCACGTCTTTGAAGGAGGAATTTACAAGGTATATATTTTTCCAGCGAAGAATGGTATGATAAAAGTTTTTATGAAAAAAAAAGCATAAATATCAACTGTCGATAATATGCAGTATATGACTACCGGAAGTGCAATCAGGCCAGTTATGTGTTTGTTTACGCCCGGAAAACAAAAGATTAGTCTTTAGGTTCAGATCAAAGTATTAATTGTCCCTTATTACATACAAGTGACGTTTTTATTCCCTCCAAGTATTTTTAAAAATACATAAACAATAGACTAACATGGGGGATACAAACTGTGTACCCAGCCGACTCAGATAAATTCGGAGAAAAGGAGTAAGGCCATAGAGGCCAAATTGGCCACCGAGGCTTAAATCATGTGTTAAAGTAATATTTACGATTTTAATGTATTATAAACTTCAACTTTGTGTTCGCTTTTGGAGTTATGCCTTGGAAAATAAAATGCGTTTTATTACCATGAATGACGTTGAATGAAACCTGATAAAAAGTCTTGAATTGGTCTCAAAACCTCTTAACTTTCTTCTATGAAAATTAATTATTTGGCTTATTGTAAGGGACTTTAACGTCTTTATGTTGCTTGCCACCTTCAACCGGTGCAAGGAATTCGGGGTAGTGGAATTCTATCCCAGGAAAAGTACCACCATGAAAAACGCAAGTCATTTAGCCGTCGCAGATATGGGAGTAGTTTTGCGGCCGTGAACTTTTGGAGGGGCATATTCAGGCCCGGATTATCCACTAGGCCAACCTAGGCCATGGCCTAGGGCGTCAGCCGTGGAGGGGGCGTCAAACGGGCCTTTTTATAGTACTACGTTTTAGTAAAAAAAAAATATTTAACCGCAAATATAATTTAATCCTGGCTTTTTTTACAAATTGTTTGATTAAATTCTTTAATAACAAAAGTAGATGATCGTGAGCTCTACCATATAGGCCAACAAGGCACTAGGTGACCCCCTAAGGTGCCGGAAACCGAAGGGCTCCTTCGCGGCGGGGACGAGCGCCCCTGATCTGCTGTAAAATCCCTGATTAGCCGAAAGAGCGCCCCCAATTGGCATAAATAGCGCCCCCGATAGGTCCAAATAGGTAGGCTAGCTACCTATTTAGTGATCACTGATCAGAGTTGTGATAAATGTTGAATTGCGCTCGAACTGGCGGTAAAAAGCGCTCCGATTGGCGGTAAAGAGGGCTCCCGACCGTCAGTAAACATGGCCTTATAATCGATGGTAATAGCGCCCCTGATAAGAGGGAAATTGGTTCTCAATTGGCGGTAAAATGTGCCCCTGATCGATGGTAAATAGAGCCCCCAATAAGTATAAATAGCCCCCCTGATTTGCGGTAAAAAGCATCACCCCCTACTGACGGTAAACATCGCCCTCTAATCGACGCACCCTTGTTGTAAATAGCACCCTTGATCAGGGTTAAATCGTGCCTTTCTACTTTCCCTTAGCTCTAGCAATTAATATACATTATTCTTTTCACTAATTTTGTCTTGCGTTCGTAAAATTGAAACCATTAATTTGCTTTTAGAAATAAGAAAAAAACTATTTCCTTTAAACCTACTAAACAATGTGTATTTCTTGAACCTTTGCGCTGGATTTAAATTCATTTCTGTAATACTATCATATAATATTTGATTTAAAATCTAACATAAACATGGTAGTAAAATGGTACATTAAATTGTGCAAAAGAATTACGTCCAAGGATTAAATCAGTTCAGCCAAAATAATTAGAACTATAATGAGCCCACAAATCGGCTTTTTTTTGGGGGGGGGGGGCGTAATTGTGACCTTTGGCCTAGGGCGTCAAAAAGTGTTAATCCGGGCCTGGGCATATTCTATCTCGATTGATGGTTACTCTTGTATAATTTATTTCTATAATGAACAATCCAAGCCATATTTTGTAGTTCACTAGAGCCGAATTCACTACTCCAGGAATTCTACCCCCAGCCCAGCAAAACTACTCCCAATGGACAGAACCCGAAAAACAACCCCCGAAATTCTTTCCCCGGCAAAACTACACCAAAATATCAAAATCATGACTCGTTTCCATACAGAGAATGAATCGTTAATGCGACATTATTGTCTTGGTCAATTAATTAGTCTTCAAATTAAATTCATAGACATTTTTGTACTAGTTCATTTTACGGTAGTAGGCAGTTGAAGATTTATATAAGCCCGGGGCATGTTAGGCCTACTTTTTCGTTTTGAGGTCTCTAGAAGCAAAAACCCTTTCGTTTAAATAATTCATACAATTATGTTTGTTTATGTGTCTGAAATAAAATAAAATGCATAGATATTAATTATTTATCAACATATTTTAATAAATACTAGCGTATCTATGTGCTGCTCCGCACACAGCCACTATGTCATCTAACAAGCAATTTTACTTTTTTTATATCAGTGATGAACTTGTAAAAAAATAAATAATATAATCTGGCTGTACATTTCCTTGTTAGTAGTGGGGTTTGCCTACTCCTGGTCCAGTTCAAGGTCAGCGGTTGTAAGTGTTGTAGGGGTAGTAGCGGCTGGGTTTTTTTTGACAGTGATGGGTGGGTTTTGGAAGTGGGTCAAGGTCATCCGGAGGGGGTTTTTAAAAATATATTTATTTAATAAAAACTCATCAGTAATTGGAGAATTGCTTTGTCATTATTTGCAGCGGTAATAGTTATTTTATTACTCTGTATGGGTGAATCCCGCTGTGTGTCCATAATTGCAAAAAAGGAGAGGTTCTAGGTGGTTACAGTGCGAGTTGATAGAGCAGAACAAGACATGTGTCTGAGGAAGAATAATCATATAAACCTGGTAATATAGTGAATAAGAATAATTGGATAGGATCGTCAATAGGTGTAACAAGATTGAAATTTTGATATTTCAGCATTTCAGTTAAGACAGAGTGTAAAATAGAATCAGTAGAACAAGTATTACAAAGGTTGGATTTTACAAAGTACAACGGGTGACAACTGAAGTATTTTTTAAGCTTACTCAATGTAGTACGCGGTTTTGAAATTGTAGAGTTAGATTGTTTCTTTAAAATGTGTTTAGTACGCAAAAGTTTTAAATGTAAAGTGTGCGAATCCATAATAATATTCAAAGGGGAGATGTGTACTCTCCAAAATTTAGCGAGTATATGAGTGGTGCCCGCAAGTGTGTCTGAATATATAGAGACTAATTAACATAATAAGCGCAAACATATGTTAGAGTAAGAAGAGTAAGTTAAAAAAATGTTTGATAGTCTTAGGGACTTACGGATAGATGTTTACTGTCGCCCTATCGCCATTATAATGGCGCATGCGTGAGGTACCGATGCCGCTTATATAGGGTAGTGTGAACCCTCAACCCCCTCCCCTAAGAGAATGAGATAAAAGGGAAGAACTTCGGAGATTTCAGTTCTTTGTCGGGGCGGCAGCGTCGCGAAAGGTTCTAGTAGGAGGAAAGAAATAGTTAATAAATTTTTGTAAAATTACCGCTAGTGGTAGAAGTTAGTTAATTATTTTATAAGGGTTTAAGAACTGTGTTGTAGACGATTAATCGCAATTACATCTAGCATTTGTACAGGTAAAAATTGCAGTATAATAATTATATATTAATATATGGGTGTTAACTGTTTATAGTCTAAGTAGTTTAGTCTAGCAGCAGAAGTTAGTTAATTATTCTGTAGGGGTTAACTTGTATAATAAGTATAAACTAAAATAAAAATAGTAACGCGAGATTATTTGATATATTATATATAAAATAAAAGTGCATTTTTATATGTTAAGAAATAAATTACATAAAAAAAAAAATAGCAAGCTTAACAGGTGTAAGTTAAAACAAAGCATATGTTACATTACTAGGTGGTAGAGACTTACAGATTAGTTGTTTCAGCTGCGGTACCTGGGGGAGTGAATGGCAGACGCGCGACCACGTTGCGGCTTATATAAGCACAGATAGCGATTATGTTGAACTTGACCCCCCCCCCCCCCCACCCCCCCCCCCCCCCCCAAGAAAAAAGTGTTGACCCCCCCCCCCCCCCCCCCCCGTCACTTTCACTTATCAAAATGAATTAGGTTGATAGTGGTTACATTTATATAACCACCAATTTAGCTTTAATATTGCCAATAGTTTAATAACTATAGTTAAGTGGCAAAAGAGGACAGATAATTTTTTGCCATTACTCAAATAATAACAGGCAACAATATGGTGTTACGCGATGGGGAAAGCCTCAGTGAAGCTCAACGGCGGATTAAACCAGGTGTTGCCTAACGTTAATTGGCAAGGTACAACGCTCCCACCTGCATTAGCGGCGACCTACATGTGACGAATAGATCATTGGAAATTTCCACTGACGTTGGACGTTAGACGTTGTACCCCCCCTCAAACCCCTACGGCTCTCCCCACCACTTTGTGAGCCGAGAACCTTTTTGGCGGACTATCGCTGAGTTAGTTCGGAACAAATCGTCGGACGCGATGGTTGTTCCGACTCAGAGGGTACCTCAAATATATAAGCCGGCCGATATATATTTGAGTTTATTCTTGCTGTTAGGGTTTTAATATTAATACTTGTGTGTGTGTGTGGTGTGTGGTGCAAAATGTTATTTTTAGTTTTAAGTTGTGTTAGTTTTAATTTGCGCATTGCGATGTTAGCATTAAGGTGTTATGGTATTGTTGATGTTTGGAAAATGTGTTTTTGATGTTGAGTTTTGGTATAATTATTGTATGTGTGTGTGTGTACTAATAACCTTTCACAGCTAGCTGTTAGGAGGGTAGATTAAATTTAAATTTAAATTATAGAAGTTCTGTTGAACTTCATTAAATATGGGTGGGACATGCGTGTTGTGCCATAGGCAGCGCATATTTTTATTTTTTTAAAATTTTTAATTTTTTGTTAGGAAATAATTATATTTGGGTGGGTTTAGATTAAGGGTGGGAGGTTAGAGTTGCGTCTTGCATTAATTGTTCCAGACTCCCTATTATAATTGGATGGTCAAGCCCAGTGCCTTCGGGCCCGAGACTGAACCGCCCGTATCACAGCTCACCAAACTGGATCGCCACGTGCGTGCGGGCCAAAAATTGGGATCCCTTGCAAGACGTAACTATAGTGGGTTGGGATTTGGGGAAGTGTTAGGCAAACAGAGTGGTGGGGATGGCTCCGGCCGTCCCCATCACTTTGGTACATTATCATTTTTTGGTGACCTTGACCTCAATTAGGGTTAATAACCCCCCCACCCCCCTCCCCCTCCCCCTCCCCCTCCCCCTCCCCCCCCCCTCCCCCTCCCCCTCCCCCTCCCCCCTCCCCCCCCCCCCCTCCCCCTCCCCCTCCCCCTCCCCCCTCCCCTCCCCCTCCCCCCTCCCCCTCCCCCTCCCCCTCCCCCTCCCCCTCCCCTCCCCCTCCCTCCCCCTCCCCTCCCCCTCCCCCTCCCCCCTCCCCCCCCCCTCCCCTCCCCCTCCCCCTCCCCCTCCCCCTCCCCCTCCCCCTCCCCCTCCCCCCCCCCCCCCAGCAATAATCTGGATTAGAAAATGACTAATAACTCAAGGATGGTTTGCCGGAATAGGGCAAGTGATACATCAATGAAAAGCTCTAATTAAGAGCAATATTGTGGTAAAGACAGAATTGTATTTTTTTTTTTTTACTAAAATTGTACCATAAAAAGAACACTTTCCACTCAATGACATGGCGATATAAGAGTGGTGTGGTTTGTGTTGAGAACATTCTTCACCTATAATAGCTAGAGTGAACATGTCTCCCCAAGATGCTTCAATATTTTATAACAAATGTACAAAAGTTGAAGAAGTATTGGAGGTGGATGAAGAAAACAATGAAGAAATTAAATAAATTGAAGTGCCTTTGTTAAGTGAAAATGTTGTAACAAGAATATTTGTGGATCTGAATTCACCAATGGATATTATAGGAAGGTTTTTAATTGAAGTTGTGACATAGATAGAAAATGGAAGATTAGTAAACATAGGATCTCCAATTTTGGTAGATGATAGACACACCTTTGGTGTATATTGGAGAAACATAGATCTGTTATGGCTGTGGGTGGAGGCATATGTGGAGTATTTGCAATTGGAAGAAAATATAGGCTTTAATCATTACTTTTCAGCTTTAGTGTTAAACTACTAATTCTAACATTTCACTAAAAAAAAAACCTTACAAATGTGGTGGGGGAAGCATTATATAAAGGGAATAGAAGAGAGAAGCATTTCATTTCCGTGCTAAATTTCAAAGAGTAAACATCAACACGATGCATCAATGTGAAATTTGCTCAGAAACTTTTCATGATAATATTCTACTAGAAATACATAAAGAATTATTCCATAATAATAATGAAGATGTAACAGAAACAGAATATGAAGATTTAAAACTATATGAAGAAGAACCAAAAGAAGAACAACAAGAAGAAGAACCATTAGCAGGACCATCTAATGAAATACCACATCAATGTAAAATTTGCTCAGAAACTTTTCATGATAATATTCTACTAGAAATACATAAAGAATTATTCCACAATAATAATGAAGATGTAACAGAAACAGAATATGAAGATTTAAAACTATATGAAGAAGAAGAACAACAAGAAGAACAACAAGAAGAAGAACCATTAGCAGGACCATCTAATGAAATACCGTGTTTAAAAGTATTTGCTTTAGAAGGTAGAGTAGTAATGCACCACAAAATTCAAAATGAAAATTTGGAATTGGATCAGTTTTTTAAAGAAGTAAGAACAATTGTAAGTAAAACACTCACAGAAGAATTAAGAAGACTAAACTTTATTAAATTTGGCATATTATTAAATGCTATGTTTACTAATGTAGAAGGAGAAATGTCACCAAGAGGATTCATGACAAAAAACCAGACCATCATGGCAAGTTCAGATATTAATTCAATAGTTGAAGATTGTTTGGAAGAAATACTAACAAAAATTCAAGAACATGAAGGAAGAGGATCTGGTTGGAGTTTGGTTAGTATTGAGAGTATGGATGTTAGAGTTCATAAACACGGCTATGGATTAAGGGGTAGCAGTTATATTCCGCTCCCAAAGAAAATTTCAGACACTAAATCATGTATAAATGTTCAAAATGAAGATATGGAATGTTTTAGATATGCAATGACGGCAAAATTTGTACCACCTAACCATGCGGTTAGACCCAGTGAAGAATATGAAACACACAGATTTAGATATAATTTCCAAGGATTGACTTATCCAGTGGCTTTGAAGGACATCCCAAAGTTCGAAAAACAAAACCCTGGAACATCTGTTAATGTTTTTGGTTTGGACAGTTCGAATAAAGTGTACCCATTGCGTGTGGTGAAGAATGAACTCCCAGATCATACAGACTTATTATTACTTACAAAAGGTGATATTTCCCACTATGTATGGATTAAAAAATTTGAAACTCTTGTAAGTTATCAACTATGTAAAACTAAAAATAAGAAGATAGTTTGCAAAAGATGCTTCAATTTTCATGAAGAAAGAAGAGAAGGAAATGAATGGTTACAAGAGCATAAAAAACTATGTAACAACAACTATGAAGCAAAAATTATCTTACCGTGTCCAAGTAAGGCAGAGTTAAAATTTGAGAAAATCTCCCATCAATATCGGATTCCCATTGTTGTCTATGCTGATTTTGAATCGACACTAGTGCCTATTGAAAATAATGATGGTGATGTAGCAAGGAAAAGTGTTAAGTATCAGATACATGATCCAAACAGTTTTTGTTTAATGGTTAAATCTACTCTTTCTGAAGAACATCTAAATAAATTTAATTTAACTTCAAAACCTATTGTCTATCGTGGTGTTAATGCTTCTAAAATATTCCTTGATCAGTTGTATATAATAGCGGAAAGTGTTGAAAGATTGTACAGTGATATTATACCGATGATACCTTTGGACGAAGAAGAAGAGATTCAACATGAAAATGCAACTCATTGTTATTTATGTAGAAATGAATTTACTGTGGAAAATCACAAGGTTCATGATCATGACCATCTGACAGGGTATTATAGAGGTGCTGCATGTAACAGCTGTAATATCAACTACAAGATCCCTACAAATATACCTGTAATATTACATAACCTTAGTGGTTATGATGCACATTTTATCATTCCGGAATTAGGAAGAGATAATGGAGAAATTGATGTCATAGCTGAAACCACGGAGAAGTTTATAAGTTTTACTAAAAAAGTTGGAAATATTAAGCTTCGGTTTTTAGATTCTTACCGTTTTATGCCATCTAGTTTAATGAAGCTTTCTGAAAACCTGAGAACAGAAGATTTAATAGAAACCAAGAAGATTGTAAGTAATGACAAGGTTAATTTAGTTCTTCGCAAAGGTGTTTTTCCGTATGATTATATAGATAGCTTAGAAAGATTTAATGAAATATCCCTTCCACCAAAAGAAGAATTCAAAAGTAAACTATATGACACAGATATATCCCATGAAGATTATGAACATGCGTGTAGAGTATGGAATGAATTAGGATTTAAAACACTTGGAGAATATTCGGACTTTTATGTAAAACTAGATGTAACTTTACTTTGTGATATAATGGAAGAGTTTAGAAATACATGTTTTAAGGCATATGGATTAGACCCTCTGCATTCTTGTACATCACCTGGACTAGCTTGGCAAGCAATGTTAAAGGAAACAAAATGTAAACTCCAACTTCTTACAGATATAGACATGGTGCTGATGTTGGAATCAGGTGTTCGAGGGGGACTAACTCAAAGTGTAACACGACATGTAAAGGCGAATAACAAATATTTGCCCAATTTTGATGCAACAAAACCAAGTACATATTTAGGTTATTTTGATGCAAATAACCTTTATGGATGGGCCATGTCGAATCCTCTCCCATATGGCAACTTCAAATGGGTAGACCCTGATTCTATTGGAAACATCATGAATATAGCAAAACATGGAGACACTGGTTATATTTTGGATGTAGATATTGAGTACCCTGAACATTTGCATGACCACCATTATGATTTACCTCTACTGGCCAAGACGGAAATATCACCAACCGGCAGTTGGCCTAAATTAATGATGACTTTAACCAACAAATCAAGATATGTTGCTCATTATTGGGTAATACAACAAGCCCTAGAGTTAGGATTGAGAATAACAAAAATTAATAGAGCTTTACAATTTTCTCAATCCTGTTGGTTAAAGTCATACATTGACAATAACACAAAAAGAAGAACTTCAGCTACATCTAATTTTCAAAAGGACTTTTTTAAATTGATGAATAATGCAATATTTGGCAAGACACTGGAAAACAAAAGAAAGCATAAGAATGTGAAATTAGTTAGTGATCCGGTAAAACTACAAAAGCTGGTACAAAAACCTAACTTCGGATCATCCATAATAATCAACGAAAATCTTGTAGCTGTTTCCATGAACAAAATTTCAATTACAATGGATCGTCCTTTATATGTGGGGATGTCTATTCTAGATATTTCAAAGACCCACATGTATGACTTCCATTACAACAAGATGGTTAAATTTTATGGAAGAGAAAACATCGGCATTGTATACATGGATACGGACGCTTTTATTTATTGGATAAGAACTGAAGATATGTATGAAGACCTACGCTGTTTTATCTACAATAACGACTTTGACTTTTCTGATTATCCACAAGACCATCCCAACTACGACAACGGTAGAAATAAAAAGGTATTGGGAAAGTTCAAAGACGAAACAAATGGCGTGCCAATGGAAGAGGTTGTTGCTCTAATGTCTAAATTGTATTCATTTAAATTGTACAAAAATAAAAAAAGAGAACATGAAATCGTGAAGAAGGCCAAAGGTATAAAAACCTCATACCTGAAGAAGAATATACAGTTTGAAGAATACAAGAGATGCTTATTTGAAAATGTTGAGACAACAGCAACATTTAACACCATAAGAAGCTTCAACCATCGTCTCTTCAGTGTAAAGCAAACCAAATGGGCTTTGAGTTGTAAGGATGATAAGAGGTACATCCTGGAAGGTAATATAAAAACTCTACCATTTGGACATTACTCCTTATACCCTATCGACCAGTAAACCTATTCTTCGTCCTTTACCTTCTTCCTTTCCGTAAAGAAGAGGGGACATGACAAGCTCAATGTCATGTTCCCTCTTTTTTACACCAATGTAATATGGCCTTGACCTATAATCTAACCATATAAAAGAGGATAAACCATTTTAGAGATCAGTATTTTTACAAGCGGTGTGGAAGACACAACTGAAGATGGAAGATTTAAGGAACAAGATTGTAAATGAACTTCATAAGCCGGCAAGAAGAAAATTTCCTAGAAGAAATACAATTATAAAAGGAATGAATGATCTTTTCCAAGCCGATCTTATTGAAATGATACCACATAGTAAATTAAATAAAGGATTCAAATACATTTTAGCGATTATAGACTGTTTTACTAAAGTGGCTGATGCTTTACCGCTAAAGGACAAGACTGGTAAAAGTGTTACAAAAGCTATGGAAATGGCTATACTAAGAAATAATTTCAACATCAAACATCTACAAACTGATGATGGAAAAGAATATTTTAACAAAGACTTTGCAGCTTTAATGAAGAAGTATAAAATAAATCATTATTCTACAAATTCTGAAGTTAAAGCTTCAATAATAGAAAGATTTAACAGAACGTTAAAAGGAGCAATGTATAAAACATTTTCCAAACGAGGATCATATATTTGGTATGATATATTACCACAACTTATAAAAGAATATAACAATAAGTATCATCGAACCATTGGTATGAAGCCTAACGAAGTAAATAGTACCAATGCTAAAATGGTATTAAAACGTATTAAAAATAATACTACTCCTAAACGTGAAAAAATGCAGCCCAAAACATTTAAAGTTAATGATAAAGTTCGTATAAGTAAGTACAAAGGAGTATTTAGCAAAAGGTATCTGCCAAACTGGACTAATGAAGTATTTACAATCTATAAAGTGCAACCAACAATACCTGAAACCTACATTTTAAAGGACAACAAGGGTGAATTGCTTGAAGGTGGATTCTACGGACATGAATTGCTAAAATCATCAGTTGGCGATGTATATCTTGTTGAAAAAATTTTACAAAGAAAAAAGGATAAGGTGAAAGTACGTTGGTTGGGATTTGATAAAAGTGAAGACTCTTGGATCCCTACAAAAGACTTAGTGTAGCAATTTATGAAGTCATTACATGTTTAACCTTTACACAAGATGGAGATTGTGCAGCAAAAGGATCGATTTTTTATTGATAATATTGATGAGTTAACAGTTGACAACGACAAGTTAAATCATGGAAAACATGGTGAATTACTGCCAAACACAATAAGATGTTTAATAACTGGACCATCAAATTGTGGAAAGACAAATGTGGTTTTTAATTTAATAACAAATCCTAAGGGATTACGTTTCAACAACATTTATATCTTTTCCAAATCTTTGCAACAACCCAAATACCAATTATTGGATAAGGTACTCGCAAGTGTGCCTGAAGTTAATTTTTACAAGTTTAATGCTAGTGAAACTATAATGGAGCCAAACGAGGCTAAACCATTTTCTATATTTATATTTGATGATGTATCTTGTGAAAATCACGACACTATTAGAAGTTATTTTGCCATGGGAAGACATTACAATATTGATAGCATTTATATTGGTCAAACTTACAGTAAAATTCCAAAACAACTAATAAGAGATAATGCAAATCTACTAATTATCTTTAAGCAAGATGAAACAAATTTAAAGCACATATATTATGATCATGTGAATGCAGACATGTCATTTGATAAATTTAAAGAAATGTGTGGCAAAGCATGGGCTGAAAAATATGGATTTCTTGTTATTATGAAAGAAGAAGCTATAAAAAATGGAAGATATCGTATAGGATTGGATAAATTTGTATTAATTCATTGAAAGATTGATGATACGTTTAGTAATAGATTGGACCTCGCTGCGTAAACATGGTGAACCAAGAAAAACTATTAAAAGAAATAAAATCACTGAGTGACTCGATTAGACTTAAAAATCGAGCATTAAGAATGGGTTTGAATGAAAGAGAAGAATTTCTGGAGACTACATTTAAGCCTATTACAGAACCTTTAAAACAGATAACAGAAACAATTGGTAAACCTCATTTTGAAGGAGATGTTTTACTACCTGTTTCTAAATTTGAAGTAAAGACTTTAAAAAAAGAAGAAGATGATGATTCTTACACAAGTGATAGTGAAGTTTCTCAAAAAGGAGAAGAAACAAGACAAGAAGAACCAGAAATAAATGTTCAAAAAGAAGAAGAAGAAGAACAACATATACCTGAAGCAGAACAATCAATTCCAAATCTAACAAAATTAAGTAGTGATATATTGCAACAAGGACCTCTTGGAAGAAAGTATATCATGAAGATGTTACATGAAATAAAAGCTAACCCAAAACTACACAAGTCACATGTATATGGAGCAAGAATTGATGGAAATAAATTAAAAATAGGAGATTCAAAAGTATATTTGACTGAAGATGATGACATTGTTATTGGTGAGCATAAATATAAAGGAACAAAAGGATTATTTGAACTGATTTTTAAAAATATACCTATAAAATATACACTACAAGATTTAAATACTTTTAAAGAAATTTTGCAAAATACTAATGCTCATAAGAAGAATTACTCCAAAGATTCAATGATAAATAGAACACGCGCAACTAAATATTCAGTTGTAATAAAAAGATTGTTTCCCCTGAGAAAACTACCAACATTACGAACTGCGCCTGCTTTGAAGAAACCGCTAAAGAGGAAATCTTTATCACTTATGGACTTATCACTTATGGATGAATATGGTAAAAAGAAAAAAGGAGAATCTTCAACGTCTGGTAAAGGTTTAATGAAAAACCTATATAATACAAATGTGATTTACTATAATGATATAAACAAATTGGTCGATAGAATGAGACTATTACATGAAGCCATGGAAGCTGGTCATACAGGTTTAAATAATGAATGGGTGGCTTTAGTTGACGAACTTCGAAATCGTGGAATAGTTGTATAAATCATTATGGATATATAAGAGAGCTGTGAGTATACAGTGGATCAGTTCAATCATGAGTGTCGACAAGTTCGGACGGTACTCCGGGCTAGGAGTACAAGGAGGAGAAAACAAAAAAAGAAGTGGATTGCCGCAAACACCTGAAGGTGACTATGATATGAGTAACAAACGTTTAAAATTTATTAAAGACCCAGAAGAAGATACTGATGGAGCGAATTTAAAGACAGTAAAAGAAGCAACTTCAACATCATTGAAATTAGACAAAAATACTTACGATGTCAAATCACATAGAATAATTAATGTTGGTAAACCAACTGACAGTTCTGATGCAATTAATAAAGAGTATTTATCATCTGAACTTTTAAATACTTTAAAATTGCAGTGGGGTAATAATTTAAAAGATGGACAAACATATGATGCTGGAAATCATAGGATAACCAATGTGGCAAATCCAAAAAATGATAAAGATTCAGTTAATAAAGAATATTTACATTCTATAATACCGGAAAAGACTCAACGAGGATTTTCTTTTTATAAGTTTATTATAAATGACATTGGATACCCAAAGGAAGACGGCGATGCTGTAAACCTGAAATACATCAAGGACAACTGTATTTTACAAGATGGTGATGAAATCGATTGTTATGGGAAAGTGTTGTCAAATGTAAAGTTCGGTTCTCAACCAAAAGACGCTGTTACTATGGAACAACTATCTAAAGAATTAAAAAGGGGAACATCGAATTTTGTAAAACATGAAGATGCCGTGCTAAAGCGAGGAGATACATTTATACATGGAAATGAAAAGTTTGATTTAATGCAAGGAAAAAATGATGAATGGGATGCAGGACGTAAAACAATAACAAATGGAAGATTTGGTATAAAAGATACAGATGTACCTCTAATGGTGCAAACATTAATTGCTACTGGTGGTACATTAGGTACATACAATGGTCGTAATAGAAGAATAAAAGATATTTATCCTGGTTACGAAGCAAATGATTGTGTTACAATGAAACAAACAATAACTTGGGATAAACACTTTGGGACCAAATATGATGCAAAAATGAAGAAAATAATTAATATTTTACCAGGAGAAGATTTAAATGATGCTGCTACTATTGGACAAGTCATAACAACATCGAAAAGTGATTCGACCGCTTACACGTGTAATGATAAACGTATTATGCAGTTACATGATCCTCAACATCCGAAAGATGCTGTAACTTTAGATTGTTTAATAAGAATAGTGGGCAATTTACTTATCGATACCCACAATCATATAGCTAGTACAACGAGTCATGTGATGATTCAACCCGATGAACGAGAAGCTTGGATTAAAAATAGAATCATAAATCAGTATATAATTAATTTGAATAATTAAATATTTAAATATAAAACATTGTGCACGAGTTATCCATTTATGTAAAGCAGCTCGTGGAGTAAACACGCTGGTTATATAAGACGACATAATGAAGACCGCACCGCTCAGTCGTCGTCAAGACAGCGTTAAGAAAGGACGTGGTATAACATCAGCTGCGTTTTCCCTGCTCAGACGGATTCCTGTTGGTGCTGTTCTAAATCGAGCAATAGACGCTTTACCATACGAATTTCATCTGCCCGGAGGCTATCAATATTGTGGACCCGGAACTAAGTTGGCAAAACGTTTAGCAAGAGGAGATCCTGGAATTAATAAATTAGATCAAGCTTGCAAAGAACACGATATAGCGTATTCCAAGTTTGCAGATTCAACAAATAGATCAATAGCGGATAGAGCGCTAGCGGAAAAAGCTTGGCAAAGGGTTAAATCAAGTGACGCCAGTATTGCGGAAAAAGCAGCAGCTTGGGCAGTGACAACAGCCATGAAGACGAAAGCTAAGTTTGGTGGTGGCAGACGACGCGGGAAAAAACCTAGTAAAAAAGAAGCTGCAAAAAGAGGCGGGAACATCAAAAGAAAACATCGCACTAACCCTAAAAGGAAAGTCAAGAAAACATCCATATGGTCAATGGTAAAAAACGGATCGGGTCTTTACTTAAGACCGTACCGTGTGTATTAAATAAGAAAAATAAATTGATAATTCCAAATGAAGCATTAACAAACTATCAATTGTCAAAATATGTGAAATGTTTAAGAATACCATTCTTCAGAGGAGTTTTTATGAAAGATACATTACCAAATAGAGTGTGGAAAAATGAAACTGGAATAGTAAATTTAGACTCTAATTATGGACCAGGTACTCATTGGGTATGTTATAAAAAACTTGGAGAAAATGTTTACTACTTTGATAGTTTTGGAAATTTACCGCCACCAAAAGAACTTCAACATTATTTTCGGGACTCCAAGAATATATTCTACAACTACAAAAGAGAGCAACCTAGCAATACGGAAATATGCGGACATTTATGTTTAGAGTTCCTAGCGAAGAGCGTCAGTCAGCTTTAAGATGTCATCGTATACAGTATCGCTGAGTGGAAATTCGTCAACATTGAAAAGTACACTTTTCCCAGCGTTACGTTTATCTACGGATAAACTATGGGAAGCAGCATTATTGGATTTGACTACATACAATTCAATTCCCAATGTTACAGAAGGAAAAAATAATTTACTACATTATTATGAGAGTAAAGATGAAAAAGGAAATTATTCACAATTAAAAATAATTCCATTATCTACAGGAGCATATGAAATAGACGATATAAACCAAGTATTACAAAAGAAACTTGGAGAAGAAAATATTTCTATAAAAGGTAATAATAATACATTAAAAGCAGAAATAACTTCAAAGTATTATATAGATTTTAGCTTAGACCACTCAATCGGCAATTTGCTCGGATTTTCAAAGAAGAAAGGAATTTTAGCTCCTGGAAATGATTATACTGGCGATACAACAGTAACAATATTAAAGGTGAACAGTATTGATGTAACGTGTAATATTATACAGGGATCATATAGAGATGGAGTAAATCAACATATATTACACACATTTTACCCGACAGTAGCTCCTGGTTTTAAAATAGTTGAGAAGCCACAAAACCTGATATACCTACCGTTAAACACCAGTTTCATTTCAGACATCGTACTGAACATATTGGATCAAGACGGTATTAGTGTTGATTTTAGAGGAGAAACAATAACTATACGGTTACATATCAGAGCGGCAACATAAAGTCAACATGGGATTATCATTTAAACCACAACGGAAGAGTCGGGAGCTCAGTAGCTCCTCAACATTCGACGAGTTAACACCGGACAACATACGCTTCCTACAAAAGATCGGACTAAAACTTGCCAACCATGGATATACTGGATATAGCGCAAGGACCGACATTCGACGAAACCCTATGGGAGAAGGAATATCACACTCACAACCCTTACACTTCATCAAAATTAAATAATAATGATGAAATAAGAATTCCCATTCAACAACAAGATATCTACACATTACCATGTGAAAGTTATTTATATATCGAAGGAAGAGTAACAACATTGGATGGAAAGTCTGGTTCAACTGTTCCTTTTATAAATAACCCTATGGCATATCTGTTTGATGAAATTAGATATGAGATATCTGGAGTAACAATTGATTCAACAAAAAAAGTTGGTATATCAACAACTTTAAAAGGATTGACTTCAATAACACCCAATGAAAAAAATTCTTTAATCTCGGCTGGATGGGTGACTCCTGATAAAGACACTATTACTCCTAATTCAAAAGGTTACTTTGATTTTAATGTACCTTTACGATTGCTTTTGGGATTCGCAGAAGATTACAAGAGAATAATAATAAATGTAAAGCAAGAACTGGTACTGCTCAGATCTTCAACAAATAAGGATGTAATACAAGCGCCAAGTGGAACTAAAGATGCCGATTTGGAATGGCAACTTCAATTGGATAAAGTTGTATGGAGAGTACCTCATGTCAGATTGGCAGATGAACATCGAGTAATATTATTGAAAAAATTAAAATCTGACCGTGATATTGTAATACCATTTAGGAGTTGGGAATTTCATGAATACCCCATATTGCCTCAAACAGAAAGACAAACATGGACTGTTAAAACCTCTACTTATTTAGAACGGGCAAGGTACATAATAGTGGGTTTTCAGACTAAACGAAAAGATGTTATAACCGCGCACGCTGGTCAATTTGACCATTGCAAGATAAAGAATTGCAAAGTTTTTTTAAACTCTCAGTTCTTTCCATATGACAGTTTAAATGTTTCATTTGACAAGAAACGTTATTCCATTCTATATGACATGTATGCAAGATTTCAATCATCATATTATGGTAAGACGAATACACCACTTTTATCACCAGAACAATTTTATTCAAAAGCTCCAATTGTTGTAATCGATTGTTCAAAACAAAATGAATCTGTAAAATCTTCAAGTGTAGATATAAAAGTTGAAATGGAATTTGAAGATAAAATACCAGATGGAACTTCAGCATACTGTTTAATTCTACATGACAAAATAGTTACTTACACACCGCTAACAGGAATCGTGAAGAATGTACTTTAAGAAGGATTAATACAACATCTGCACAATTTGTAAGGTTTTTACAAAAAATCAACAATATCTAGGTCATCTGCGAGTATAAAAGCGAGAAAAAAGAGCTGGAAATTCATTTCATCTTTGATTGTCGTATGGGTAACATCGTCCGCAAGATGAGTTCTACTACATCAACTGCTAATGAAGAAACTACACCTTTTATGGCTGACAATAGTTTGGATATAGAAAGACAAGTTGAACAGGAAATGGATGAGTTCCTCAAGTTTAAACATAAAAAGACAGAAGAAGAGGAAGTTGAAAAAGAAACAAAGAAAAGAAAAATTGAAGATAACATTTCCACCAACATCTTAACGGAAGTATTTCTTCGAATATTTTATCCTATTTCTTCTTGTATGACAAAGACTGTATCTGCTGGAGTGATGAAATCATTGGATTACTCTCCTACTGTTATTTTAAATCATGGATCTAAAATGGTAACCTTCACTGAAACTTCTTGGGAATCTTTTATGAAACATATACATCTTTTGGAATGTTATCTGAGTAACAATACATTTGGAAGAAAAACAAAACTAGGTTTGTTGGAATCAAATATTGAAATCGATATTGTTAAACAACGTGGTCAACAACTAGTTCGATTTAGAGATTTAACTAAATATAATATAAAAATACATTTGACTAAAGAAGAGTTTTACACTTTAACTTGTGCTACTGGTCCTATAACAAGATATTTAAAACAGCTAATATTCTCAAGTGCAATTATCAAAGACTATTTAATTGATGCATTGGATAAACAACCATATGTTCCAATCCTATATGGTCCAGTAGATACTTCAATCTTCAATAGGATACCACATGAAGTAGATATGTGGAGACAGTTACACCACTATCAAACCAACTTTAATTTAGATGAAGAAAAGCAAGAAACCAAGGAAAACTAATCAAGTTTCAACAATCAACAATCGGCAACAAATTGAACAAATAAAGAATATTGTAAGTAAAAAGAAGAATATTGGGGGTATAAAAGGTTGTCAATCTGGATTAACATACCAGTTGCCTACTGAACGTCATCATGGATAAACAAGTTTCATTCTCTAAGAAGATAGAATTAATGGAAGTAAAGCAAGGTATCATAGAGTTTCAAGCATTCCATGGTAATGATGGAAATTTTATAATTAAAGAGTTAGTGGTACTAGATATGATAACATCTGTTGTTTATCACTTTTTATTTATGCCTCCTTTACCATTCAACAGATTAACAACCAAAGCTAAAGTAACAAACAAATGGTTGATGAAACATTTTCATAATCTAAGATGGGATGAAGGTTTTATAACCTACAATATGATGCCACACATTATGAATCATTTCTGCAAAAAGTTCAAAACTATTTTTACAAGAGGATTGGAAAAAGCAAATTGGATACAAACATATACAAACCATGAAGTAATAAATGTGCAAATGGAGAAAGATTTTTATTGCTACTTTGATAACATCTGTATTTCATCTAAAAACTTTAAACATCAACAGTCTCAATGTGCTTTAAAAAACGCATATCGTTTAAATGTCTATCTCCAGCAAAGTGGTGGGGGAAACGAAGGGTATAAAAGCGAGAGCGGCACTATGACAATGCATCAGTATTACTCGAACCTCCGGGGAGTCAACACCTCTGACACGCAAACACAAGAAGAAGAAGACGAACAATAGCAAGAAGAAGATAATGGCGTCACAAAATTTTCTACAATCGCTTGTTGATCAATTTAACAAACATTCTAAATCTACTATACTACCGACAAAAAAATGTTCAGAATTGAAGGAAGAGAAACATTATATTATTCACACTATTAAGAAAATGGAAACATCAATTGGAGACGCTATCAATTGTACATTAAGTGAAGCACCCTACACACCTGGTGATGAACCAAAATTTCAAGTATTTCTTCCCAAACGCTTTGTTCAACTGCTGCAGAATGAAGATTTACGACTGATTCACCCCGGCACACTCTACTTAGCATCTCACGGTCCTAGCGGAAGCAACTCTACTGAACTTACACTTCATGTTATGCCTACTAGCAACTAATCTGTAGTTTATATATATACTGTTGTACATGTGTGTAACTGATTATAAATAAATAAAAAATAAAAAAAATAAGAAAAAGGCAACATATCGATAGTGTTTTTGCACTATCGATATGTTGCTTTTTTAAAAACACGTTTGGGTGACCTTGACCTAGTTTTGAGGGTATATAAAGGCCGTGATTTTCTTGAGGATCTCATCAGTCTCCGACTACCTTTCGTGCTGTACGCATCTCTGTTGGCTCTCCAGTTATTACAAATAACAACATGTCTCTTAAGGTGAAGTGTGCATCATATGATACCACCACCATCACAACTTTTGAAGAACTCGACGATTTTACTAATGAATTGCGAGTATTACTTGCCGGTGGTTATCGTTTAAATATTGATGTTTACGCTAACAACATGAGGATGTTTCCTAAACAAAAATTCTGCAATGAAGAAGTATTTGTTTCCACACAACCTTCAACTACAACACCATCTACTCAAAGTAATGTTAAGTTTCAGAAATATTACTGATGTTGAATAATATTGAGTGGTTGCTGTGGCATCTATAAAAGGAACGCGTAACCTAAACAGAATCATCATTTGCTTCCCAACTGACGCAGCGAAAACAACTACCACTACCATGTTGTACAGAATGATGATTGAATTTAATGGAAAAATCTACGGAAAAGATTATCAAAGTGTAGAACAAATGACATCCGATCTTCAAGTATTGACTAAAGAAGGATTCCAACCAAAATTAATTCTAAAATTTCCAGAAGTACATCCACTATCCACTGAAGATCTCATTGCTATGGCTAAAGAAGAAAAAGAAAAATACAAACAAGATATAAAGAAAGAAAAAGAGGATGAAAACTCACTATCCTAAATAAATACATCTTACACTTGTAAGATGTTCTTTTTTAAAACTCCATTTGGATGACCTTGAGATTACCCCCACCACTTTTTCTAATCTATAAAACATGCTATCCTACACTATACACCTTCATTTCTTGGCTAAACTTAGAAGCGTCAACATGGAAAACAAGAAAGACGAGTACAAACCACGCTATTGTTGTGAACAAAAATGTACCGATATAGGAAGATGGATGGTAGACGGATTAGCTTGTAGAAAATGTGAATTCTTCGGATCCTGTTACTGCAAATGCAAGACAAAACAACTACCACCACCAGAATTGCGAACCTTTAAAATTTATAAATCAAGATACTTCCACACTTGCTGTCCCCAGAGATGTATCAAATTTCATCCAGAAAAAATTGTTAATTGCCGAGAGTGTAATGCATGTTATAAAGACGACTTTTGTACATGCATCATAAATGCATGCAAATACAGATCAGATTGGTCTTCTCATCCTATTGAAGCTTCAGATCTATAGCTGTAGTCACTGACTGCAGCTCTTTTTTAAAATTTCATTCGGTTGACCTTGAAATTGTCCCCACCAACATATATTCTACAGATCCTTCAATACATTTCTCATTCCGATTTCATTACTCTGACTGGCAACAACATGGGTGACAGGTTTATTTCTTTTGAACATTTAATTACCGAAAGAGATGAGATGGAAACTCTATTTCACAACTTACTCACACTTATGGATAAGTATCCTTTAAGATGGATCAAAATCAAAGTAAAATATGTGGATCCTACCAGAATATTTTCATCATCGTCATCTTCCAACAGTGCAGGGGAAGAAGAAGAAACAACTCATGGTATTAAAATTATTGAATTGGACAACGAGGAACAAGAAATGCAAACTCTGGTTAAAAGTAAACTTAATATTTGATTTAAAACAATTATTAGTGTTTCTAATTTATATTACAGCTAATGCTTATTTCTACACACCACCCATGACCTACCCAAATGGGGTTTTGCGGCAAAATACTCTGGCCGCCGGTTCGCATATGGGTATATCAACCTTCCCCCACCACTCTACCTTCCCCACTCCTCTACTTCCCCCTCCACCACCTTTGCCCACATATAAGTAACCCTCTGACCATCGCTCACCATTTGTTTGCTAACTTCCGAACAATGAGCTCCTCTCCTTTAACAACAAGTAAATGTACTTTTCTTATTCAATCACAAGAAGAATTACAAACTATTTTTCAAATTTTAAATGATCTAATAATCACTCCAAATAACACCATTACTATCACTGTGGAAGTTTCCTACAATTCTTCTGATTACGAAAACATGGAAAGCGAAGACGTCGAAGTTTTACAGCTGCCAGATAATAGTCTTCCATCTTCCAAAGCTGCAACACCCGACATAGCTAATAATGATGTTTAGTCGACTACAATTATTTTCTTTACCCCCCACCATTTTTACAGTAATATATAACCTGTCCCTATCTCTGTTTCTCATTTCATCGCCAACTTTCTCACCATCAACACCGCTCCCATTTTTACCTGCACACATTTAATACACGAAGATGATGGATGATTTTTCATTTACGTCACAATTGGAAGAGGATAAACTCAAACTCGAAATCAACAGACTACAATTAGAAATAAAGAATCAACAAGAAATGATTCAGCTTTTACGACTATTCAAATGCGTACTGTGGATAGTATGTTTTTATCTTCTCATCGCTATCACCTTTGGCGTCTACCACTCCATCACCAGTAAACAACACTTCAACACCTCCTCAAATAAAACCACTACTTTTCTTTAATTAAATAAATTTTTACCCACCTTCAATCTAACCCCTCGGGGCTCACCTTTTTTAAAAACCCCTCCGGATGACCTTGACCCACTTCCAAAACCCACCCATCACTGTCAAAAAAAACCCCAGCCGCTACTACCCCTACAACACTTACAACCGCTGACCTTGAACTGGACCAGGAGTAGGCAAACCCCACTACTGAGGATGTTTCCTAACTTTTTCATAAATTTTATTTTTAATTTTGACTTTCATGCAGATAAGATTATTCATCCAGGGTTTTATTTTCTTAAAATTTTGAAACTTATTTACCACAACTTCTACCTTGCTTTCTTGAATCAATTGCTGTAATTTAGTGTGAAATATGTCAAATGCTTTAGAAGGATCTTGCTGGCTATATACATCTGTCCAATCGGTAGTGTCAAGAAGTGACGAGAGCAGCGCGTGGTCCGTGCGATACACGGGGGGCGGCGGCGGAGGATCGGAGCGGTCAGCTGTGCCTGAGCGCCCATCCGCCGCCGCACACTCGCACACACGCACACTCACCACCACCATTGAGTGGTCGGTGACCTTGGCGTGCACCACTTCCGCCTCCACTATCGTCTTATCTTTATTGGCTACTTTTGCAAAAACATGATCTATGCACGAGAAAGTTTCATCTGTTATTCTAGTTGGGTCCTTAACCAAACATTCTAATCCACTTAAATTAAGACACATATTATATTTATCCACACTAAAATTACTTTCTAATAAATTGATATTCATATCTCCTATCAAGAAAACATTTTGTTTTAATTTAAAATTCTTATTTTCTGTTAAATAATTATTAAGTTCATTAATAAAAAAGTCTTTAGAAAAACTGTGTAATCTGTAAACAGCTACTATAGTAAATATCTGAAAATTAAATTTAAGTTCCAAAATCAAAATGTCTGCAGACTGAAAAATAATTGATTTACAGGAATGTACATTAAGAGATGATTTGAGAAATACTGCAATACCTCCAGCTCTGTGGTCCTCATTTGTTTTGATGTAACTTGAATAATAAGGAATATTATAAAAGCTGGACTCATTATTATTAATCCATATCTCTGACAGAATAATTATTTCAGGGGACAAATCTCTGCCACTGAGTTCTGCAATAAAATTGTCAAAGTTACACCTCAAACTACGTATATTTTGATGAACAATATTAAAATTATCCATCACTTCTTTCACACTAGGCCTACTATTTTCATGGTCTGTTGTTAATGGGAGAAAATGTGTTTAAAAATAATAATAGCGTTAGTCTTTTAGCCTGTATTAAACATTTGAAATTTTCATAGCATACGATTTTAAACTCCTTGAAACTATTTAAACTATAATCCATAAAGTATAAAATTACAGATCTCTAATCATAAAAACAAGTAAATAAAAGTGGAAAATCAAACTTAACCTAATAGACACCAAGAAAAAAAATTAATATCTTTTGCAATAGAAAATTAGATAAGATCAAAAGTACAAGGTTTTAAATTACAACATAGGTTAGGCTACTGCTACCATTGAAAAAGCATCTCACAATGTTGCAATATCATCCATCGAAGTAATCACCTTCACAGCATCGCCTTGGTTCTTCCTCATAAGAATGTTTCCACCTCGGATCCACAGATACGTGTAGGACTTGTCCTTCTTGGCTTGACGAGCTGCGTTGAGGAGTCTACGACGTCCGGGGGCCAGACTTTCGTTGACATACACTGGTTCTGCCGGCCGCGCTGTTATACCCAGGTCATGAGTGTTGAGATTTCTTTTGACTCTTCTTTTTTCTATAAGTCCTTCAGCATCTAGTCTTCTCACCATTTTAACGATTATTCCAGGTGTCTTATTGCCGTTAGAACGAAGTCTATGGCACGCGTCGATCATGTTATCCTCTATCGGATAATTCAATACTCTACCGACAGTCTTCACTAGGTTTATGACATTCTCACTTCTTTCCATAGGAATACCATGTATCTCTAGGGTATTGCGCCGTGAGTATTGCTCTGCTTCGTCTAACCTTGACTCCAGACCAGCCACCTGTTTACGGAGCGTCGCATTTTCAGTTTTCAGATCTTCTACAACTTTCATCCAAGTTGCTATCTCCTCACGTTGCTTGTTAAGAGTTCAGTTTATCGGTGATCGTCATACAGGTCAGTCGAAACCGACAAGGGACCGAAGAATAGCTTCTACATCATTTATTGCTGTAGAAGATACATCTGGAACTTGTACAGGGTTCTGAGGAGTTGGTGAAGTTGAATTTCTAGGAGGATTTTCCCTTGGATGAGTTGTTGATGATATTTCTTGAACTTGAACATTTTCTTGGTTGGTCTCCATTGTTATTGTAGTACAAATTAGAGTGGAGATGTTGTTAGCTCAAGAGCATAGAAGATAATGAAGTAGGAATTATTGTCGGGGCCCTTATATAGGGAATAGTGGGGGTAAAATAAAAAAACTTGTTGAACACAGTCGATAGGTGTAACAAGTTCAAAGTTATTGAAGTGTAACATAGAACGCAAAATGTCGTAAATAACACTATCATCAACATTAACCTGCGAAGTTGTCGAAGAGTATAATGGGTTAAAACTGTACTTCTTCCTAACTCTATTTAAATTAGTTTTACACTTTGAAATTGAAGGTTTAGAAGTACTTCGTAATATGTGTTGTGTTCGCAAAAGCTTTAATTTTAAACATTGTGCATTCATCATAACCGATGTGTTACATTCAGAAGTTAAAAGAAGACTGAGATATAAAATGAAGTGTAAAAGAAATTGAAACCAAACGCTGGAGTAGTAATTTTGTAGGTTAGAATTAACCTACAATATGAATGCTAAAAGTAACGAAGTCTATTCCATGGATAATTCTAACCTCAAACCTAGTTAATGAAGTAGTCATAACGTAAAACTAATGAGAGACGATGACTGAGCGCATGCAAGGCAATGAATGTTCGTGGCGCGATAAACTACCCACTTTTATAGAGGCAATAACTCCAGCCAGATGGCGAGCAAATGACTGGTTGACCGACTTTCACCTGAGTAGTAAGAGAAGTAGGGTTCTGTGTCCATCCCTACTCCTTCGGGTCAATGACCGACCGGAAAGGTCAATGACCCCCCCCCCGAAAAAATGGAGCCCCCCCCTTCCCCCACTTCTTCCCCCACTCCTCCGGGTCAATGGCCGGTCACCACCTTTCCCTACTCCTTCTAGGCCAATGACCGGTCACCACCGGTTGCTGACTCTATGTGGTGAAACCAGACTAAACATGGCAGCTGCAATGGATAATTCTAACCTCAAACCTGCTGCGCACGCAACGAGTTCTCCGGATCGGAATCAGTCTATGCTATGCGCATGCGCCTAGTCCTGTATTACTCACTTTAGCGCTACTGCACATGGATAATTCTAACCTCAAACCTTGGTTTTGTGTTGTTGCGCATGCGCCGCTCCCCACTCCTTTGCCTTCCTTTTACACTGCTGCGAACTGGACTGTATTGAACACTGTACTGGAGTGAAACAACTTCCCCCACTACTTGAAAACCCGAGGAGCGATAGGAGCTCGATCTTTGCGTCAGTCGCCAACAAATTTTCATAGCGAAAGGTTGTTGGTGATTCAGCAAGAGGTTTCAAATATATAGTAGGCCTATATATATTTTAACTTCTTCTACTACGTTGCGTTTTTTAATGCAATGTGGTATGTATGTGTGTGTTTAGTTTTAAGTTGTATTTAATTTAAGAAATAATTTGCGCATTGCGATGTTAGTTATAAGTTGGGTTTAGCATTAAGGTGTATTAATTTTAAGAGGTGTTTAGCATTAAGGTGTATTAATTTTAAGAATAATGATGGTATTTGGTTGTGTTGAATTATTTGGTTTTTTAATAATGATGTGTTGTTAGTTTTAAGTGTTGGTACTAATAATTAATGTTGTTTTGCCTTACAGCTAGATGTTAGGGGGTAGATTAATTGTAAATTCAGAAGTTCGGTTGAACTTCACTTAGAAGGGGTGGGACATCCGCAAATTGTAGGTAAGCGGACTAGGTTTTTGCATTTTGTTTAGGAATATAATGGGTGGGATTAGCTTGGGTGGGTGTTAGAGTTGCGTTTCTGCATTAGCTATTCCAGTTTCCCTTTAAATTAATGGTTACGGTAGACCCGGACAGGACCGTTACGGTAGACCCGGACGGTCCAGGGACCTCCCTTGCAGAACGTAACTAGTGGGTTGGGAGTGGGAACCGCTAGGCAAACAGGGTGGTGGGAACAGTATTACTGTTCCCATCACCTTGGTTTTTTATAAGTCTTGAGTGACCTTGACCTACTTTTGGAAAGGTCAATGACCCCCCCCCTCCCCCGGCGAACCCCCCCCCCCCCCGAAAAAATGGAGCCCCCCCCTTCCCCCACCACTCCTTCCCCCACCAGTCCTTCCCCCACCTCCCGGGCCAATGACCGGTCATGGCCGGCTGCTAACCCCTCTCATTTGCATACCGTTCTAAAAGACGCTTTGGCCGCGGCTAGTGTTTCATTCTGATTCCAGACGTTACGCTGTGAACTTGGAGTTATAACGATGTCTTCTGTGCCGACTACTACTTCTACTACTTCTACTACTTCTACTACTTCTACTAGTTCAACTTCAACTTCGACTTCTACGGCTGTTACTGCATTAAACAAAACTCTTCGCTTGAAAAACTCTCCGGATTGGTATAAGAAGCAGCTTTCATCTCAACCTTCAACTTCTGGAGCTATTCTTCCGCCAACCAACTCTTCTATACTTCATAGTATTTTTTTCACCGCCTTCGCCTTCGACTTCGCTCCAAACGACTCTGCACTGCTATCAACTATCATGCCGCCACCGAAGAAGCCAGCTCCCCATCCTAAGACTCCTTCATTTGAAACTATCCTTCATCGCCTTAGTACACCCATCATCCCACTATCACCATTGCCTCCTACCCCACCACTTACTTTACCTGAAGACCATACTTATCATAAAACTGAATCCTCTAAACCTGCTCCTAAACCCACCCCTAAACCTGCCCCTAAACCCGCTCCTAAACCTGCTCCTTCAGAGCAATTTCAATCATTACAAGAAGAGCGTCGTAGGGCATTTAGCCGTCCCACTACTTGCCCTGAAATGCTTACTAGGGGAATTAAGAAAGGATCAGCTTGTGGGAGGAAATGTGTTAAAAACGAAAGTTTTTGCCGTGTACATGTCGTGAAACATCTTTCTGGACCACAACTGACAGAAACCCCCACCGTTGAAGACGATCCTGAAATAATATCCGTCAGAGGAGAGAGGCTTAAGAAAGGTTTGAAATATTTTTTTCTAAGTGTTGTTGACCACCAACACATTTTGGCAAAATGTAACGGCTTAAAATATAAAATTAGAGTTTGTGAGAGTTTGTGTAAAGAGAAGAGATTTAACAATTTAGATTCTCAAGACTTTCTCCTCAGGGATAAAAAGGATCGTATTACAAGGTGGGGGCGTAAACAGTAAATTCACTTAGTTTTTTTCAAATTGTTGCTTAAAAAAATAATGGGGGAGAAACACATTGCGTTATAGCGTTGTGTTTCTCCCCCATTATTTTTTAACACTCTAAGTCTCGAGACCTACTTTTATGTGAGTAGTAGGTAAAGGAGGGTTCTGTGTCTGTCCCCACTCCTTCGGGTCAATGACCGGACAGAAAAGGTCAATGACCCCCCCCTTCCCCACTCTCCTTCCCCCACTACTCCTTCCCCTACCACTCTTCCGGGTGAATGGCCGGTCATGACCGGTTGTCTACCCACATCTAACTGTTACACTCGCTACTCCAGAGTCTTCATTCTACTCCTAGAGGCACCGCTGCAACAACGTCGCTATGACTTCTCTATTTGAATTATGCTTGCAAGATATAATTGCAAATAGAGACTTGTTGGACTTTGCATTAAATAATGCAAACTTTCCACCAACATTGAGAGAAGTGGTGTGTTCCTTTTATAAAGAAAACTTTGGATACATTCACTATTTTTGGTGGAAATTCCATGATGGAACAAAAATGTGTAGCGAATGCGGTTTGGCTGCAACAGGAGATCAATTTGCAATCTTTTTAGATGAAGGTGGATCCTACGATGGAATGTGTTACTTTGCATACAAGTTCTACCTTCCAAAGGAAAAATGCGATATTTGCGCATGTTTCCTATACAAGTGGGTAAACACCGAAGTCCCTGTGTGAGTTTAGCTCCATAGGGACAAACGGCCCTTTTCAGGGCCACCTAAGACTTGAATTTAGGCATGTAAGCTACTTAGCTTACATGCGACTTAGCAGAAATAAGTTCTGCTACGCGGCTAGTTTGATCCGTGTAGTAGTAAGTAAAGGAGGGTTCTGTGTCCGTCCCCACTCCTTAGGGTCAATGACCGGACCCGAAAGGTCAATGACCCCCCCCCGAAAAAATGGAGCCCCCCCCCCGAAAAATGGAGCCCACCCCCCCTTCTTCCCCCACTACTTTCCCCACTCCTTCCCCCACCTCCCGGTCCAATGACCGGTCATGACCGGCTGCTAACCCCTCTCATCTGCATACCGTTATAAAAGCCGAGCCGGCTACGGCTAGTGTTTCATTCTGATTTCTTCCACCGCTCTTGTTGCTTCGTTTCTGCCAGTCTTAATATCTTTATTTTTAAAATGCTTCCTAACCTTAATGAAAACTTTAATCCTTCTGAAAATGCTGATGTTTTTCAACCACCTGAAGATGATGTAGTAGATGATTTCCAACAACATGAAGAAGATGTGATAGAAGATATGGATAGTAGCAGTGAAGATGAAATTGAAGATGACAGTGAAGATGAAATTGAAATTAATGAACAATTTAAAGTACTTTTTATAGAACCACAATTTCCTTTTGATATAATTGAAAGATTTATTTTTGAAGCACACAGATGCCTAAATTTAGGATTTAATATTATCATCGGTTCACCTATTGTGTACAATAACAGTAACTTCTTCCTTGTAACACCAAATCATAGAGAACAAATTTTGACTTGGCAGGATGATGTAATGAGATCATATGAACTTAACATTGGTGTTGGTTACTTTGTTGCAAGAGTGGCTTAATAATCACATTACCCTTCCCCCACCTCCACCCTATCCCTTCCCAATCCTTATTCCTTCCCCCTCCCCATATTTAAAATTTATAAAAGCTATGAACCTCCAGGTTTTTAGTCTGTACTCGCACTTTGTGCCGTCAAGTACATCTCTTGTAGTTTTTTCTCCTCCATTTAAAATATTATTTGTTTGAAAAAATGCCTCCTAATGTGAATTACCATTTTAATTCTTCCGAAATTTCCGATGTTTTTCTACAACCTGAAGACATTTTAAATAATGATAGTGAGAGTGAGAGTCATCACTAAATAACTTCTTGATTAGCATTATACGTGCTGGTACTGATATTCAGGTTGAAATAATAAAACGTCTTCCAACACTACTCAATATATTTACACTTATACTGTAATTGTTTACAAGACGGTAATTAGAGTCTCTGATTGGGCCTGATGATGAACGGTGTGACTGGTCGAAATCGATCGCCATTCTAAGATCTTTTATATATATATTTACCGTCTTGTAAACAATTACAGTATAAGTGTAAATATATTGAGTAGTGTTGGAAGACGTTTTATTATTTCAACCTGAAGAGTGAGAGTGAAGACGATGATGATTATAGTGTTGAACTTAGTGAAGAACGTAAAGTTATAGCAATTGATCCACAATTTCCATTTGATACAATAGAAAAGTTTATGATTGAAGCTAATAAATGGTTAAATTTAGGATGTTATATACGAATTGACTCTTTTATATTGTATGGTGATAGTCATTCTTTCCTTGTCACACCAAATGACAGAGACCGCATGTTGCAGTGGGCACAATCTATGATGGAGTGCTATGAACAAGGTGTGGACACTGGTGGCTATTTTCTTGCACAAGTAGTGTAATAACAAAATTACCTTCCCCCACCCTACACCCTATCCCTTCCCAATCCTTATTCCTTCCCCCTCCCCATTTTTAAAATTCATAAAAAGGCGGGCTATGAATCTCCAAGTTTCTAATCTGTACCCACACCTTGTGGCATCAAGATGCTTACCAGACTTGATGGTTTCATAGCTGATGATATTAATATATGGAGTTTGATAACAAATTTACGCATAAAAATTGAAGAAAAAATTATGGCAAACAATGGGCTAGGAGTTATTGTTTTTGTTTCATTACTAGGACATGTTGAAATTTTGTATCGTATAAATGTAACAATTAACAATATTAATGAACTATTTCCTTGGACAATATTTATTTGCAATAAGGTTGAAGAGCAGAAAATTATAGTAGATGTGGTAGCAATGAAATATAACCTAGATAGAGAAGAATAGATACAAACCCCCCTCCCATTCCTTTGTTTTGCAAAATAGTGGGGGTAGGAGTACATATAAGACTAAGTAAGCGATACATAGTTTGTTATTTGAAGTAAAAGAAAAAGTAAATAAACATGTTGTCTAAAGATACTCCATTTATTAATTATTTTGAAGTTAAAGACGTTTTTGAAAGCACAAATGAAATACAGGAAGAAAATATAGAGGAAAATTATGACGAAACTAATAACGATTCTACGATGGAAGAGGAAGAAATGGTACAGATTGAACAAGAACTATTTGAAGAAATGATAAACGATAGTGATGAAGACATAATTAAGGAAGCTATTGAAATATTTATATTGGATTCGTCGTTGGAATCACCAATATCACCTTTACTGTCTTCTGAATCTGAATCTGAATTGGACTAAGGTACCCCCACCATTTTGAAGAAGTAGTGGGAGAAAAATATCCCCACCACAAGTTAAAAGTTGGTGTGGGAATGTTTATAAATGTGTTAAATATTTGTGCAGGAGATCAGTCTTAGGGAGACTAGTGACTGAAGATGTTTCGTAAAATACCTTTTGATCCTTCATACTACAATATGTTTGATATACATCGTTTTCCAGACATTGAGGAGAAATTGTACAGAAAATTTTGTTCTCTACTCGATAAACCGCAAAAACTACCACCAAATACTTTTACCTACAAGCTACCCATCATGGACAAGGACGATGTAAGCAAAATACCATTAGTTCATGTAAAATTTTTGGAAGAAAAAATTCTTGTTTGTGTGAGAGAAGTATTTCATAATGATTATTCAAAAAGATTGGCTTTCGACTTTATTCAAGAACATGCAGGATCTGAAAGAGAACAGTATCCAGAACCATATTACAAATATCTTTTTGAGAATGGAGCGAGTGTAACAGTAGAAGTAACCATTACATTAGTATAACTCTCCCCACCACTGGCGTCTCCCAACCACTGGCTTAAATTTGGTGGGGGAATGTGGATAAATGTGTTGATTATTTGTGTAGAAGCTCATTCTTCGAGAAATCGTTGATCAAAATGTTTCATCATGTACCTTGTGTTCCGACTTCTTCCTACAGGGAAAAACAAAGATTAAAAAGATTAGAAAAGGAAAGACAAGACCGAGAAGAAATTAAGATAGAATTCAATCGACTACAATTTCAAATACCTGGAATTGAACTTGGAGCACCAAGATTGAAAACCCTCCAATGGGCTGGAAGTTATATCAAATTTTTGAAAGTACAAGTTGAAGCAAGAGATCTAAAATTGAAAAGATTAGAAATGGAAAATCGAGAATTGAAGAAATTAATATCACATATGTCTGGTAATACAACAGTTCAAGAAGGTGAAGAAGAAGGAAAAGAAATTTTAGGAATCTAAATTATCAGCACCATTTTAGAGAATGGGGAATAGATCACTTTGTGGTAATGTAATAACATGCCGCTTAGTGATCTATTCCCAGTTCTCGCTTAATATCCGATGACCTTGACCTATATAAAAGTAGTGGGGGTAAGAGCATATAAGGAGATAGTTATGGATATAACTTTCAGTACGAGTCTAACACTATGGACAGCTTGTTAGTTTTATGTTTACAACAAATTATTAATAATGGGTTTCTTTACCATAGTATAATAAGATCAAATAAATGTAAAATACCTCAACCGATTCGTGAAATGCTCATCAAATTTAAGAAGGACAATTGTGGATTTGGTATTTATCTTGCTTTTATTTTTGAAGATGGAACAAAAATGTGTCATGATTGTGGAAAAGCATCTGTTTCAGATTTTGAACAATTTGAAGAAGATGGAGGTAAATTAGTTCACCTTGTAAAAGGCCAAGTGATGAAATTTGAAACAGTTAAGAAAAAATGTAAAATTTGTGCACAAAATTTGTTTGAATTTATTAAGTATAGTGCATTGAAATCATAATACCCCTTCCACATATGAAGAAGGTGGGGGGAAAAGAGTGGGGATTATAAAGTGGTGGGAGAACTTGTATAAATGTAGGTTGTTTGAAAAGACTTTTAATATTGTTGCAGCGTTTGTTGAAACAACATGCAGTTTGAAGTTTGCCATTTTAAAATGAAATATGAAGAATGGAGCTCTGTTGCAGAATTTGTCAAGTCCAAAGAAGAAAATCAAAAATTGATAAATGTACATTGCTATATTCACAATCAAGAAAGTCATGACAGGGTGATGGAATATTTGAACACACCTAACGTAACATCAGAAAGCTCTGCATTTATAAAATATTTAAAAGAAGAAGATTTGGATGTTACCCTAGAAGTTTGGTATCTAATTTAAATTATAAAAAGAAGAAAACTATTGTGGTGGGGGAAATGTAGAAATTAGTGGTGGGGGAAATGTGATAAAACCGGCAAAATTGTAGAACAGAATTCACTCTGTACAACGACAGACAATGATGGAGCATCCTTCCACAACACCTGTATTGGCATCTTCGGATTGGCATCAAAATCAGCAGCCTAGTACTTCAAGTTCAATTTGGTATGAAAATCAGCAACCGGCCACTTCAAGTATAAATTGTTATGGAAATCAGCAAACTACTACTTCAACACAAAATTTCTATGAAAATGAACAGCCGACAACATCAACTAATTTTTGTACATCAGTATTTAAAGTATCAAAGCCCCATTCGGATTGTAAAAAGTCAATATTCAGTTCTTATCAGTTCGTGGATGGGGAAGGACGTGCGTCCGAGTGTCTTATCGTAGTGTGCGTCTGGCCTGCCTGCCCATGTCTAATCCTGTGTAGTGACACTTATTTTCATGTAGGCCTATTACGACCACTGTGCTGGAAAAGGTGGATTTTGTCACGTGTGTATTTTGGTATTTTGTGTTTCATATTTCTTTCGTCTGAACCGGCCATTAATTACGAGGAAGTTGTTACGGATTTTTTAAACAAACATTTTTCTACACGATTTTTTTTCAATTATTCGTCATAATTATGAACTGTGCAAAGTGTAACAAAGATACGACTAATGCGAAAAATGTCGCCAAATGTGCAGAGTGTAAATTATACTATCATGTAACATGTTGCCGCATTCGGTCCTTGGCCAAACTGACGTCAATGTCGGCACAGGCGTTGTCGGCCTGGAAATGCGACGAGTGTGCAAACGAAACATCATCAGTGGCAAGCCATAAATCGGACTCTGACGATCCTAAAATTTACGAGATGCTTCTCAACATCCAGAAAGATATTGCTGCATCGCAGGAATCAAACAAGGAAGGTTTTGAAAAATTAAGTCAAACTCTAACTGATGTTCAAATATCTGTTGAAGATATGAAGAGTAAAATTTCTACAATTGAAACAGTTAACATCGAGTTGAAGTCCGAATGCCGTGAGCTCCGTGCCGAAAATAATATTCTGAGAAACAGAGTTTGTGATCTCGAGTTACATGTGGAGGACCTTCAACAATATTCTAGGAATCGTAATGTGGAGGTGAGGGGTGTACCTGTGACGCTGAACGAAAATGTATACACCATACTGGAAACAGTAGCCAACGCTCTTGGTTTGGTATATGACCGCAGCAGTATATCTATCGCTCACCGACTTCCAGCACAGCAGCAGAGAATCCCTTCTATCGTTGTCCAGTTTGTAAGTCGCACAACCCGTGCTGAATGGCTTTCGGCCGCCAAAACAAAAAGGTTAAAAACTACAGACTTAGCTCCCTCGCTGCGCCCAGGCCCGGTATTCATTGTTGAACATTTGACTCCAAACAACAAGCGACTGCTTTTTCACGCCCGATCATGTGTTAAGGAGGGCCGCCTTGCTTTTGCCTGGTCAAAAGACGGAAAGATTTTTGTAAGGAAGACACCAAGCTCAGCTGTTAAACGCGTATGGAGCCCTGACGAGGTAGATGACATCGCGGGGACTGGTGGAGTCGGCGGTGGCGGCAGCGGCAGCGGTGCGGCGGCGGCGAAGGGAACGAACACACCACCAGCGCAGTCGAAGTAGGCTTAAGTGAAGTCAGTCTGAACCGTCTTAGTCTAATTCTATGTATGTATTCAATTATTAATTTTGTTAATCACGTTCAACATTAGTCTTATAAACAAATTAATTTTTTTTGTAGTAAAAATTTCTGAATAATTAGTGAGAAGGCCTAATACTTTTTTTACTGGTTAGTTTTGTATAACGTTGTGTATTCATCTATAATTTTATCTTGCAACAAATATAAGATAGCAGTATTTAGATAGTAATGCCTATCAAATCTCTGTTGACACTGACATAATGGCTACTGATGATAACGTGTAGGATTGCAATTAGCTCTATTTTCTTTTATTTGTAAGGTGTAATCAAACTCGAATGTGTATTTTCTTTTTTTAGTACATTCTGAAACAAGTTGCTGACTATATTTTGTTTAGGTTTAATTTTACAAGTAACACAATAGGAGGTTTAAGTATAATTTTTCTTATACATTTTATATTAGCGATTACCAATTTACAACTAATAAAGGGGGTTTATTTCTTGCAAATTACATTTGAACTAACAGGTTGACGGGTTTTGATTTTCAGCTAGCATAGTAAAATTAGATTAAATTAACTATTGATGAATATATCTTTTTTAAGTAGTCAATTTTATACAGTATAAATTCAAGATAGTTAAGTTGAAAATCTTTTTTATAGTCTTTTATACTTTTTGGTCTTAACCGTCTCACGACGCAAGATTAATTTGGTCTTGATATTAAAAAAACCGCTAGGTAAATTGTAATTAATTAATGTCGGACAATTTTAATTGCCAAGTTAGTTCAATAGATTAAGTATTTTTAAAATACGACCTATAGGCCTATGCTATGCGATTGAATACGTGTAGATAATCTTTTAGGGATATATCTTATCTTTTCCATAATTGAGGGGTTTCAGGCGGGCACAGGAATGCGATGGACATCGACGTGACTGATGAGATAGCTGATAGTACAACAGTCGATTCATTTGTGTATGAGGAGGTTGGGGATTTCAATTTTTTTACTGAGCACAATGTTAACGCAAATAATTATATTAATATTCTTAGTTTAAACATTCGTAGTTGTAATAAACATTTTGATGAGCTTATGCTAACGCTTAACTTGTATAAAAATAAATTCGATATAATTATTCTAACAGAAACCTGGATGGATGAGAGCAGTGCGTGTGTCAGTATGGATGGGTATGATATGTTTGTGAATAAAGTATGTAAAAATCAGAATGACGGCGTGATTGCGTTTGTAAGTAAGAGTATTGCGGCGTGTTGTGAGGAAATCTGTTTGCAAGGTGCCACATGTCTGCGGGTAGATATGATGTTTGGTGGTGAGCGGGTGTCACTGTTGGCTATCTACAGAAGTCCATCGGGTGACCTAGGGAGGTTCATCGACGACCTTGAGTCTTATCTTGAGGTCGGGTGCGGGGCTGGGGCGTACTGGCTGGTCGGCGACGTCAATTGCTGTATTTTACCGGAATCTAGGGACTATTTTCTATCACAGAGATATCTTGACGTTTTCTACGGCGCGGGATTTGTAAGTTGTATAAATGTTCCAACTAGAGTCACCGATTATAGCAAAAGTTGTATTGATCATATCTTTACTAACATTAAAAATATTAATTCGGTGAAATCTGCAATAATTAAGTCAGAGATGACTGATCATTATTTTACTGTTGCGCAATTTCAAACTCGCTCAGATAATAATTTTAGGAAAGTTAATTTTACGAATGAAATATCTCGTCTTGATTTAGAATTAGCTGCACATTTAGTCTCAAGTTCGGATTTTTCGCAGGTCTTAAATTCCAATGATGTTAATCTAGGTTGTACTCTTTTCATTGAACAATTGCAAAATATACTGTCTTCGTCAACTAAATATTCAACTATATCATCAAAAAATGTACGTGTAAAACCCTGGATGACTCCAGGTCTTTTGCGTTCTGTTCGGACAAGGGACGGGTTAGGTAAGCGACTAAAAAGGCAGCCTTTTAACGTAGCTCTCAAACTTCACTATAAAAATTATCGAAATACCTTGACAAAAGCAATTAGATCCGCAAAAGAAATATATTATCGAAACAAAATTAATGAATCAAGGAATAATAATAGACAATTGTGGAAAAATATTGCTGATGCGATGGGGATTAAAAAAAGTAAAGACAAGTTTCCAATTGAGTATTTTTTAAGGGATAAGGATAGCGTTCAGAAAGATGACGTTGAGCAAGCTGCAAACAGTTTCAATGAGTATTACGTCGGTGTCGGAGCCGGCCTCGCCGGTGCTGTCCCCCCCGTGTCCGAGCTCGTTGTGGATGACGAGGATCACCGGATTGCTGCCGATTTCCGGCTTGTGCCTATCACAGAGAATGAGCTGTTCCGCATTGTTAATGGTCTCAAAGGAGGATCGGCACCTGGTATCGACAATATTCCGGCAATTTTTATTAAAAATTGTCTCCATTATCTTAAAGATCCTCTTCTTCACATTATTAACACTAGCATTGTCGAGGGGTATCTTTCCAGAATCTTTAAAGGTAGGCAAGGTTATTCCGATATAAAAGTGGTCCTAAAGACCAGTTTGTCAGTTTTAGACCAATCACCCTGGCCAGTGTCATTTCTAAGCTAATAGAAAAAAAGTGTAAGAAATCAATTAGAAAGTCATTTGAACTTGCACAATATACTTTTTAGTAACCAGTTTGGATTTAGAAAAGATAAAAATTAAAATGACGCCCTTTTTCTTCTGACTAAAAATATTCACACTGCAATTGAGCGAGATAAAAAACCGTTGTTGATTTTTATTGATTTGGCGAAGGCCTTCGATACTGTTGACAGAGGCATTTTATTAAAAAAACTTGATTTAATTGGGGTCAGGGGCTCTGCTCAAAATTGGTTTAAATCCTATCTCAGCGATCGTCAGCAAGTAGTTTCAATTAATGGACAATGCAGCTCTCCGAAAGCAATTGATTTCGGGGTTTTGCAAGGTTCGACTCTTGGTCCTCTCCTTTTTTTGATTTTTGTTAACAACCTGGGAAAAATTAATTTACTGGGGGGTAATATTTTTCTTTATGCGGACGATACGGCTCTTCTCTTTGAGGGCGACAGCTGGGATGAGGCTTTCCGGCGTGCGGAGGGGGGCCTGCTCACCGTCAAGCGTTGGTTTGACCAAAGTAGGCTCACAGTAAATCTTTCCAAAACAAAATGTCTGCCAATCTCTATCAGAGCGGACTGTGATCCAGTGAACGCCGAACTGCGCTTGCATTCATGTGGTGGTATGCAAGGTTGTGCGAGTGTGAAGTGTGAATGTGTTGAGATTGTTTCAGAGTATAAGTATTTAGGAGTATTTTTTGACAATCGTTTGAAATGGAACTCTCACATTAACTATTTAAATAATAAACTAAGAAAATTTATTTATATTTTTTCGTCACTTAGTAAATATTTTTCGCCAGACCTAATGAAAACTATCTATTATGCTTATATTCAATCTTTATTGCAATATGGGAACCTTGCCTGGGGTGGCTGCTATCAAAGCATCATTTCCCCTCTAGAAATTACTCAAAATTCTATTATTAAAGCTGCTCTTAAAAAAAATCGTCGTTTTTCCACCGAACTTCTTTTTGATGAATTTAAGGTTCTTAATATAGCACAACTTTACCTTAGAACTATTGTGTCTTACATTTTCAAAAACAGAAATAATATTTTTGACGATATAAAGCACCCTTATTTAACAAGAACGGCAGCTAATGTCGGAATTGTCACTCCTAGATTAATTACAACCATCACGTCAACATCTTCTCATTATATTATTAATTTTGTTTTTTCAAAACTTCCCCCATTTCTAAAAAATCCGCCTCACTGCAGTTTATACACATTCAAAAAGCTTATAAATAAGTGGTTAATTGATACCGGTAGGAACGAAGTGAGGAAGTTTTTTTCTTCTCAATATAGATAATAATTAATTAATTGTAAGATTCGGTTGTGTGTTTGTGTCGTGTGTCTGTGTGTGCGTGCGGGGTGCGTGAGCGGGTGAGGGAATGGAGAAAAATGAGAGAGTGAGAGACAGAAATTGTGTGAATGTGTGTGTGTCTGGTTCCGGTATGAATGGTTTCAGGTTTTTCTGTTGATTTTATAATTTTACGTAAGAATTTAATTTCCCCTTCTCTATGCAAACGACTGTTGTGCTTTTTACTTTTAATTTTTTGTATGTTAGATATAAGTCGTTCTTTACATAAATGAAATAGGTTAGATATATTGTTTAGTTAAGAGCTATGTTTATTTTATCTATTAAGTTTTTTATGTACAGCTGATAAGGACTCGTTCCCCACCCACAGGCGGATGCCCATGTGGGGGACATTTCATGTTTTATATGTATATATTGTAAAAATTTTGTATTTGTATTTTTGAAATAAACCTTTTCATTCATTCATTCATTCATTCATTCATTTATTCATTCATTCAATATCAGCTCAATCAGCAAGAATCAGGAAAAACACACACATGAGAGAAAGATGCAAGAAAGAAAGGATAGAATTTACAAAGTTACAGTTAACAGTTCCCTCTATTAAAGTGGGATGTAGCAGAATAAAAACTTTGGAAGCAACCAACGCATATTTATTCGAATTGTTGTACAAAATTGAAAAGTTGAAGAAGAATGAACATCATAAAAAGTAAACACTCATTCTCCCCAAGAAAAACAAAAAAAATAATAAAATATCAAAATCCAAAAAAAGTAGATGTAGAATAGAGAGCGAGGAATAGATCACTTTGTGGTAATGGACTAACATGCCACTTAGTGCTCTATTCCTCGTTCTCGCGTTATATTGGATGACCTTGACCTACATTAGTAGGGTGGGGGGAAATTGAAAATGGTAGGGGAAATTCAAAGTGTTGGGGGAAAGTGTATAAAGGACGAGCCTACTATAGACGAATCACTCTGAAAGCAAACTTGTCACGAGTATGGACTTGACCACAAACAAAGAAGATAGAAAAAAAATATCGGGAAATGGCTAAAGTAAGAGAATCAAGAATAAGGTTGAGATTTTACAAACTACAGAGATTGATTCCTGGTGTTAGGTTAGGAGAAATAGATCAAGAACAGTGGACTTGGCAGCTGATTATATCAGTTACTTACATTCGGAATTAATGGTAAAGGAAGCAAGAATAGAAGAACTGGAGCACAAGATAAAACAATATATTGAAACATCGAACAGTGAACCTATAAATTTTGTAATAAAAGAAGAAGATGTAAAAGACTTAAACAAAAGAAAATGAGCTTGGACTTTGGTTATTGATTGGACACTTCTTAGAGAATAGGGAATAGATCACTTTGTAGTAATGAATTATCATGCTGCTTAGTGATCTATTCCCAGTTCTCGCTTAATAAAAATGACCTTGACATACTTACCAAAATATCATATAAGCCGGATTAAAAGCAGTTATTCCTCATTTACTTGAAATGGCTCCTGTGGACAACACTGATTATCCGAGGAAACCTCTTATTGAAATATTGTATAAAATTCAACTAGAGGATTTAAATATGGAAGAAGATGAAAATAACAGCGAAACATCAGAAGTAGAAACTATAAATGATATGGATGTGGATGTAACAACATCAGAAGAAGAAAATGCCAATGATGTGGAGAATGAAAATTTGGATATGGATGTAGTAATATCAGAGTCTTCGTCATCATTTGAATATGAAGAAATACATATTGAAACTCCAATTCATATAGAGAATACTAACTAAGAATCTGTTTGTAGAAGATTAATATTTTGTTCAAGACGTTTGTTTTCTTCTGAAAGTGAAGAAGAAGAAGATGAAATAGTAGTGGGGGAACTATTATAAAAGAAGGAAAGGGAGAGCTCATTTCATTTCTTGGCGAAATTTTGAAGAGTGAACACCACCAAACATGTATCATTGCAGTAGTGTAAAAGTGGGGCTGCTGGGCCATGACGTCATCACGATGACGTCAGCAGTGATGACGTCATCAATGACGTCACGAATGACGTCACTAATGATGTCATATGACGTCACATGACGTCACATAAATGACGTCATGGTGACGTCACTACCGCTGACGTCATCATGATGACGTCACTGACGTTAATTAGGTCAAGGTCACGCAAGAATACAAAAAAATTTTTTTTTGCACTTTTGCGAATCCTCAAATTTTGCTGAGAAATTGAAATTTCTCGAGGAATCACAAAAGTGCAAAAAAACATTTTTTTTATTCCCTAGCGATCAGACTCTCGACCTAATATATCCGTCAGGGGTCATTGACCCGTCCCAGCAGCCCCACTTGAAAAAAAAATTTTTTATTTGACTTACCCACCGAGAGACTGAGAGCCGAAGAATAATTTCTTCAAACACCCGACAGTGCGACAAACGACAAGCGATCCGAACAGCACCGCGTCCGAAGACGTACTGACTTGGGCGCAGGCGGTTCCCCAGGTACCCGGCTCAGTGGTGGGGATAAGGAGGTGGTGGGGGTAAAGTGGTCAGAAGGAAGAAAAATTAAAATTTTTGCAACAACTCATCCGAGCCTGTCCGTTACCGTAACTCGGATTGGAAATATTTCCTGAGAAATATTTATTTTTATTCTTTCTCAGGTGATCTTGGAACTTGTTAAATTTCAATCAAACCAAAAGTGAAAAAAAAAATTTTTTTTTGTTATTTGAAACTTTGCCGAAAAATTAAGAAATGTTTGATATTTTGCTAAATATTTAAATTTAAACTCAATATAAGTAAATTGAGTGCAAAAAGTGAGATGTGCACACCACAAGAGTTAAACAGCAACTGAGCAAGTCTCTCCGTGTATCTGAGGTACTCGGCAGGGTGGTGGGGATAAGGAGATGGTGGGGAATAAGGAGTGGTCAGATGAAATGAAAAAAAAAAATTTTTTGCAAACTATACAACTGAGTTTGTTTTTTCAGCAATAGGCATAAGAAAAAAAATATTTTTTATCCACATTGCTCAACGTGTTCAAACGTGTTCAAGGTCAACCATTTGAAGTTTTAAAAAAAAATTATTTTTTTTATTTTATTTACAAAAATCCTTCTTCATCCCCATATGTGCTGTCCGGACTTGTGCTTGATGTTGTCGAAGAATTTTCTTCACAGCAACATGTTCCTTGTGTATTTTGGACTACCCCTTCTGCTTCATCCATACTGTCGTCGATGAGTGGACAGTCGTATTCCAAGTTCATTTTTATTATCATCCCTGGATTTTGAAGAAGCCGCATGTGCAATTTTTCATAGATTTATTTTAGGTATTGAAGGCTGTCAACAAGTAATTCCCACTTCATTGTGTGTAGTGTAACCTTTAGCGTAGCTGAGTTGGAAATGAAGCCAGACTTGCATGTAGGATTGGTCTTTTGGAATTGTGGTGGTGGTGGGGGTAATTGATACAACCAGACAGGTTGAAACATGTTCAAGGTCAACCATTTGGAGTTTTAAAAAAGAAAATTTTATTTACAGAGTAGTGTTGAAAACTGGCAATTTGGCTGCTTTATCTGTACACTCGATGCATCTTAGGCAGTATACAACTGCGTATACCAAGTAGAAGAAGATTGCAATTAATAAGGCCAAGATTATGAAGAGATCTAATTTTAAAATTTTCTGAATTAGCATATGGTCCTTCCTGATCCGTCTTTCTTCCATCCTTCTTTCCATCATCTCCACTAGATCCACATGCTGGCATCTCCTCCTCCCCAGGCTTTCCGCTTCATCGGCCTCATATATCGGTGGTAGAACATCCATGTTTGCAGCTCAAAAGATGAAGATGTAATGAAACGCATTGGTGCTGCATCTCAGGTCTCCAAGAGGAAAAGTGGTAGGGGAAAACCTGAACATGTTAGAACATGTTCAAGGTCATCCAATTTGTGTTTTAAAAAAATTTTTTATTTTGTTTTTATTTTATCATTCCTTTATTACAATACAAAAATATGCATATTGAAGTACAATGAGGATACAAAATATAAATATTAGTCAGGAGAAATATTCCAAGTTTGGACTGGCTTGAGTCTCCATGGATGATCTGGAGGAGTAGGCAGAAGAAGTTGATGATGGTGACCTAGGCGGCTCGTCATCCCTGGGGACATGAGGGCATTTTGTGTTGCAAGCGAAAATTTGCATGTTCAATCGGTATCCCTGTTCGATTAGTGATTTAAATTCTTGAACAATTTCGTTTAATTCTTGCAGATTTCTTACAAATACTTCTTCATAATTTGCACATTTTACAGTCAGAGCCATCTTGATGTTTTCCGTATGATGTCCAAAGGCGGAATGAATATTAGCATGGTCGTTTGAAGGTAGTATGAAATAGTGGTGGGGGGAAGTTGTTTACACGCTGTCTGATGAGAGGTGGTTAAATTTTTGCCAACTAAACATATTGATTGAACAAATGGCGCAAAGTTCTTTAGGTGTATGGTAACTTAAAACTGGAGGCACATGACCATATTGTAAACATCCATCATCTTGTAGGAATTGTGCCGGGTTGGATACAGCGGCCCTTCCACAACTTCGACAAAATTTTGTACCATCACCAAACTTGTACCAACCAAAAGTGTTGTAACCTCTGTTGTCTAGCTTGTACTGTTTGATAAAAATTTTAATTTGTTGAGGAGCGTTGGATCGTAAATTATGGCTAAATAGCTGTTGATCTTCAATAATTTTTCTTACACAAAGCTCAAATAGGGTGCTCATCGTTTGACAGTTGCAATCAAACTGAACTTCTTTACAGTCTGTATGCTGGTAACCTGAAATGGTGGGGGAAAACACACACACACACACACACACACACACACACACATATTGCTGTGTGAAAAAAATTTATGTTTAATTTGTGCAAAGGTCAAAGGTCAAGGTCACCCCAGAGCTTTAAAAAAAGGCAACATATCAATATGTGAAAATTTTTTTTTTGTTTCACATATTGATATGTTGCCTTTTTTGTGTTTTTTTTTTGGTTTTTTTTATCTTTATTTAAAACAGTACAAACAAGATTACATGACAAAAATATATATAGTTAAAAAATACAAACAGATACAAGAAGAAAAAAATTATTTTTTTTAACACTGCTGCTTGTCTGCGATGTGGATGGTAAGCTCGGTGGAGTTGCTGCCGCTGCATTCGTAAGACACCAAGTAGAGACATCCTGGTTGTATGGAGCGGAGATCTTCGTTTTGGAGTAGGTGTACAAATCTTTTGGGCAGGTAAATTTGGAATTTCGGCTCATCTCCCGGAGTGTATGGGGCTTCGCTCAAGCTGCAGCAGATTGCCTCGCCGACTGTAGTTTCCATCTTCTTCATGGTATGTATAATATAATGTTTTTCATCCTTCAGCTCTGAACATTTTTTTACCGGCAAAATTGTAGACTTGGAGTGGGTGTTGAACTGTTCCACCAAAGTCTGCAGAAACTGGTTGGATGCCATGGTTGTTCTAGAGGTCCTCGCTGTCTTGTTGCTCTGAGATGTTGTCGTCTCGGAATCTCGAGTAATACTCGTGCCAGGTCTCGGTCTGCTCCTCGCTTTTATAATCGCCGTTACCCCCACCACCATCACCGATTTCTCCATCTTGCAGGTAAGTTGCTAATTTTAAAGCGTTTTTTAACGCACAGTGCCTGTCCCTTTCATGTTCCACACTTTGTGTGCAAATACAAATGTTTTCAGCAATAATTTTAAAATTTTTATCTATTTGCACATCTTTAACTGGAGTAGATGTAAATTGTTCTATCCATCTTTTCTTTTCATATCCTTTTGTGTAAATATTAGTAAATATGTTTGAAAATTGATGCATAATATGATACAAGTCTGAATAACTGGTAAAACCGTCATACCAATCGATGTGATGAAAATATTTCCAAGTCCATCTGTTTGTTGTTGCGGCTTTGGTGGTTAGTGAAGAAAAAGAGCATGGTGGTTTAAATAAAAATGTGTAAGGAATATTTTTATCTAAATCGTAAAATACGAGTTCTTTAATTATAAACCGATCATCGTTACCACGAAAAGCTTGTAATTCAATAATACCCGGCTTGGACTTGATTTCTTCTTCCATGTCCATTTGAAAGGTCACCCGTCTATCCATCACGGTGTCAGAAGGTCAACTGTTTTCCACACCACGGTAGGCATTTATTTATGCCAGGCCGTACAGTTGAAGGCGCGTTGGTGTATATTTACCCGGCGTGGGCACCATCCCCGGTAGGCCTACACCCACAAAATTTTGAATTTTTTATTAAAAATTTGCCAATTCAAGTGTAAAGTGTTGGGAAAAAATTAAATACTTTACTTAACTTTCCATCTGGTCATTTTTGTTGTAGTCATTATCATCACTTTGATCCTTTTCATCACTGAAATGTGTTTCTTCATCCGATTTTACAAAATTATTTTTTTCTTGCACATATTGTTCCAATTGTCTCCACATTTGAACTTCATGAGGAATTCTGTTGAATATTGAAGTGTCCACAGGTCCATACAAAATTGGTGCATCCGGTTGTTTGTCCAAAGTATCTGTTAAATAATCTTTAATAATTGAACTGGAGAATACTAGCTGTCTTAAATATCTTGTTATTGGTTCAGTTGCACATGTTAAAATAAAAAATTCTTCTCTGTTCAGTTGAATTTTTATGTCATGTTTGGTCGTATCTCTGAATCTCATTTGATGTTCACCTCTGTGTTTAATAATATCAATTTCCAAGTCTGAATCCAATAGTCCTACTTTTGTTTTCCTGCCAAACATGTTGCTATTAAAGTAACATTCCAACAAATGGAGGTGTTTCATAAAAGATTCCCAAGCATTGGCTGTAAACAAAATCATTTTTGTTCCGTGAGTTAAAATTACTGTAGGTGAATAGTCAGTTGATTTCATAACTCCAATTAAAACACTTTTATCCAAACTTGAAGAGATTGGATAAAAAATTCTTAAAAATACTTCCATCAAAATATTTGGTGAAATATTTTCTTCCACATTTCTTTTCCTCTTGGACAAATATTTTTTCTTTTTACCTTTTTCTTCTTCTTCTTGATTTGTGACGTGTTGCTGTTCATTCATGTCCAAAAATTCTGAAATTTCTTTTTCTATATCGCATTCCGTTGTACCACTTGTAGAAGCCATATTGAAGATGATGCTACCCATACGACGTCAGGCAACAAACTGATCAGGAGCGGCCTGCACGCTCCGCTTTTATACTCGCGGAATGTAACAAAACCGGTTTTTTTACAATACATTTTTTACAATTCCACTTAGAGGTGTGTATGTTACAATTTTATCATGTAGAATTAAACAGTATGCAGTTGTATTTGCAGGTATAGCTGCATTAAACTCCATTTCAATCTTTATGTCAACACTTGATGATTTTACTGATTCATTTTGTTTAGAACAATCAATTACAACTATTGTGTAACCATCTAAGTATTCTTCTGGTGATAGTAAAGGTGTATTTGTTTTACCGTAATATGAATTTTGGAATCTCGCATACATATCGTATAATATACTGTACTTTTTATTATTAAATGACACATTCAAATTGTCGTAGGGGAAAAATTGTGAATTCAAATAAACTTTAATATTTTTTAAGTTGCAATGATCAAATTTGCCTGCATGTTTTGTGATGCTGTCTCTCCTATCTGTTTGTAAACCAAATATAATATACCTGGCTCGTTCTACGTAATTAGATGTTTTAACAGTCCAAGTGTGACGATCCGTAGTTGGCAAGCTTGGATGTTCATGGAATTCCCAACTTCTAAAAGGAATTACAATATCACGATCAGCCTTTAACTTCCTTAATAGTAGCATTCTATGTTCGTCAGCTAATTTAACATGTGGAACTCTCCATACAATTTTGTCTAATGTTAATTTCCATTCTAGGTTTGCATCCGTTGTACCATCTGGAGCTTTAATAATGTCTTTATCGTTAGAAGATCTCAACAAAACTAATTCTTGTTTAACATTTAATATTATTTTTCTATAATCTTCAGCAAATCCAAGCAACAAACGTAATGGAATATGAAAATCAAAATATCCCTTTGTATTCGGAGTGATTGTGTCATGTTCAGGTAAAACCCATCCGGCTGGTTGAAGTAAATTGGTTTCATTAGGTGATATAGATGTTACCCCCTTTAAAGTTGTTGCAATACCTACTTTTTTAGTGGAATCAACTGTTACACCTGATATTTCATATCTAATTTCATCAAACAGGAAAGCCATAGGGTTATTTATAAATGGAACTGTTGTACCTACACTATTGTCCTTTTTTGTTACTTTTCCTTCGATATACAAGTAACTTTCACATGGTAGTGTGTAAATGTCTTGATGTTGTATAGGAATACGAATTTCATCGTTATTGTTCAATTTTGATGAAGTGTAAGGGTTGTGGGTGTGATATTCTTTTTCCCATAGTGTTTCGTCGAATGTCGGACCCTGCGCTATATCCAGTATATCCATAATCGGTTAATTTTAAACCAATCTTTTCTAAGAAACGAATGTTCTCGCGTGTTAACTCCTCCACAGCTGAAGAGCTACTAATGCGGTTTCCCGTAGGCTGTCCACTTTTAAATGATAAACCCATGATTTTTGTATTAAAGTGTAGATTTTAAATGTAATCTAACTGTAATTGGCTCTTCTCGGTAATCTATCAAGTTACCGTCTTGATCCAATACGTTCAACACGATGTCTGAAATGAAAGTGGTGTTCAATGGCAGATATACTAGGTTTTGTGGCTTTTCAACAATTTTAAATCCTGGAGGTACACTCGGGTAAAAAGTATGTATAATATGAGTATTTGCTCCATCTCTGTAAGCTCCCTGTATAATGTTACAAGTTATATCTATACTATTAACTTTTAGTATAGTTACAGTTTGTTTACCGGAATGTGTTTGATTTGGTTCTAAAATTGGGCTATCTTTGGGAAATCCTAACAATTCACCGATTGATTGTTCCTGAGTAAAATCTATATAATATTTGGAGTTAATTTCAGCTTTCATAGTATTGTTATTACCTTTTAATGTTATATTGTCTTTTCCCATTTTATTTTGCAAAAATTCATTAATATGATCAATTTCATAAGAACCTGTGGGTAAACTGCAAACTTCTAAGTCTGTAAACTTCCCACTGGCATCTTATCCTTTATAATAATGCAATAAGTTATTTTTATCTTCCGTAACATTGAGAGTTGTAAGTTGTAAAACCTAACAGTGCCGCCTCCCAGAATCTTCCTTTTTGCAAGCGTAACGCTGGGAAAAGGATACTTCGTAAAGTGGACGATTTTCCTGTTAATGATACCGTATAGGAAGACATCTCAATTTTGACTGATACTTTTAGCTAGGAATTCCAAACATAAATGGCCGCATATTAAAGTGTTATCAGGTTGTTCTCTTTTATAGTTGTAATATATGTTTTTAGCAGATTTAAAGTAATGCTCAAGCTCTTTAGGTGGTGGTAAATTGCCAAAACTATCAAAGTAATATATATTATCACCTAATTTCTTATAACAAACCCAATGAGTGCCAGGACCTTCAGAATTGTCTAAATTTACAATACCGGTTTCATTTTTCCACATTTTAACTGGTAAAGCATCTTTCATAAAGACACCGCGAAAAAATGGTATTTTTAAACATGAAATGTATTTAAATAATTCGATATTTGTTAACGCTTTATGTGGTATTACTAATTGATTTCTTTTATTTAATGTGCACGATACGGTCTTAGGTATAGACCTGCCCCGTTTTTTACCATTGACCATACTGTTGGTTTTTTGCTACCCTTTCCGTTGGAACGTCGTTTTCTTCTAATATTCCCTCCATGTTTTGTCTTTGCTGATCTCCTTTTCACTCTTCTTCTCCTTTTTCCACCTCCTACTGCTGTTTTAGCCTTCATACCTGCTGTTACCGCTAAAGCTGCTGCTTTTTCTGCAATACTAGCGTCACTAGACTTTACTCGTTGCCAAACTTTTTATCAGCTATTGATCTATTTTTTGTATCGCTAAATGTGGAATATGCTATATCGTGTTCTTTACAAGCCTGATCTAACTTATTTATGCCTGGATCACCTCTTTCCAGTCGTTTTTTTCAATTTAGTTCCTGGTCCGCAATACTGATAACCTCCCGGTATGTGAAATTCGTATGGTAAAGCGTCTATTGCTCTATTTACGACAGATCCTACTGGAATTCGATTTAAAGCTTTACTTAACAGAGAAACCGCTGTGGACGTGATACCGCCTCCTTTCCGTATAGTGTCTCGATATGGACTGGTGTAATGAAATGCCATGATTGTCTTTTATATTCGAAAAGCGTAACCTATGTGTTACCTCTATGACAGGTTGCACATAAATGAAGTCATTTATTGAGTTATTTAATTAAATATCAATATCACCCCAATCTGATGATCTAAACGTTTGCGTATTAGGGTTAATAAAGTATTTTTTTAAAATTTCATGTTTAATCCAACCACCTCTCGCGGCTTCGTCCCAAATTTTATGACCTGGTCCTCCTTGAAGAACTTCCGGTGTGAAATGATTGTGTAAATCAAATATCGCATTACCTAAAACTTTTACAAGAAAATTAACAGTGACGGCATCATCTATATGTTCAGGATCTTTAAGCTCTGTTATACGTTTATTATTACAAGTATACACTTTACTATCCTTTAATGATGTTGTGATGGTCTGTCCTACAGTTGCAGCATCATTTGCTTCTCTTCCTTGTTTCAAGTGTTTTATCACTTTATTATTACATGTAAAATATACAAAGTGAAAATTTGGATCTAAATGTACGGTTTGTGATAAAGCAGCTGCATCATGATCCTCATGACCCCATGACACATTTGATAACTTTTTATCCATGCAATCCCAAGCATTATTTTTGTATGTTAATAAGTTAAATTTTTCATTACCTTGAACAAATTCATCCCCTTGCTTCGATACTACTTGATCTTGTTTTACAAGAGAGGTTGTTTCATGTTTTAGGGTTTCCATCATTTGACCAACTGTTGCACCATCTGATGGTGCTGAACCATCTTTTACATTCGCCAAACAATTACCAAGACAATCGATAACTCCCACATCACGTGTGACACAATGATCTTTTATATATTTGAGATTTACAGCATCATTTTCATTTTTTGGATAACCTATATCGTTAATAACAAATTTATAAAATGAAAAGCCATCTTTGGTCTTTTCAGGTACTATAGAATGTAAATAACGTCTATTTACGCTGTCTTTTTCATCTTTAGGGTCATCTACGTAGGATATACGTTTATTGTTAGCACTATACGTTTTTCCATTGAATTTTAACGTCTTTTTTAATTCAGATGACAAATAACCTTTGTTTATCGCATCACCGTTTTCATTTGGTTTACCAACATTGATAATTCTATGATTTCCTGCATCATATGTGTTATTGTGTAGTCTTAATGTTGGTGATATATTTTCCTTTACTATTTTTAAATTTACTGCATCGTTTTCGTCCGTGGGATCTTTTATGTTTTTTAACCTTTTATTACTAATATCATAATCTCCTTCAGGTGTTTGTGGTAAACTAGCACCTCTTTTTAAGTTATTTGTGTAATATAATCCATCCGAGGAATATCGTCCGAACTTGTCGACACTCATGGTGCAACTGAATAGCATTTTAGGGCGTAACGCATTTTTATGAGATTACCCCGCGGTTTCTAAGTTCATCCACTAAAGCCACCCATTCGTTTTCCAATCCAGTATGACCCGCTTCTTTGGCTTCATGTATTAGTTTCATTCTATCCACCAATTTATTGATATTATTGTAATAAATTACGTTTGTATTGTATAGTTTCTTCATCAATCCTTTACCGGTGACTGATTTGCTTCTTTTTCTCGGTTCTGGGGAACTTAAATCTAAAGTGGATGCTACTAATCTTCTTTTTACAGGTTTTCTTCTTATAATTGGTATTAATTTGGAAACAAAATCTTTATATTTTACAGATTTATTTCTATATATGGGTGCTTCAGGTAAATAATTTCTTCTATATGCATTAGTTTGTTCCAAAATTTTGCTATACACTTCCAAATCATCATTTTTTACCAATGCTTTTAAAGGTTTATTTTGAAATAATAATTCAAATAGCCCCCTTGTTCCCTTATATATTTGATTACCTACGTGAATATTATCATGTTCATCAACATCTAATTTGCTATTACCAATCATTACACCTTCTTTGGACATTCTTGCTCCATAACTGTGGTATTTTTTAGTAGAATCAGTTCCAATTAACAGTTTTAACAAGTATTTCCTTCCTAAAGGTCCTTTTGTATGAATATTTTCACCCAATAAGCTTATGTTTGATGGTTCTCCTTCTGTTGTTTCTTCTTCACTCGCTATAGATACCGCTTCTTCTTCACTACCAGCATATACATCTTCTCTTTCTGCCGTTGCATCACTAAATATGGAGGCTTCCGGGTCTTCATCGCTAATATCTTCTGATATTACACTTTCCCTTTCATATTGTGTTATCGGAGCAATAATATCACCTTGAAAAGAAGGTTTAGTCAATTTTTTATTCAATTGTTTCAAAGGCTCTGTAATAGGTTTAAAAGTAGATTCAAGAAATTTTTCCCTTTCGCTAATACCTAACTTTAACGCTCTGTTTTTAGCCCGAATAGAATCACTAAGTGATTTAATTTCCTTTACTAACTTTTCTTGGTTAACCATGTTTGTAGCAAGACGTGCTGTACAAGAATGATTGTGTGATATAGTGGTTAGTGAATTAATATAAATTTATCGAAACCTATCCTGTATCGACCGTTATTTAGTGGTTGTTCCTTCATAATTGTCAAAAATCCATAATTTTCAGCCCAAGCCTTACCGCATATGTCTTTAAACCGTTCATATGACATATCCGCATTGACATGATCGTAATATATGTGTTTTAAGTTAGTTTCATCCTGTTTGAATACAATTAACACATTTGCGTTGTCTCTTATCAGTTGTTTTGGTATTTTACTATAAGTCTGGCCTATGTAAATGCTATCTATATTGTTATGTCGCCCCATAGCGAAATAGCTCCTGATAGTGTTTTGGTTTTCACAGGATACATCATCAAATATAAAAACTGAAAATGGTTTAGCTTCATGCGGTTGCATTACACTTTCACTTGCATCAAACTTGTAATATTTCACTTCAGGAACATTATTAAATACTTTTTCTAATAATTGGTATTTGGGTTGTTGTAATGATTTAGAAAAGACATACAAGTTATTGAAACGCAATCCTTTCGGGTTTGTAATCAAATTGAATACCACATTTGTTTTACCACAATTGGATGGACCGGTTACAAGACAACGCACCGTGTTTGGTAACAAAACACCATGTTTGCCACTGTTCAATTCTGAATTGTCCACCGTGAGTTCATCAATATTATTAATAGGAAAACTATCCTTTTGCGGTATTATCTCCATCCTTTGTAAAGGTTCAACCTAAAATGATGCTCCATCATTATATGAGATCCTTTTTAGGTATCCAAGAATCTTCACTCTTATTAAATCCTAACCATCGCACTTTTACTTTATCTTTTTTCCGTTGCAACACCTTTCCAACGAGATACACATCGCCAACTGTGGATTTTAACATTTCATGTCCATAAAACCCTCCTTCGAGCAATTGTCCTTTATTATCTTTTAAAATGTAAGTTTCTGGTACTGTAGGTTGCACCTTAAATACGGTAAAAACCTCATTTGTCCAATTTGGCAGATATCTTTTACTGAATACACCTTTGTATTTGCTTATTCGCACTTTATCACCAACGTTAAACGTTTTAGGCTTTAGTTTTTCAACTTTTGGTTTAGTATTCATTTTTATACGTTTTAATACAAGTTTTTCATTTTTACTAGTCACTTGGTTTGGTTTCATACCAATTTTTCTATGGAACTTGTTATTGTAATCTTTTATTAGTTTTGGTAACATATCAATCCATACGTGCGATCCTCTGTTTGAAAACATCTTGTACATCGCACCTTTTAAAGTTCGATTGAATCTTTCTATGATTGATGCTTTCACCTCTGAATTAGTCGAATAATGGTTTATGTCGTGTTTTTCATTAAATTTGAAAATTCTTTATTGAAATATTCTTTACCATCATCGGTTTGTAAATGTTTTATGGTATTTTTGTCTCTCTGTATCGCAGTTTCCATGGCTTTTGTTACACTCTTGCCGGTTTTATCTTTTAGCGGTAAAGCATCTGCCATTTTTGTAAAACAATTGATAATAGTCAATATATATTTAAATCCTTTATTTTGTTTACTATAAGGAATCATTTCGATTAAATCAGCTTGATATAGATCATTCATTCCTTTTATAACAGTATTTCTTCGGGGAAATTTTCTCCTAGCCGGTTTATGAAGTTCATGAACAATTTTTTGTTTCAAATCCATAATTTTATCCTTCCTCATTCATGGATGAAGTAAAAATAAATTTTTTATTACATTATACCCATATTTAACTGGGTCAAGGTCATTCAAATTGATGTAAAAAAATGGGGAACACGGCGTTGGACTTGCCGTGTTCCCCATTTTTTACGGAAGGAAAAGGAATTTAGGTCGAAGAAGGACGAAGAGGGACGAAGAATAGGTTAGTTGTCGATAGGGTTGAGAGAGTAGTGGCCAAAAGGAAGAGTATCAATTTGGTTTTCCATAATGTGACGTTTGTCATCTTTGTTTGACAATGCTTTTTTCACTTCTGTAACACTGTACACTTTGTGTTTTTCACTCCTTATGGTGTTGAATTTAGCAGTCAAGCTGGTGTCGTTAAATAAACAGTTTTTGTATTGTTCAAAGTTTACATTTTTCTTTAAATAACTTGTCTTCACACCTTTTGCTTTTTTGGTGGTAGATGTTTCTTCTTGATGTCCTTTATATACTTTAAAAGAATATAATTTGGACATTAGTGCAACGATTTCTTCCATGCTTGCTCCATTGCATTCATCTTTGAATTTGCCTAAAACTTTCTTATTATTTGCATTAAAGTTCGGGTGATTTCTTGGGTAGTCGGAAAAATCAAAATCATTTTTGTGTATGAACGTCCGAAGATCTTCATACATGTCTTGTGTCTTAATCCAATAAATTAGTGCGTCCGTGTCCATGTAGGCTACTCCAATATTTTCTCTTCCATAATGTTGAACCATTTTGTTGTAATGAAAGTCATACATGTGCGTTTTACTTATATCCAATATTGACATTCCTATGTACAACGGTCTATCCATTACTATCTTGGTTTTCTTCATGCTGACTGCTACCAAGTTTTCATTAATTATCATACTTGTTCCAAAATTCGGTTTCTGTACAAGTTTCTGCATCTGTCTGGGGTTTGTTACTAATTTTACAATTTTGTGTTTCCTTTTGTTTTCTAAAGTTTTTCCAAATATTGCATTGTTCATGAGCTTGTAAAAATCTTTTTCAAAAGCTGATGTTGCTGCTGCTCTCCTTGCAGTGTTTGAATCAATGTATGGTTTTAAATAACAAGATTGTGAAAATTTTAAAACTCTATGAATTTTGGTAATAATCAATCCTAATTCCAACGCTTGTTGTACAACCCAATAGTGCGCGACATAACGGTTTTTGTTGTTTAATGTCATCATTAATTTGGGCCATTTTCCCGTCGGTGATACTTCAGTTTTAGCCAACAGTGGCAAGTCGTAATGATGATCGTGTAGGTGTACTGGATACTCAAAGTCGCAGTCTAAGATGTAGCCGGTGTCACCTTCTTTGGGAATATCCATAATATTTCCAATTGAATCAGGGTCTACCCATTGAAAGTCGCCATACAGAAGAGGTTTGGACATCGCCCAACCGTCTTGTCTTCGTAAATTAGCTGTTAGTTTGCTGAGGCTGGATTGCATAAATCTATAAGAATCCACGAATCGAAGCTTGATCTTGCCAACAGTTTTGGAAAAACTAATATAATTCTCTAAAGTGTTGGCCAAAACATCAATTTTCCCATTATCCCTACCCAATTCCGGAATAATAAAATGTGAATCATAACCACTAAGGTTATGCAAAACGACTGGAATGAATTTCGGAAGTTTATAATTAATATTACATGAATTGCAAGCAGCCCCTCTGTAATAACCAGTAAGATGATCATGGTCATGAACTTTATGGTTCTCAACAGTAAATTCTTTTTTACACAAGTAACAATTAGTGGCATTGATATATTGAATTTCCTCCTCTTCATCTAGAGGAATCATAGGGACAATATTACTGTACACTTCTTCAACCTTATCAGCTATATAATACAAGTTATCTACAAAATGTTTAGCAGTATCCTCACCTCCGTACAAAATTGGTGTTGAACTTAAACCAAAATTTTTCAAATGTTCTTCTGACAGTGTGGATTTAACAAGCAAACAAAAACTGTTAGGTTTATGCAGCTGGTATTTCGTCCTACTGGTAATTTCCCCTTCTGGATGTTCTTGGGGTACCAGTGTAGACTCAAAGCATAAATTACAAATGGTACCCTATATTGATGGCTAATCTTTTCAAATTTTACAATAGAGCGAGTAGGTGCAGGCAAACTAATTTTGCATTCAAAATTTTCATTACAGAGTCTTTGGTGTTCTTGTAGCCACTGAGCACCTCCTCTTCTTAACTCCTTATTCAAAAAGCAAAAGCACCTTTTACAAATTGTTTTTTTACATTTCCTCTTGGATAACTGTTTACCTACTAAAGCTTCAAAATCTTTTATGTACACATAGTATGAAATTTCACCTTTTGTTATTAATAACAAATCAGTATGGTTCCTAAGTTCAGTTTTAGTCACCCTTAAGGGGTACACATTATTTGCATCATCCAAACCAAAAATATTTACACTAACACCAGGATTGTGTTTCTCAAACTTAGAAATATCAGAAATTTTTACAGGGTAAGATAGTCCTACAAAATTATACCTATTATTTACATTTACATAATGTCCACTTACTCTACAAGGGTGCTGCTCTGGCAAAATATATTTACATAACATAGCATACTTAAAACATTCATTATCTACATTTTGTACATTTATACATGCTTTCGTTTTCTCAATGGCTTTGGTAGAGGGATATAGCTACTACCCCTCATACCGTAACCGTGCTTATGTACTCTTAAATCTAAACCCTCTACGGATGTAAACATTCAACCTGACCCTCTCCCTCCATGCTCCTGCATTTTTGTCAACAATTCTCCAATACATTCGTCTACAATTTTATTTACATCCGAGGCAAACATCAAAGTACGGTTTTTTGTTATGAAACCTCGAAGTGTGGTTTCACCATCAGATTTACTAAATTTTGCGTCCAACACTAAACTAAATTTAATAAAATTTAATCTTGCCAATTCTTTAGTTAAAGTTTCACTAATCAATGATTTTGCCTCGGTTACAAAGTTTTCTAAATCTAACTGTACATTATTAATTTTGTTATGGATTACCGTGTGTCCGGGGAAGGCATTTGCACTTAGCCGTCTCACACCTTCTTCTTCTACCGTATCCAAATCCAAATCCAAGTCGATGTCCGTGTCCATGTCCGTTTCCGTATCCAGGTCAGTCCGTGGCGTTGTTCTTCCAAATCCAGATGGTCCAGCGCCTCCAAACTGGATAACACTGGGTCTTCTGCGTTGAATCTGTTGAAGTTCACTTTGCCAATTGTCCAGGTTGCGGTTAAATAAAGCCAAAATGTCATCAATCCAGTCCATGTCCATTTCATTAGCCGTTTCACTCGCCGGGTCTTCCATATGTAATTCTTGATGGATTTGAAGAATCACTTCATCTGGGAAAAATTCCCCACAAATATGGCAAAGAAGCATTTTAACACTTTTTACCACTAGCGTCTTTAGATGTTACCTCTACAAAAGTTCACCAAAGAATGAGAGACGCTCTTGGCCGACCTCCTTTTATAGCGGGTGGTGGGGGGTGATCTTGAGGAAACCCGTTCTGCGCATGAGCAGAACAAAATGTAATATATTTATTTAAAATTTGCTATTTAGGACAAATATATAGGTCAAGGTCACCTTAAATCTGGTAAAAAAGAGGGAACACTGGATAAGAGATGGTAGTAAGATCAACTTTCTAACAAATACTTTCAATAATATATCAACAGGTGCAAAAGTTAAATATTTTTTTAATTTCATATACCAAATTGTTTAAAATTAAAACTTTTAAATATATTTGTTTGAGCAAATGCTTTTGGCACACTTACCACACGCCAAAACTAAAAAAATGTACAGAATTAAGACTGATCTCGCGGGGAAATACTGATGTGCTACCTAACATTGGTTATCTGACTCGAATAAGAATTGGTGATATATAACATATTAAAAATATTTTATGTTGTATAAATCACCAATACTATGCGACTCCGATAACCAGTGTGAGGTGGCTACATAGTATTTCCCCGAGAGATCAGCTTAATCCTGTACTTTATATGAGTCTTAGCGTGTAGGAAGTCTGGCAAAAGCATTTGACCAAAACAAAATATATTTAAAATTTTAAGCTTAAACAAACTAGCGAGTATAAAAATAAAAAAATATTTTGTAACCATTGACAACCTGTTAACATATTGCAATGTTAAAGTATTTGCTATTGAGTCAATCTTACCATCACCTCCGATCCAGCGTTCCCTCTTTCTTACCAAATGAGACTGAGGCTTGACTACCCGTATATATGACGTTTCCCCCACCACTAATGCTCTCTCCCACCACAATCGATTCTCAAAAGTGGGTCAAGGCCATCGGAAATTATTATTTTGAGCGGAGGATAGAGCATCTGCTGCTCTATCCCCCGCTCATATTCTTTTTTCTTCTTTTTTACAGTTTTATATTTTTTTTTTTTTTGTAAAATGCAAAACAAAAAATTATTTAAAAAAGTTATTTACAAAGGTGAAACTTCATCACTGCTATCCTCGTCATCACTACTCTCCGAAAATAATCTTCTACTACAAAAATACAAGTCTTTTACACAACGACATTCTGTCCAATATAGCTCCAACTTGAGGGGTGTTCTGATCTTCCATTTCTTCTTCTTCTGAAGACGAGTCAAAGTTTCATAAGCATGTAAATCAACATCTATTAAATTATTTTCTTCTTCATACAATTCTTCCGTTGCACTTTCATCTTCTGTAACATTTTCTTCTTCCTCTTCCCCATTTGTTATTTCAATTGGTATGTCTTGTAAAATTTCAAAAATTTGTCTGCAAGGCACATTAGTGTTGTCCAGTGGAGGCATCTTAGTGGAATGTTTCACCTTTGCAAACAAACTAGAGTTTTTTATAGATATGTAAATTATTTACCACCACCACCATTTGTCCGTAAACTAAAACTCACAAACCATGTCCAAGTCATTCTGAAATTAAAATTATTTTTTGAAAAATATAGCCATTTTGGCATTCACCCGATTGTCAAATAAATATTTTACAAACTAAAATTTGTTGTTTTATCAGTTAACATGGTAGACAGAAAGGCTTCAACAATTTTTTGCGATCTCTCATCCTGAGGCTCGCATCTCACATTTTCAATAGTCCCTTTCCTTGTCGTGTCTTCTATTAGCTCCACAATCTCTACCAAGTCCTCCTCCAAAAGCACAAACTCCACGCAGTGACTTACCATGATGCTTCTTCCTTGGATTTAGCGAAAGTGATGTTCCTCAGCTGATGTCCACCACCTATATCACTTTACCCCCACCACTTTTTAAGACCATACATTCAACATCATAAGTAAGATTTTATTTTTTAAACTAAAACCTAGGTACTGCCCCTGGCCAACAAAATAATAAGCTTCTCTTAGGCTCCACCTGGTTTCTGCTGTATGTATGCCAATCATGTAAATAAGCCGCACAAATATCACACCTTTCTTGCGGTATTTCATCTCTTTTTATGTTAGAAATTCCAGTCATCATCATGTAGCCACCGCTTTCTATAAATTCTGTCATGTCCTCACATGCAGCAAAGCCACAGTCTTTACAAAACTTAATATTTCGTTTCTGAAAACATAAGCAAAATAATTTGTGTAGCCATTTCTTTCAAAGTCAAACTCCTTAACTAAAATTTTAATTTTTGGTGGTGCACCAGACTGATGCACCACATACTTGAACAATTCGGTGTCATCAGAAATTTCATTAAACACAATTGTAGAAGACTGGAAGGAGCCATCTCGAGGTGTGCGTCTCCTAGCTACGCTGAACTGAGACTAATCAACCTCCTCAATACCCTACGCCTGGTTAAACTTACCCCCACCACTTCTTTTAAGTAGGTCAAGGTCAAATAAAATTACCCTGTGAGCGGGGGATAAAGCACTAAGTGATATGTTATTCCAGTATCACAGAGTGCTCTATCCCCCCGCTCTGTTTTTTTCCACATACCAAACAAAATAGTTCATGTTCAAGTCCAAGTCGTACAAAATAAAATAATTTTCCACACTTACATCTCTAAATGTTGGCCCCCATAACCATCTGATTTTTTTATTTTCAAACCCTTCTAACAATTTAACTTTTCTTTCCAGCTGCTGATATAATTTGCAACTCCTATTAGAGTGTCCAGCTTACTGGAGCGAAAATTCACTGTTGGCACGATCAGTTGTAGCCGGAAAATTGCCAAACGCTCTTGGTAATTTCGCTGTTGGTCCGCCAGCCGCTTCTTCTCTTTATTTTTTTGTCTCACGTCCCTTAACCAACAACTTCTTAAGATACTTTCTTCCTCAACTTCAGTGGATGGGCCAGGTTTTGGTGATGACTGTGGTTCAGGTGAAGAATTATTTTTGTAGTCCAACAGCATCGGAGCATAGACGTGACCTGATGGTAAACGCTCCAACTCCAAGTCCCCGCAAACGGATTGGGTCCTAAAGGTTTTACTACCCGCTCATGGTCTGGGTGAACTTTTCTCTTGGGCGCTTCGAAAGACACTTCAGTCATGTTTCACTCATAATGTGCTGCCGGATGAAGGAATAAAGCAGAATGAGCCAAGTGAGTAGCACTGGGAATTGAGTGAGATTCAGTAGTAGTGGGGGAAACTGGTTGTCACGTGACCTTTCAGTAGTGGGGGAAACCGGTTGTCACGTAATCATGTACTGCTTAACCATAATGCTAAACATCTGTTTGGTTAATAAATTAATTTGTTATAAATTTTCTTCACCGTCCAGGACACTGGTTTGGGACGTGTCTGAATAATGTTTTTTTTTAATTTTTTTATTTATAAATAAAAAAAACATTATCCCCAGGTTAAGATATTATATAAATGAACTTTTTTTTTTAATAGCTCATTTATATAATACCCCCTCCCTTATTTCAAGAGGGTGAAGAAATAAATTTTGGAAAAATAATTTTGAAAAATGTAATTTGGAAAAGAATGTTTGGAAAACAAAACTTTTGTCAAGTCAAAAGTTTACATTTACTCCTGCAAACGCCACACAGTCCTACGTTGACCCCATGATCACCGTTCGTATCAAATACCCTCTCATGGTCATAATTTTTCTTTTACTAAATGGGGAGCAACTCTCACATGAACATTTTTGCCCTCATGCCTCATCAAAAAGATGTGAGGCTTTACTTTAAGGTGTTTTCGAAAAAAGTATTTATCACCAAGATAGAGCCTTCGATAACGAACCATAGGAATCTCTGTTTGCGTTTTAGGAGCAATGTTTAGCGAAAAAGGCCTTACTATGTTCCGGGTGGAAGCTGAGTCACGTTGAAGATGATAGCGGCATAACTCTTCACCGCTAACAGCCCACCTGGCACATTTCTGGTTAAATTTCACTAAAGTTTTCCAAACAAATGTACACTGGCGTTTCGGTGCCGCCGCCTTTTAGACTTTATTGTTTCACGCAAACCCGGCTTGATTTTATTCAATGGGATACTTACTTTAATTTTTGGTTGCTCCACTTCAAGTTGAGGGTCTTTAGATGTCAATGGAAGGGAAATAAATTTTTGTTTGGGTTTAGCAGGACTTGTTACAGGAGTGTCTTTAGATGTGGATGGAAGGGAAATACATTTTTGTTTGGGTTTAGCAGGACTTGTTACAGGGGTGATAGGAGTGATAGAATTGGTTGGGTCAAAGAAAGATTTGAAATATGTAAGGATTTCTTCAGTGGGGGATGCGGGTGTTGGCGGTGATGGCGGCTTCTTTGGACTCACGAAAATTTCTTCATCAGAACTGGAATCCAAAGAAATTACACTCGGCCTATCTCCACTCAGCACACTCGTCACTGTTGTCGTCGTCGCAGTCGTCAGCGCAGTCACAGCAGTCAAAATTGTTTTCACCAAGTGTCTTCGGTAATTGTAGATCCAGGTCTCAAGTCCACAATAATTTTTTCCCCCGAGGAGATAGAGGTTGGCAGTGGTGACAGGCTTGGCATCGAAGCGGAAGACATTGAGGCAGAGGTACAAACAGCAGGCGAAGCGGGTGGCAATGAAGCGGAGGTCGAGACGGCAGTGGTGGTAGGCGGATAATTCTTGAAGCGAGGCATGGCGCGGAGCAGGAAAATGTTCAACTTACTCGTAGCGATACTGTAAGCAGAATGAAACAGCTCGCAACCTATTGGAATATTCCAGCGCGCTATGTGGTGGGGACAAACAAGTCTGTTACGTAATACCCGGATCTACTTATGCAAACACATGGCCAGACATGTCAATGGAAAAGTACCAGAGGCCTCCACCTCCACCTCCCTCCCGGGGGGGCGCAGTTTTCGTCCGAGCAAAAAATTTTTGGTCAAGGTCAAAATCCCAAAATAAAAAAATTTCGGGGGGGGGGGCGCAGTTTTCGTCCGGAGCAAAAAATTTTGGTCAAGGTCAAAATCCCAAAAAAAATTCGGGGGGGGGGCGCAGTTTTCGTCCGGAGCAAAAAAATTTTGGTCAAGGTCAAAATCCCAAAATAAAAAATTTCGGGGGGGGCTCACTTGCCGTCCGGGGCTCGGGGGGGGGTCACCTACCCCTAGGACTTTAACTCTTGGATACCTGCTACCCTTACTCATGTGTCAACAACAAATAATATTTTGTTCCACCACAGTTTGGACAGCCAACACTTAGTCGCATCTCGCTCTAAGTCCTGAGGAGTGCTCAGAACTCAGGCAAAAATCCGCCTAAGTCATGGCTGACCTACATATCGTGTGGAACAAAATATTATTTTATTCACACACAAATATGGGTCAAGGTCATCCAAAAGTTAAAAAAGAAATCCCCCCGATGCCTAAGACCGCCGGCGGTCAGAGGCATCGGGGGGATCTCAACCATTTAGGGGGAGGTGATTTAATAAAAAATTATTTATTTAATTTTGAGTTTCCTTAAGGGAAACATGCTACAATAATTTGGAAGAGGCCATGCTAACCATGACCGAGGATCCCGTCTTAACCCGTAGGTACTGACTTTTGCCTAGCACACCGGTCAGTGTCAGGATCCGACACCTCGTGCTAAAGGATGCCAACCACCCATCTAGAGTGATGAGGTCCAGTAGCGCCCCTGACCGAAAGAGGCCTAAGGGTGGATCCCCAGGGGCCTACCCCCGGGCTCGTTAGGCGCCATGCTATTGTTGGTAACAAATAATTCTTGAGGTTCTAAACCTCGAAAAATTTTATTTTACAGAGACTGTTAAGTCTCAAAAGCCTAACACTTAAGCTGCAATTTACGGAGGAGCACCTCCAAGGTGCGAATTTAGAAAAATTTCTACTTGGGGACAACCTGTGAAGATTAGTAAAAAGAAATATTTTTCAACACACAACACTTAGACTAAATAAATCCAACACCAAGACCTAGCAGAAGCAGCAAGCGCAAAATAAAATATTTCTTAACACTACACATGCCATGCCTTAAACTAAAAGAATTCCCAATATAATGCGGCGCCAACATTACATTGCGAATCCTGTAGGGCAGAGCTTCAACCACTCAGCTGAAGTGTTTGAAACCAACTGCGAGGAAGCAAAGCCTCAGAGAACCGAAGCTGAGCCGGTCAGGAGTGGGGGAACCGGATCTGGTTACGTAAACAGCCAGACCTCGACACGTACTTGTTTGCGGCATTGGACAATCTCCAAGAGCCACACCTGAATACATTACTAACCGGAACTCATTATACAACACGTGTCAAGGTATGCCAACGCCTCGGGCTATGCCACCTCCTCCTCCCCCGGGGGGGGGGGGACTTGGGACTTAGAATATTTTCAGTCCAAGTCAGGTGTACTATAGAATAATATTTTAGCTTGCCGGATTCAGCACAGCCGGCAGAGACGGTTACATAATGCTTATATAACAGACTGGTTTCTTGGCCAACTAGCCAAAATGTAGCTCAACAGAAGGTAAGTCAGTTTATTGCAAGCCAACAAACACGCAACACCTCGCCGCCGCGAGACTTTTCTGTGAGTAAATTTTTATTTTTCTTCTTAATAAACTTAGCAAAACAGAACCTAGCCTGTTTTGCACGGAATTAATTTTTGTTACACTGCTACACTTACGTTTACTTTAACAAATTATTTTCCACTCCTTATTTAATATTTTATTCCTTACTTGTTAAGACTTAGAAACTGAAATGCTGGAAGACTGTTGATACAAAATTAATTTTTATTTAGCTATACAGGTGTCTTAATATTTTCCTACACTTGTATTTTGCAGGTGTGGCTAAATATTTTTCGCTCACAATTTAATTTTATTCCACACAAGTGGATTTTCAACTTTACTACAAAACTGATCCATGCCCGTCTCCTACAAAATTATTTTTTCATTTGGCTCTACCTCTTTTAGTCTTACATTAAATATTTCTTGGAGTTAAATTATACACAAGTCTCTCGGTTAATTTTTCTGCACAGTACGTGTTACTCCTTGGACAGTTCCCAGCAAACTGTTTCTACACTTGGCAACAACAGTCCGCATTACCCCCTCCACTACTCATTCCCCCACTATAACCCTGTTCCCCCACCACTTCCAGCTAAGGTTCAACACTTGACTAAGTGTTTCAGTTTCATCCAAACCTTACTGTGGGATACATCTATGGCTGAATATATCTTTGCGAGAAAAATTATTAAGAGTAAAATTTTTGCTGGCCAAGCAAAATAATTCTGTTAAGGTGTCCAAGACTTCCACTTTAACAAAAATGAAACGTTGCTTCAAAAATAATCCAAAATTTTACTCAAGGGACACAAATATTACTACGGATGATAAAATGTTTCAAAAACTTTTAGACGAGCTAACTTTTGCCAGTAAGGTTACGTTGGTGACTCCAATTCCCGACCAAGTTCCAAGATCACCTGAGAAAAAATAAAAAATAATATTTCTCAGGAAATATTTCCAATCCGAGTTACAGTAAAGGACAGACTCGGATGAGTTGTTGCAAAAATTTTAATTTTTCTTCCTCCTGACCACTTTACCCCCACCACCTCCTTATCCCCACCACTGGGCCGGGTACCTGGGGAACCGCCTGCGCCCAAGTCAGTACGTTTTCGGACGCGGTGCTGTTCGGATCACGTGTCGTTTGTCGCACTGTCGGGTGTTTGAAGAAATTATTCTTCGGCTCTCAGTCTCTCGGTGGGTAAGTCAAATAAAAACATTTTTTTCAAGTGGGGCTGCTGGGACGGGTCAATGACCCCTGACGGATATATTAGGTCGAGAGTCTGATCGCTAGGGAATAAAAAAATGTTTTTTTTTTTTGCACTTTTGTGATTCCTCGAGAAATTTCAATTTCTCAACAAAATTTGAGGAATCGCAAAAGTGCAAAAAAAATTTTTTTTTTGTATTCTTGCGTGACCTTGACCTAATTAACATCAGTGACGTCATCATGATGACGTCAGCGGTAGTTACGTCACCATGACGTCATAGGTGTGACGTCATGTGACGTCATATGACATCATTATTGACGTCATTCGTG